>CM034155.1:494897513-495343119 GCA_019776745.2 Taxus chinensis | reverse complement strand
GATGCAATACTAAACTAGGGTTGTTCTCCTTGTGGGGTTAATGCCCTCACTAAATTTGAAACATGGGCTAAAATTACAATTTTGCTTCAGTGGGTTTTCATGTTGCATATGTTGTTCATGTGTTTGGTATCTTGTTGCATATTTTAATAGATCACATGGTTATGTATGATGAATGGACAAATCAAACGATTAAAGCATGGTTTTGTAAATGAAGTAAAATTATTATATGAATTATTCACTGCCTAATCATTTTTCTTCTAATATTATTTATCAAGTAAAAAAGTGATGTTTTTCACACTTCAAAGTCTTTAAGGACTTTGTTCGAGAAAGAATCTTCTAGTTGCAAAAATAACCTTTGTAATGATAATGTGGGGAGTTCTTAGGATTTTTTTTTTCTAGATTTTTTGGCAACTCATGCGATTATTCATGAAAATTGCTATTCCACATCTTAACAACATAATGGCTTAAAAAAGTGGAATATTTTTTTTGAAGGAAATTACTAACTACATGAATGTATTCTAGATATTTTCCTCTTATATATTGGACATAATAAGTTAATTGTGTTAAACTACATTATTAATACCACACCACATAAATCCCTTAAGCATTTGACTCCAGAGGAACCTTGCTCCAAAACTAAGTCCAATGTCTCATTTTTTTGAGTCTTCGGAGTCATGATTGGGCCTTTGTACAAAATAAGAAAAGGAAATCCTTGGATTAGAAGAGAACCCTTGATATTCGTAAGGTATTATAGGGACATGAGGTCTTATCAAATTTTGAATCCTGATACTCATGAGGTATTTTTTCGAATACATATTCAGTTTGATGAGCGCTTCTCTCCTTGTGATTCTTCATCTTCTTGATGCCTACTTTCTTTTCTTTAATCTCATGTTGAGGATCCATGGTTTAGGAGGGTTATGGATATCGATGAGGATCTTATTATCACTTATTTTTTCACTATGCCTAAGTGGTCTAATAGTATAATTTTGAGGCAACACCTTTCATATAGGATCTTACACCCACTAGGCATCATTATGCACATTCTATAGGTTCTAAACTTTTGTGTCAAGCAATTTCTAAGGATCCACAATATTTTTCACCGGATCATGGGATACTAGAGTGAGTTGATGAGATGGAAGCTGAGCATTCTTCTTTGATGAATAATTTAACACTTGGTATATGGTATCTCTTCCTAGAGGAATAAATATGGTTAGGTGTAAGTGGGTATACTAGAGTAAATATAGATCTGATGGGTCCATTTACAAGTATAGTATCATCTTGTTGCAAAGGATTTATCAAAAATTTAAGGTGTTGAATAGTCTAAGAATTTTTGACCTGCTGCTAAGATGGATTATGTACACCTTATGCTTGATATTGGTGCCTTGCAGTGGTGGCACGTATACCATATAGATGTGAAGAGTGCCTTCTTACATGGATATTTACAGGAGGAACTATGCATGGAGAGACCTTATGATTTAATAATGGATATTCATTTTATTTTTAGGACTATGAATGACTCTTTCTGATCTCAAAAAGGCCTCTCGGGAGTAGTATGAGAAGATGGATTCTTTTGTTCTCTCTGCTATTTTTTTGCTATAACTCCGATCCTATAATACATCTCCAATATGTTGGCAAGGATATTGTGATACTTTTCTTATATGTTGATGATTTTCTACTTATTGTAACATGTGTTTTCCACATTCATACTATTCAAAGGGCTATTTCCACATAATTTGACATTGATACATCTCGGGTTATTGTCTTATTTCCTTGGTTTTATAGATTTCTCATAACTTATTCAGGGATTCATTTGAGTCTAAAAATTACACCCATGATCTTCTGGAGTATTTTGATATTGATTATCACAATTCAAGTCCATATCCTTTCCATTATGTAGTTACTCTTACTTCCCACTTGTACCTCTCCACTTTGTGATCCTACATTGTATAGGTAGTAGGTTGGAAATATCATGTACTTGATCCATACTTGCCCAATTTATTCATTTGTAGTAGATCTTGTATCTCTATTTCACATTCTCCTCATAGTAGTCAGTAGAAATATGGTTAAACGGATTTTACGGTATTTTAGGGAAATTTCCCATGTTACACTACACTACATAGGGGTTCTATTCAGCTAGTTTGATATACAGATTCAATGTGGATAGTTATATTGGTGACAAGTGTTCTACTTTTGGATACCTTTTTTTCTTGGTTTTTCTCCACTTGCTTGGGATGCAAAACTTAATTGGTTATTACACTTTCAACCTTAGAGGTAGAGTATAGGGAAGTTAGTTACAATGAGTTATCAATTTTTTGATTCGACAGTTATAAACATAGTTGGATTTCAATAGTGATTCAATGACTATACTTCTCTGTGAAAACTAAAGTGAAATTAAAAATCTCTTACAACCCTATTGAGAACCATCAGACAAAGAAATTGAGATTCACATACACGTCATTCATTAGAACATTCAAGATGAAGTTCTTTTCTTATAGTGCATTCTGACTGAACAATAGGTTGCTAACATATTTACAAATCCTTTTACATCACCTTGCTAACTTGCGTTGCACAGAATTATTAGGGTTTCAAAAGTTGTTCTTGGGGGGTATTTGTGAGAACATATTCCTTCTTCTTTCTCTTTCCTTATAGTAGGATTATTTCTTATGTTTGGTTTGGGATTTTTTCATGGATATATTGTATGGAGTAACTAATCAGGCCTTTTTTCCTAGAATGATACTGTGGATATGCCACTTTTATTTTGGTCCCCTAGCTTCACTTGAACATGAGATAAGGTAAACAACCTATTCTATGCAAGCATCAAGTTTTATGCAACAAGCCCAAAATCCGTAGTAATCCCATTGGCCTCTTATAACCATATAAGATTATTCATACTCAATTCAATATTCCTTACCCATAATCTCATGAAGTTATAACATTCAATCCTAAAATAGTTTTCCTTTATATTTTTCATTCTTCTATGAAACACCAAAAACTACATTGACATGCCTAAGGATTTGTGGTTAAGTTAGGATGTAACACCTCCTCATATGCAAATTTTCCTTTGGGTTGAAAAGAACATTTCTACCGAAGTATTTTAAAATTCTATTTTTACACCCTGCAAGAATCTTCAAGTATTTTTTTCCACCCTATATTTTTGTCCCTGCTTCTTACTCTTTGGAGATGACAAAGGTACGAGATTCTTCCATGCTTTATTTAGGGATACAAAATTTTTGAAAATAATTTGAAGATTGAGACAATGTGTAAAATATTTAGATTATGTTAGATCTATATTAATAGGATTCCTCCATTTATGTAGCTGATTGTGGTTGCATATTTAGCTCCTCTTATAATATATTAGAAAATCCTGCAACCTCTTATGCAATCATAATACAATGATGGGATTCCTCCATTTTCATATTTTTTTCTAGTTAAGAATATAGATTTCCTTCCAAGGTATCAGGTGAGCGTTCCCCTTCTATTTGTGTTGATCCACCCTTGTGTAAGATTGCTTGTTTATGTAGTATCTACCTTGTTACTTTTTTTTTTTTAATAAAAAATTCTTCCTTAAAAAATCATTTCATGTTGTACTTAAAATAATAAGCACTAAAAGTATTAACCTTTTTTCTTATTACTCTCCTAGCTCCTCTTATAAGCATATTTCATTTATAAATTATTGACTTATTTTCTAGACTGTGTTTGTGCCAAAATATCTTTTTTCTAGGGCTTACAAAAACGATAGGTAGGAGAGAGCCTTAGGAGCTCATATCCACCAAAATTTGTTCCATCTTTCCAAAGATTATCCTTCTTTCCCAAATATTCAAAAATAATTTGTTGGACTAATTTTCTCCCATTTATATTAATAATTATAACCCGAGGGAGACATTTTCCAACATACACATTAACTTGTATATGCACAAAAGAGGAATCCTTCCTTGAAGACTTAGTATCTAATTTCCAATAGCCACCCACAACTTCACCAATTTTATGAAAAATTCCAATCAATAGTACTTTATATGTAGATAATATAGTCTAATTCAAGACAACTTCAAACATTCACCAAATTCTAGTTTCATAAAATTAGGTCATAATGAATGTACCAATACCATTTTCCCCTTAGAAACCAATTTTGGCATAGTACTCAGTCTCTATATTCTAGATTTAGGATTTGACCATAAACAAATGTTTGACCAAGTATCTAAGGTTAGCTAATTGGAACCATGATCAGGTATTTTTAAATCTTGATTCCAAACATGACCCTTTACAAGACATCACAGGGAGCTTCTCTAAGAGGGTTAGGTCCCCCAAACTTCTACATTCCTCATCCACCATATTTTGATATATCAGAACTTGTCTTAGAAGTAGTGTTGAAATAACAATATTTTCATTCCAAGTTGAATAAAGTAAGATCCCAAAAACCTAGGATATTACACTAGTCTAATATGTTATGGTTTCTCTAAGTTTACAGTGTATTTGATCTTTGATAAAAGTCTCTATTTTATTAGAACTAAAACGTAAACCTTTCGATCTAGATCCTCTAATAGCCTCATTATCTTCCTCATTTCCTAGGTATCACTCTAATCCATATAATGGATAGTTTTTAGAGGCATTTCCTTATTATATTTTATTCTAATAGAAGAATTTGGAGGATTCTAATGGGATTTTACTTTCCGTAGGGGATCCTCCAAATCATAGGATTATTTATTTCCTAAACCATACAATATAGAGATATATGAATCATCTATTTCCATTCATATAACTCTATGAAGGACTTAATAAAATTTGAATCAATCATACTATTAGTAGTTTTTTCAAATTGTAAAAAATGAATAACAACTTATTTTACACTTCCTCTCAATCTATAAGATATTGGATTTATCAAAAATCCTTCCTTTCCTCTTCCTTGAATATATCAGGATAAAACCCTTTCAAATAACCTAGATTTGTTATTATTTATGTTCTAGATTCATTCGTCCTTAGCAATGGGCTGAAAAACCTTCCCTTGAATGTGGCTTCAGGATTCCCTCCAATTCCATTTCCTAATGTAATGCCTGCAAATCCTCATCCTAATAATATTTAGTATTTTTTTCAAACAGTTCATGTTTCATATGTATACTTCTTCATAATACATTCTTTCTCTTAGGGAAATTGTAACTACAAAATATGATTAAAACACATGAAAATTGGATATATTTCTTCAAAACTCAAAAGTGTTAGGATTTGTCATTGTTTTGAGCTAATTTTATCCTCATTGTAAATTTCATATCTAATTATTGTTTGTTACATATGTGTAAGATGTTTCTCCTACAACTTTATAGTCAAATTTATTTCATATTTTAAATCTTATATATAGGTATATTTCCTTTGAAAATAGTATTTGGATTAACCTTATCTAGAGATCAATGTGGATAAACATATTATGAGTTGTTACTTCAAGTTATATTTTCAAGACATGTTACAAAAATAATATTTATGTGATAACATTCTGATTAAACTTGCTGATATTACATATCTTTCATTCCATGAGGATGTTTTTTTATCATATTGCTTCTTATTTTAGATAGTAAAACCCTCGTCTTATGTTTTGACCAAAAAATATGTTTACAAGATTCCCTTTTTTAATAATGTTTGTTTTGGGATTAATGTATCCACTATGCTCAACATAGAACATTAGTTGTTCACTTGATGTGTGTTCATAATTTAAATTTAAACATGTTATTTAAACATTTTATTATATGATTTTGTTGATATATATCAAATACACAACTACACTATCTAAAAAAAACTATTTTTTAGAATTTTTGATGAATTTCCTTGGCATGTTTCAAAGCTTACATTTTGACATAGTTTTGGAGGGCTATCAAAATTTTGTATCCTAGTGATTAATTTGTGATCTTCATTATCTTAAAAAATTTCAAAAAAAATCAACAAACCCATTTTTTATATACCACTAACCGATATTGTGAATGAGATCAATTTTTTTAGGTAATTTTGAAATAATTCATATGTTTTTGTATGCTTCTACAGTTTTTATACATGTCTACAAATGAACTTATAACTATAATAAAATTTTAAACCTATTTGTTATTATCCTTTGATATATTTTTATGTTTTTTTCCCAAGATCCTTATTTGGTACAGACACATAACATGATATAATAGATACTGGATGCTTCCAATTATGACTTTATCCATTACATGAACCATATATATTTATAATTTATCATATAGAATTCCAACTAAGTTCTACTCTTATCGAGACACAAATATTTCTTGATGATAGATTTATCAAATATAAAAATTGATAAGGGTGTGTTTCTATATAAAGTGGAATGCTTTTATCTATGTAAAGTGGTTTGGATAAAATAACCTATTGATATATATTATGCACCTACAATATAAACTATTTTTATGACTTGAATTGATGTCAATCATTCCCTCTAATCATTAATCCTCCCCTATATACAAAGGAAACTTGTATTGGTATCAAATAATAAAGAACTTGTATATTCTAGGATGAATGTAGTATGACTATATATAACACCTCATATTATGCCTATATTAAAGGTCACTCCAATGACGCGAGAGAGAGAGAGAGAGAGAGAGAGAGAGAGAGAGAGAGAGAGAGAGAGAGAGAGAGAGAGAGAGAGAGAGAGATAATAGTTCTTGTGTTTATTCATTTAATGGTTATTATGTCAATATAAGGTCATTTTCATACATTCTCTCTATTGAATCGCCACACCTACATATGGATATATGATGTATATGCATGTGCTAATAAAATATGAGCAAGGTTAAGGAGGAAAGTGAGCAAAAATACTTGATGCTTGATTGATGAAAGGGTGGATATATAGAGTCTATGTGATAAATTAACGAATGGTAGAGTGCTCCATGTATAGATAGTGTAAATTGAGTGCATTAGTGATCATATAATGGAAAAATGGCCAATCAAAAAATAAATAAGGTGCGAGAGTTAATGTATTATGTTTATTGTTGAAAAGAATTAATTTTGATTGAAATATATGAAACCACTCTAATGAATAGGTACTCTTTATTTATATACAATATGGGAAATCAAGTATTTATTTAGTATTCACTTCTAATGAAGACGTATTTTTGTCAGAGATATTAATTAATTAATATATATATATATATATATATATATATATATATATATATATATATATATTATGAGTATAGAATTATTAGTCATAAATACCATCCACTTATAAAATAATAAACAATATATTAGTTGCAAGGAGATCCCATAATTCAATCTCAATATTCTATACAATGCCCCAATTGATTACTACACCAAAATAGAAAAGTTTAAAAATTAAACAATATACTTGCAAACTATAAAACTTATGTGTTATTGTACCAATTCAATCCAATAAACCACGTGGGTTCGATATAGTCTTTAGAGTGTTAATTTTTTCTTCATGGTCATATTCACAAAATTTCCAATATTTCTTAGTTTTCAATCTACATAAACATTGCTTGCATCACATTATATTAAAAAAATCATTAAATGATTAAAAAGATAATACATAATGAGATAAAATATAAATTTTTAACAAATAATGTATCTATAATACTTGACTACACTAGATTTCATACATGGTTAAACTCAATTGAATTTTTGATCTCCATGAGTTGTGCTACTCCTAGAGGTCGATACATATCACATGGATTAAAATGTCTACAACACCATTCATTGACCCACTCTTTTGAGTTGCATTCATTCCAAACAAAATACATCCATGAAGAATAAAAACATTCAATCTGCCTTGTATGAATATTCCATGAACCTTCATTTAAGATTCTAAAAGAGTGCAAATCATTTGATATTTTTTATTTTAGAAATAATATTCATATTTTCTAATTTAGCTTCTTCTACCAACCAAAATGATCTATGAAGTGTAGATTTAGCATCATTACCTAGACCCAATGTTGAGATACACCATTTCACTATGGATGTTTCATTATTCATCTTCATATCATATTTTATTTTAACTAGGGATATTTAACACATAGTCATGCACCATAATTCCCCCCTTTTCCATGCTCAACCTCAATGAAATTACAAATATGTTGAACACCACTCATCTTATGCATCATTATCGACCAATAGAACGTTTATAAATTCTTTAATTTTGATGTAATGTTATCTAACCATATGATTCGTTAACCAAATATGATGTTTTTGTTACTCAAGTTATCATTGAATAACTCACAAACCTTACACAAACTCTAAATAATGTATATGATCATAACTAATGTAAAAATAATACCCACTCAAGATCCTTATATATTTTTCTATGTTAAGGGAGGAATTAGTGAATGCTATATGTAAAAATATGAAAACGTGAATAGAGTTATAGTATTGTTATTAAACTTCATTCTATAATTATAGTGGATATTTCTCTACAAACATCAACTAGCAAAATGGTACCAAGAATAAATGTGTCCTTACGTAACCTAAATTTCTCATATACCTATCGATATATGTGTGTATGCCTTACATACTCATGCACTATCTTCTCTTTAAATACAGTCATAAATTATGATAGAATTGTTTATTTACTCACCAATTCACACCTCTTGGCCTCTTTCCATCCCTTTAAGTGTATGCAACTGACTTATATTTCACAAAAGTAACTAGTTAAATTACAATTGCATGGTTATTATTTGTGTGTATATAATTTTATATATGTTGCAAACCACCACAACTATCATAGGTTTCATCCAAACATGATTTCATTAAAAAAAATCCATCTTCTCTTTTACAAAAACACTTGAGATGAAATATCTTGCTAATTTAGGAGGACCATTTATCCTAGACTCTTGAAAAATATTAGCAATATGAAAAGTAACACATATATTCTGAATAACATCATAATTCATAACACATTCTATAAGGACCCTATAAGAAGTAGTGTGCGAGTGATTTATTTTAACATAAAAAGGTTTTTCCATTTCAAAATACATTTGACTAATTCCAATTTTATGATAAGTCTCTTTTAAGTTTTTAAAAATTAAGTTTGTGTCATATTTAGACAAATTTAAGGATTTGATTCATGATAATGGAAACCAATTATTATTTTTACAATGTATTTTTCATTAGGTGAAACCCTTTATGTTAGGTTTCCAAAATTATTCAATTTTGGAGTTTAACTCTTGAACTATACCTTTTTCTTTCCATGGTATTCTACCAAAGAACACTTCACTATTATTGGGATACTCGATTCTTTCACATATTTTGATGGCTTTCAATAGTGTTTTTCTTTTTACTTTTAGTGTATTACTTGGTTTCCTAAAGAACCCAGATGCCATTTTTACTTTATTTATCATAGTTGAAGTAATAATGTGTTAAGTAGAAGTACTATATCTAGTGGTACATAACTTTCAACCTATTTCTTGATATGCATTAATTAGATATTTTTTACAATGTATTTTTCAATGTTAGTTCTAAATTTTCTTAGACCAAGAGTCTTCATTGTGGCTCTAAAATTAATATTTCTCATCATTTCAAAAAAATAATTTACATCTTACTGTTTCATTTAAGTCGTCAAAAAATAATTTCTACATCTTATTGGATTTTCTTCTACAAGTACTTTTGGAAATCTTATTACTCATTGGGTTTAAAATATTTTCATCAATTTCAAGTAATAACCTATTTGTTTTAATAAAAAAATTAATTGTTGATATAAATAGTAAAGTTTGTTGAAAATTAGGTAAATATTTTCCATTTCCTACATGTTATCCATCTTCATAATTTTGTATTTTTTGTGCTTTGATAGGTTGATCATTTAGTGTAACATCAAATTTTGAATTTTGAATTTTGTTATCATTCATTGTTTTTTACTTATTGATTCAATTGATGTTTTAGGATTTTTTTCAATGTCAAATTCATTTTAAAGAGATGACATACCTTTACCTTTGAATATTGACTTATTTTTTTCATTGATGTTTTGCACTCATTCCCTTGTTTTATTGTAATTTCTTCTTTATTGTCTCTAGTGGATAATAGATTATCTATACAAAATTTAATTTCTCTTGAAAATATATGTATTTTATTTTTTCATTCCCTTTTTGCATACATTCCCTTTATTTCTCTATCTCTTCATGTATTTTCCTTTGTGTTCTTCTCCCCATAATTCCCATATTTATATCATCATGAGATAATTATTAACATAATAATAATTTCTAGGAATGATAAGGATATAATAAATACAAAAAAAAAATCAATTTTTAAACAATAATTAATTATATCAATATACAATAAGAGTCACAATAATAATGTTTTATGAATGTCTTAATGATATGGAATTTCTCAAAAGAATAAAACAATGCACAAATGTGTAGAATAGATTTTGTGGTACCCAAATCATGAGTGCATATATATTTTTTTGTTTGTGCTATTTCAACAGGAAAATAATTCACTCATGTTACAACACGAGTGCATTATGTCCAATTTAGGTTACAAATTTCCAACACTTAGGCTTAGATTTTTGTAGGATATCAATTTTGGGTTTCCTATGGGTTAGACAATATATTCTATGATTGAATCAAGATTTTGCATAAAAACATACAAATATCAGGTGTACTCCCCATTTTCTCACATTTTTTATGATGATATTCTATAAAAAAATTAATTATGAAGTCAATTACTATCTAAGATTTGTGTACTTTATTTTTTTAAATACAAATAAATTAAGTTTTTGATCCTTAATTATTGTCAGTAGTGTCATCATTTTATGTCAAAAACACATGCATTATTTTTCTACATAATTTTTAATCCGCTCATCAGATTTTCGAATAAATTACATTGACACGATCTACACTTCATTTTACATGCATTCAAAAAATAAACAATGTTTTTGTATTATTTTTCTCAAAAATAGTGGGGTGTACACTCACTTATTTCATTTTTCAAAATGTATCCACTTTGAAAAAGTAAAAATTAATATATTTATTGAATAAATAGGAAAAAATAATGAGACCTAATACATGATACTAGCTAACTTTCCACCTAAAGGATTTGTAAACTAATTAACATAACTTAAAAATGGGGGAGAGGGGGTGGGGCGAGGGTATGCACACGACACTATTTTATTTTTTTGATACAAAAATAAGACTACTTTTGTGTGTACCATCTTTGAACCTCTTAATATCCATCAGTTTTAAATATATTTATCAGTCTAGAAACTAAATTGTGAGAACTATGATTCATGTTCTTATAAAATTATCATATTTTGAGCATATGCATGTCAGATTACTCATTTAAGTAAATATTTTGCTAATTTCAGGAAAAAAATGACTGATTTTGACCCACTTTTGGTTCCTCATTTCTATTCACTTACCTTGCATATTGATCAAACCTATAAGGAATAGCTTTGTCCTAAGAAGAGTAGCCATTTTGTAGGAAAATGTGTATGTCAATAGGAAAATTTTGTAAGGTAATAAGGGATAGTAAAAGAAAAAATAATGTAGTGATAGAAAAAATGGTGTATAATTTGAATCTATAGAGAATTGAGCATCCAAATCCATACATTGGTTTCATGGTTACAAAAGGGGAACCATCCATTTATAAAGGATCAATGTCTAGTTAAATTTTAGATTGGGATATATGAGGATGAACATATGTGCAATATCATTCCCATAGACACATCATATTTTACTTGGAAGGCCTTGGAAATTCAACTAAAAGGTACAACACTATGGCAATGAAAAATATTGCATGGTGGAAAAGGATGGAAAGAAGTACACTCTAAACCCACTATGATAAAATGGTGAAGCAACACTGAAATTTGTTTCTCTTGGGTATTTAAACAATTTCTAAGTGAAACATGATGGTGCATTTTTTACACTCATAGTGAATACCACATAAAGATGAGGTGTGGTGGAAAAGGATAACATGAAGAAAAATGCTTGAGGAAGTGTAAGAAATGTTATAATAAATCTTGGAAATTGTGTCTAGTAAGCTACCTAAAGGGTTAAAACCTAATAGAGACATTAGTCACCAAATGCATTTAATTTTAGCACTGATTTTATTGAAAAAGGAGGCTTATAGGATGACACCTAAGGAGAATGCAAAGATATAATGGCTTTTGCACGATTTGTTCAAGGAGACTATGAGTCCATGTATAGTGTTGCAATTATATCAACAATGAATTATGGTGAATGGTATATGTGCATAGATTTAATACCAATAAACAAGATCTCCATCAAGTACAAGTTTTCATTTCTATATATGGATGATATTATGGATTGTTTTACATCAAAGAATTAAGTTAGCATGGTTTTGTTTTAATATCAGATCTCATTAAACTCACTTAAGAGAAAGAGATGAATGAAAAAGAACATTTAAGACTCAAAAGGAAATCCACAAGTGGCTTTTGATTTCACTTGGATTGAGAAATGCACTGAGTAATTTTTTTAGGTTGATGAAATAAGTCACAAAAACATTTTTAGGCATGTTTTTTATCTTTTAATTTTATGATAATATGATTTTTATTGGGACATGTGAAGAGCATTTGTTACATACCAAGCACATGTTGAAGTGATTTCTAAAGAAGAAGTTAAATAATTTGAAGAAATGAATTTTTTATGCAAGAGGATTTATTATATATGGGATAAATGTAATTATTTAAGGATTGGATACGGACCTTGGGAAGGTTCATGTAATTTTGGATTAGCCATCACTAAAGAGTACTTCTGAAACATGTCATTTTCATTGGTTGGATAGATTTTAGTGCTAGTTAATAAGGATATTTAATGGTGTGTTTATAAAAATTACATAGGACATGAGAGGGGATAAAAATATTTCTTTGGAGCATAGTCACATATAGGATTTTTTAAACTGAAGAAGAAGGAAGTAGAACATCTAGTGTTGGCATTGCCATATTTCACAAAATATTTCTCATCGACTTTTATGCTAGTGTTATAGTCATTGGTGCAGTGTTGAGTCAATAAGGTAGACTTTTGTGTATTATAGTGAAAATTTGAATGATGTGTGGAGGATGTATAGTGTTTATGATCAGGATTTTGTTGTGAAAACTTTGAAGAAGTGGAGGCATTACTTGTTACTGTACGTAACAAAAATTAACATGGTGTCAAATTCAAAAAACAAATATATAGTGATGATAAATTTCCTTCTAAGAAAGGATGCAGTCCAAATCCCTGATAATTCTTTTTTATTTTCTCCTTTATACCCCCTTTGTTTCTCTATAGTTTCAATTTAATGTTTTCAATCTTTGAAGTAAAGTGTTTTTCTCTTTGTGGTGAAACTGTCAATCAAGCTTAATTTCCATCTTGACCACTTTTTCAAATTTACTAAGAATAGACCCGTTGAATTCATCTCTGCTTACCAGTTCCTATTTATTATATTTAGTTATTTGATTTCTTTTACATTAGTTGAGTCATCATTTCCAAAGTTAGAGTCCAAGTTAGATTTTTTCACTTCTAGTAACTTATAAATAAATCACTTCGGATTATTTTTTGGGTTACATTTTTTATTTTTTAGTGGGGTTATGATATTACTTTTCTAAGATATTTTTCTTTAAACAAAAAGAACCTTTTTTAGATATACTTATCTAAATTCTAGCCATTACCTTATGTCAGATCAACTAAATCTTCTTGTATATTTCAATATTATTGTTGCTTCTCTCATTTCTTCTCACTCACATCATATTGGAATTTACGATTTAGAAGGGGCATACATTATAAGAATACATAAAATCATCACAACAAGATTGGAATAAATCTACCAAAAAAATTAGTGACCAAGTTGGAGATGTACTTGGATTCCTTTGTTTGAATTTAAATAGTTGTTAAAGATCTCTGGAAAAAAAATCAGTTTATCTTCCTACATTTTTATAGTTTATTTGTATCCACATTAAATTGAAAATGCTTGCATAAGTATCTCCTCTCTTTTGTTGTCTTGATTAATTTTACCTAAACAATCTTCACTGTTTATAATCAATCTCCATATTATTCAACCCTATAGATTTTCCTAGGGATTGATTAGAAGTGGATAATGAGGGATTTAATTAATTTTGTCTCACATTTTAATAGAAACCTTTACCTAGGAATATTTTTGCAGGTTGAGGGAAAAATCTTCTAAGATGCTTTCCCCTCCTAAAATACTAGAGATTAAAACTTTTCCATAGGAATATTTTTTTAAATTGAGGTTGCATGTGTTTCACCAAAATATTTCATTTTTCATTTACTATAATATTTTGTATATTAGATAGGTAACTATACTTAGTTATCATCTGGTTAGTTTAATTTATTTCTAAAAATATAAATAGAAAATTTTAATTTAGTTTATCTTGTTAATTGATTTAATTACTTCCAAATACTTGAAAAATCGAAAAACATTAGTTAAATTATAGTTACACTTATATTTATTTAAAAAATATCTAAACATGCAAAATGAATGTAGGATCGTTGTTAGTTTTTTTATTGAATAAGTGGTTAAATGAAATTTAAATAATTAAAAGCATCCACCTAAATCTTTAGATTTAAATAACTTTATTTATTGTTCATTTATTATCAGTGTTGATCAAATCAACCACAAATCAGAAACATAATACCTTATCTATTAGGAGCTCATGCTACCCTATATTAACCTCAAATTTTTCTTCTATCCCCTTTCTTTTTCTTCCCAAACTTGTAGAAGAATATTTGAGCCAATCATAAATCCACATGGTACTTACTAATATTAAGGATAAATATATTTTGGACTACATGCGTTATTATTTCACTGTACTCCTTCAGCCTCATTGATCATCAACTAATTAGAGAAATTAAACGAGCATGTTATTGTTTACAATCAATTTTGGTTTGATCAAGTACGCCCACATATTTGTGAAAACCCATAGTTTATTATCCCTATTTCATTTTCCTTTTTAATGACCCTCTTCGAAAATGAGAATCTTGAGAGAAATGGACATTTTTTGTGGATCTTACATCCTTGTAATAGCTTATTTTGCATCATCGACATAAATAAATAGATATATATATCAATTATTCATAACCATGTTATCTCTCATGAGAAGATAAATATGATTTATTTCCTTTAACAATAAATTAATGCACTCAAAAAAAATATTGCAAAAGGATCCCTTACCTAACTCATCTTGGTCATTAACTATACACACTTTCACAGTATTTACCATTATCCATTATTTTCATCATGATACATAGTTACCATTCTTATATCATGTTTTCACATTTCAATTGACTTGATTTTACCTCAAGAAATCAAGTGTAGAGGTTATTCATGTTATTTATCATGTGTACAAATCCTAGTGAATGTAATGTGAAGGATTGTTTTTCTTCTCATTTTCCTTTCTTATTTTCTTTCATTCCACCTTCTTTGTCTCCCGTGAGTTATTTGATCTTTATACACCCCCTGAATATGTTGGTTCAGGAATTCAATAGGCCCATATTGGGTCTTAAGGCTTATTACACCCACATGTAATCCCAACATTCCACCTATCTAGTAAGGAAGCTAACTATTTAAAGAATGTGCAACTATACAACTATTCTAACTGTATTCCAGTACCATCATGAAATGTATAGATAGAAGAGATAGACCAACCTCATAGTTTTCAAGATGATTCGTCTAGTTAAAAAAGAATGAATTTTATTGTTGGAAGTAGGTTCTACCTATGTAGACATAAAATCTATGCACTTGGGTACATTTCTAGGTCCTAGAACATACTAATATGTACATGATTCCTAAGAAAGAATACTAGTGATTGAAAATGTCTTCTAGGCCTTTTGATTTTTTTCTTACAATTTTATTTACCTTACACACCCTATATCCCTATTGGTATTTAACTGATTTAGATTTTATGGCCTCAAACACTAGTACCCATTTAGTACATAAGCACCCAGGTGCTCATGTCCCTTTTGGGCACTCCTAATATTCTTTTCTTTCTTCTTACCCTTTTGGGTCTCTTTTACTTTTAGCTCATCTTGTAAAACTTTTTGTCATCTTTTTAGTTTTCAATTATCAAATTCAAACAAGGGAATCATAAATATACATAGTTATAGCTCTCAAATAAGGGGCCAAGCACTAGAATTATCTACTATCACATAATTTTACATCAAAAGGAAGAAGAGAATTACAAAGCATCCATCTAGCACATCCATCCAGGGGACAAGTGTTACACCACTTTGCATATATAACATAGAAGGGGAAGTCTATTCTATTTCATCTCAGACATTTTTATACCTGGAGCATTATAGATCTAGCCCACTATCATTGTGTAGATTTCACAAGGGCATCCTAGGGAATCATTACATACACATTCACACAAAACTACATGGTGTTTGAAATGTAGTGCAGCTCTCGGTATTAATTTCACTCTTTAGGTTACCGTTGGGGTCAATCTGACTCTGCATTCTACTTATTTTTATTAGAATTGATGTTTTTTGCGGACATGTGCATGTAGACAACTATTTTTTAGGTTACAGGTACAATCAATGACATTGGAGTGAAACCAGAGTGACAAAAGGAAACTAATAGCGAAGCTCTTCCTGCATAAAAAATCACATAACCTAAGCAACTGACTAAAAACTAGTGCCCAAATCAATCACTAGTACACGGGCACTCATGTCCTCTTGTGGGAACTCCTATCCTACACATTTCTAGGCATTAGAACCTTAAGTGAGCCTTCATGATACTATTTCAAGTCTGTTTTGGATAGTCACTTTCCCAAATCATCACCAAGTTACACAAAATTAGCTAAGTCTCTCTCTCTATCTCTCTCTTGCTTAGGATCTCCTATTATTGCATTCTTTTTGTTTATCGATTTACTATATTTTATCACTTGTATATTATACACTACAGTAGTTACTCTGGAATCATTTTTAGTTCTATTTATATTAAATAAACTTGAAAGTCTTATCTAGACCATAAATTAGCTTACAAATGTGAAAACATGAACCCTTTTCTACGATTGACCAAATTCATGATCCTTTTCAAGCCATATATGAATCATTAAATAGGTTGAAATCTTACACCACTACCATCTTAAATGACAATGTTGTACCAAAACAACCTAAATCTAACCATATGTGTATCGATGGTAACCTAAACCTTGAGAAATTCATAAAAGTGTATTATTCTTCCCCTATGGAGTACAAAATAAACCATGTTCCATGATAAAAATACCAATCATCACCAAATGATATCATCTCCACCTTGGTTGGACATATTCATGATTTAGAGACTAATCAACTCTCTCGATCTACCTAATTAGTGAGTTAGGGTCCAAGATATGCTAAAAATATTCAAAGCCACATTCCATCACTCAACACAACCAAACCCAAAATATATTCCTATAAGGGAGGTTAAATTGGGCATGGGTCCTCATCCCTTGTTTATACATCCTATTTAAGGATCCTTCAACAATACTACTCAGTACACAATTCCTAATAATATGACCAATTGTGTTCATAACCAAACCCATGTGAATAAATTTTAAGACACCATTCCTCCTTATATACATATGTATTCCAAATCTACATAGCCATATGGTTATACATTTCCTATTCAACCTCCACAGTTCTATAGAGTTTTATACATTCTCATTACTCTATATATAGGTACCTTTAAAATGCCTCCTCCCCCACCTTCTTATCCAAATATTTACACACTAGAATCATATGCAATGGGTACATATGTAGATTATTTTAAAGAGTTATTTGACTATACAATTAGGATTGTTATATTGCCTTGGTAACTATTAGACATTCATAAATTCAAAATGGAGAGGGATCTCAATTCCCACATTAATGTGTATGCTAATGTGACTAGATAGTTACTTCCTTGGGATGTGGTAGTAAAAAATAAATTTTCAAAAATGTTGGAAGGGATCTCTTTGATTGGTATTACAAAATATCTGAGGCATTGTACATACCAAAAACTATAGGGGACTTTTATATGCCCTTGACTCCTTGTAAGTATGGACCAAGGTAGTCAATTTAAAATCTGATTTGGAAAGTAAAATCTATTTGAACTAATATCTATGATCTAAATTAATTTAATCTACTTTGCAATTAAATATTCCTCAATATATGAATAAATAAAAATTTAAATCTAACAATGTAAAATATGTTTCTCTCTTTTTTGAATTCTTTTTTTATTTTTTCTAAGTAAATCGATAAAACTAAATTTCTCTATATTTAATAAACAAACTACTTTCTTATTTTAGACCTTAGGAATTAGGGAATAATATCAGAGATGGAAAAAGCCTACAACAGGGTGATTTTAAACTTTTAATCTACTAACATGAATTTAAATTAAATAAAACTAATATAATCCCTTTAATGCCTCATGTTTATGATTTTTTAATTTCTAGTGAATAACAAAATTTTAATCTATTCTAACTGTGAAAATAAACAACATGGGTTAGATCCAACCTCTTTTTGTGATTAAAATGGGGTTGATCTAAACCATGTGTGCTTATACCCTCATCCAACTACTCCATTTGATCTCATTGAAACCATTTTGTGGTTGGTGTATTTAGTTAATGAAAGAAAATTGCCTCATGCACTTGGGAATAGAAACAAATAGATTATCTTTGGTTGGTTCAAGGGGAGGTAGAAGTTTTATCTCAAGTCCCTTATGTTCTCTTTTTGGTTAAAAACAAAAAATCCACAATCCTTTAAGGTGTTTAGTCTTATAAATAGTATATTTTGGGTTTGGTTTCTCTCTCTAGATCAATAACACAACTAGAAAATACTCTTTAGAAAGAGTAACTTTAAAAATATTATGGGGCATAAAATGAGCGTATAATTTTTATTAATAACCAATATCTTGGTGTTTTCGATCCTAAATAGAGATCAAAACTAAATCTAAGTCCTATATTGAGTCAATTAGTGTGTAAAATACCTTATGTTAGGGCATAGTTGGAGTGAACTACACATTAAAAATAGGGTAAAATGTGCATATAGATCAAAAGAAGGATAATACACAATAATTTATGTAACCTAAAGTAAGTAAGACAAAAATTTCATGGTGGTTACATAACCGCCATGACAGGGGGTAAAACTACCATGGTGGTTTTGTATTCATCGTGGTGGTTTCATCCCAAGTTAATTAAAATGGTGAAGGGAAGGGAATAAGGAAGAAAACAAAAATATGGGAGACCTTGGTAGCACCAAAAATAGGCATAATGGGGGGTTAAAGGGTCATGAGGGAGCTAGGTAATGGTTGCAAGTAATGATATTTGTAAAACATCTTTTCATGGTTTTTAAGATCATAATCATCATCCTTGGGTATTTATACTTTGGAACCATGTGAAATTGGGTGCATACAAATTTCCACCTTGGGAAAAAATTCCTATCATTATTTTTCTAGGTGTGATACCTGTGAAGTAAGCATACAAATTAAGAATATATGAAAAAATTACGTTACTTACCTATATTACCTTTTAGTGTAGTGAAACAAACCATGACCCAAATCTACCCTAAAAAATAAATGAAATATAATCAACTGTATTATATCATTGTTTTTTTTAAATGAAAATGTAGAAATTACTACAAAATTTAAATAAAATGAGAGGACTTACCTTACTTTTTTGGCAAGGTTGGAGATACTACCTTTTCACTTGGCTGCATCTAACCGTAGCTTGTCACATAAACGTCTAAAAATAAAACTACACATTAATGAATTTTAAGCAAATATAAAGGTGACTATCCATATTTTATATCGTTTCACAACTCTCACAGTGTCCAACATATGCAAGAATTATAAAATTTAGCAATATTTTTATTTTTGGCCAAAATTAACTCGTATATGTTCAAAAGCTGAATTTGGAAATCATTTGCATGGGTTAGAATTAATTTTTTTTTACTATAGAGAATCGGTGTCCATTTATCGAATGGAGACAAGATATGAAATAGTGATGATAATACAATGGTAGTAGGATAATGGTGGTAGGTAGATAGGGCAGCTAAATAGGTAAGTTATCAACATTTTTTAATTCTTTTTGGGGGGAGTTTTTTTTAGCAAGATATATTGTTTGGGGCCTCACTAAATGTAAAATTAACATAGAAATGTTGGGTAGGAGAGGTAGGTTAGGAATGTGTAAAAAAATTGAAGTTTGATGGGGTTTTTGGTTATTTTTGTCAAGCTTTTAAACTATTTCCATGATGAGATGGAACTGCCAGTCTGCGTAGACCGGTGATTACATAATAGCCACAATTATGACATAACCACCTATCATTGGTTCCAAGTTCATTATTTTCATATATGAAACTACAATAATGCCATAACTATTGTGGTGGTTACATGTTTTCCAGTGTTGAGCACAAAACCACATATGTGTTTTTGTAACCACATGTGGAAAAACATGTAATTGTCGAGTCCAATGAACGTCGATTGCATAACAGTTGTTAAAAACAGCAATTTTTCCTTAGAAGTTAATTATTTTAAATTTTTGATTCTTTCTGACTCCCATTTTCTAGTATTTGTTTGTGTTTTGTAGGGTCAATATGATAGATGGAGCAAACCTAAAGATCTTGATTCGTTGCAAGCCACTATAGGTTACTTGAATCCACATGAGACAATTTTATTGGCCAACTCATGGCTACTGAGACTAGCTGAGACCCCACTAATTACTTATATTATAAATATTTTATGTGATGTGCTAACCTACTGGGATTTAGTCTGAAATACTCTTAAGTTTCCTTTAGGGGAAAGAGAGTGGACTATAACTCTTAAGGATGTATATAGGATTACAAGTCTCATGATCACAATAAGATAGGTTTCAGTGGAAGCTAGCATGGGGTTAGCTTAAAATTTAGAGTGTGATAATTATTTTTTTGATGCTCAAGCACCAATAAGTGGCACCAAGTAGGGGGTGAATTTAGTGGAAGTTTGAAATTCTCACATTCTAAACTTTTATAAGTTAACTATTAGCATCTTGTTCTCTTGAATGTTTGGGGACAAGGGCATTACACTATCTATGATATTGAGTAGCATCAATACAAGTTCATCTAGGTGTAATATATGTTATCTCATACTTACAGGTATTTATAGACGGTGGCCAGATTGAATGGTTAGCGTTTGATATTTTCGACACTAGTCCTGAGCTAGGTGTATGATAGATTTATGTTATATACTTTGTATGTTCTAATGGACCTAGATGGAGAAGGATGAGTAAGCCATTGGGGAAATGCAGACCCTTTTAGAGATACTCCAATAGTAGAAGCAATTTTGATAGATGCAAACATGAGCATTGAGTCATACCTATAAATATGACATTCTTTTCCTGAGGAGGGTGTTTCACTGATGGCTTACTCCCTTATGAGAAATTTAAATTACATATTAGAATATGTGGCGGTACACCCACTCATCATGGTACCTTAGTATTTATGGAATCTATTAGCCATTGTACTTATAGTTATACTAGTTATATATTGTGGTGTATGAAAGCAACAAGATGTGTGGTTAGTAGATTAGAGTGGAATCCATTGACACTAGGAGTTCCTATAATTATACATGCAGGTGGAGCATCTTTAACCCATAGGTAATGAGGAGGAGATATATGCATGTCTCCACTACCACTAGGGAAGCCACAACCACCTCAACAATAGCCAATAACAGTAGGGCATAGTTAGGGACCATCGTTGATACAGATCATACACCTCATAAGCTAGGGTGAGTGAGGATATGGACACATAGGAGTTGGCATAGGGCATGAAGAGTCTAGAGAGGGAAAGGGGAACTCAGATAGGAGGAGGATGAAGATTACTATCCTTCCAAAACTAACTCAATCCTAAAGTGGCAAGAAGGAGACCTATGTAACCCCTTTTTGATTTTTTTTGCATCCACACTCTTGGTTTTATTAAACTACTACTTGTTATTATATTGTTAGTGACTTATTTGCATCTAGTGGCTACTTGTTTTTTATATGGTTTTCCTAAATCTATGTTTTTGTGCATGTGTGTAGAGACTACTAGTGAGTGGAAGTATCTCATTTGAGATAGTCTAGTTGACATATTTTCCTAGGCTCCGGGAAGAACACTGATGAGATACAGGTGGAACTTGAACTTCCTCAGAGAACTAGGAAACACACAGATGTTGTTGCGGGATAACATAGGGAACATCTCTTGGCCGTGAAGAGGGCCAAAACATCAGCACTGGAGGTTGAAATTCATACATTGAGGGAGATGATGCATGAAAGTTCATGAAAAAAAATGATTCCTTGAATAAGATGACCCAGATACATATGAAAACAACACCTCATGTGATAGGTTAATGTCACATGATAAAACCAAGGATCCCTCATCATTCTACAACATGTTCACATAGGTATAAGACTAGGATTCCTCATAATTCGGATGGAGGGTCACCTCACTGACCTTATTTGTGTTAGACACTATGAAATATATTGTACATGAAGTCACGTATATGCCCCATATTTTCTATATAATTATATTTGAGAAAATTCTTTCCCATACAATGTAGATACAATAAAAAAAATTATAAACTTTTATCAACCTATATACACTAGAATTTTTTTATAGGATGTTATGGAGTCTTATTTATTTATGCATGTTTTTAGCTTTTTGTTTATAAATTTATGCAATATAATTGGTAGAAAAGTGGATTTATAACATTGTAGCTTTTAGAGTAAAATGTACGATGATGTAATGGATGAAGCACATATAATAATATACACTCACTAGTTTTTTTGCGGGTGAAATAGAGAGATGTGATTTTATAAAAAATTCTTACGAAATTGAAGGAACAAAGTAGTAGATGGCTAGATTTGAATATAAGTATGGTAGTTATGGTGAGTGGAAAGGACATTAATATTGGTAATCAATATAATCTTGAGAAACTAACTATGTAGTAATCCTGATTAGTATTAGATAAATTCTCAAGGTAGAAATAGGATAATAAATCGATGTAGATGCATAGTTGTAAACCTTTTTATAGCCAATCGTGACATGATAGAAAATGGGGATTATCTCTCTCTTCTTGATTGCAAACAATTAACATTTCTATAGAATTTGGTAGTTCTCATTGCTTCACTTTATTTCTTTTCCAATATATAGTATTCCTCTTTTTTTAATATGACACCCCATGTCTAACCTCATGTAACCTATAAAATACATGCGTTCATTACAAAATATTATATATGGGTGAGTAATTTCATTACTCCCAACAACTGGCCTCATGTAACCTAGAAGAGGAGTGGGATCATCACCAAATACCAACAAGAGATACTAACATGGTGGATCAGTTGACAAGACTCTTTATTCTTTTATTATATTCTTTGTTAATCTTTTGACTTTCCATTTTCTTTTTTATTTTAGAGTGAATCAAAACCTCTCTCGCATGCCCCACCCCATATAACTAGTATGATATAAGGGCTCAACATTGAATAATGGAGCATGTAAGAGAGATTTCAAGGGGTGAGACATGCCAATGTTTCATACTCAAAGAGAGAGAAGTAGCGGGTATGTGTCTCAAAAAATCTTCTAGCTCCTAGGCCTACATAAACCAAAAACCCTATACATGACTAAAGTTCTCTAGGGCACAAAGGGATCACAATACTAGCCAAAAAAGAATTGAAGCTAAAGTGTAGAAATAAATCAACAGAAATGGTAGTAAGAGAATACTGCAGAAGGTCAAATAATTGATAGTAGATGAAGGAATGAAGGACCTTCTTGTAGATGAAATATTCTAAATCACACTTTTAAACAAATTAATCTAGTATTAAACATAGTGAGGTGAAACAACACAAAATGTAAACAAAAACACATAGATTAATGTAAAATATAATACTAAAAATAATATTGCTTGAGGTAAAGTGAGTTAATTGATTCACCAAACTCCTCACTTTCAAGTGTACAAAGGTGGAAGAACCCATTATTGAAATCCTCAGTGATTAAATAGGGAAATAACCAGTTCAGTCAAAACTTGTGTCTGTTTCCAATCTTCTTTTCTATCTAGTTGTCTTGATGAAGTACATGGTCACTTACCTAAATAGGTTGTTCATGAATATTCCTATTGTACCTTCGATTCATGCGGGAAACACACACTTCATGATGTTGTGTTAATCTGAGATGATTCTCATCTAAACTTTATAAAGAAAGCTACATATGCTTCCCTGTACTTGTCCTCATCCAAAGGCCCTTGGAGTGAGATTGGAAAGCTAGGAAGATGAAACTTCAGTGAAAGAAAATATCATCGCCAAAAACCAATGAATAGATGATAGCACTAGTGGATGTACGTATGCTAGTTCAGTAAGCCCATATCATGGGATATAAATGTAAATGTCAATCCCTTTTTTTAACCATCTTAATTAACTAAAATTAACTAAAATGGAGGAAATTTAATAATAGTTAATCTAATCTAGGAGGACATAAACGTTGTAAATAAATGCACTAAAATAATATAAAGTGACTAAAATGATTGAACTAGTAGAAATAAAACCCTAATATACAAGAGGAAGGTAAGGAATGAAATCGGGTGATTATGGATGATAGTCACAGGGTGTCACAGGACTGAAAGAAAAATATAGAAGCTAGAACGGATCTGAAATATTTGAGCAGACTGGCGCACCCAGGAGGGTAGTGGGGCACCCTGGGGTGCTCTGTTCTATGAAAACATCATAGAACCTGGTTCTTTCTGGGTCATAATATGACCTATAACATTCACTACCTGTCGTACTGGATTCACTAAACTGCATCAAATGTGCCAAATAGAGCAAGATGGAGTTGAAAACCTGTAAGAAACAAGAGAAGTATCAACAACCCTATTGGTGAGAAAAAATTTCAAGGACAAATTGATGGACTTATTTCCAACAATCTGGGAGTCTAAGTCCCTCTACGTAACTGGTGTAGCTCCTATATATACATGCCCAAGTGAAAATGGTTTTTCTCTGGGTGGACTTACAATCAGGGATCCAACAAGGGCACTCCATTGACCCTGCATAAAAATCTTATAGTTATCTATAAGGGAATAATTTTCTGGGAGAGAAGGAAAGGGATTGATATTATGAGGTAGGGGAACTAATGTTGCAGGTAGAAAATCATTTTCTAGCACACACTAGTTACAAACTTCATCACATGCACTAAAATTAGGAAGAAACAATATTGCAAACAACAAAAAGACCAATTAGAATGTAATGAACACAAAGTATCAGTAACCCCCTTAGTCAAAAAAGTCTTGAAACTCCTTCTTCTTTTATTGATGCTCAATAAGAAATTATACATAGTGTGAGGATGGAAGGCATTGAGAATAGGGGAAAAGTGGCTAGCTCTTAAAAATATCTCTCATGAACTTACAAGAATACAACCAGCTAGAAGAATTTCAGAATTAGAACCCTCTGGAATGAAGAGCTCATTACAATTTATAATGCTAGACCAGATTCCTCATCTTCCTAATGATCTTTCAAATTCTTCATTTTAAATTTAATATATTTATATTCCTATTTGAATATTAATTTCCTTTTATAAAAATAAGGTGACTTAAATTTTACATCATGTCTCTAAATTCATTTTAAGACATATCAAAAAGTGCAAACCCCCAACACAAAAATAGAACATGGGGGAGAGAGAATTCTGGGGGGAAGAAGAAGGAGGATGAAAAGATAGGATGTCATGCCTGATGAAGTCTGCAGATCATTTCTTATTGAAAAATCAAGTGCAATGAGACTTTGAATTTGTGAATGTGCCACCTCCTAAGAAACTTATGGAAGCTTTCGAATGAGTGTTTAAAAATAATTTTGAAATGACTTCATTGATGACCATGAACACCAAATATAAAGAGATGGGAGCTCAAAACTAAAAGGAATGATAACCAGATCGTACCAAGCCAAGAACACAGATACTAATCAAACACTAGGATCTATAAGATGAAAGCAATTTGCCAGAATAACTTTACATTAAACCTTTCCAAACAAATGAGCAACATATCATATATTATTATGGAACTCAATGAAATATAATGAGAATGGGCCTTGCTTATATAGGAAAGGAATAACAGTCTAAGAACTATTCAAAGTCATAGATCAAGCCATAAATCATGGAAAGAACTAGTCATCAATTAACTAGTTAATTCCATAGATTTAGGAGAGAACTAGACATCAATGATCTAGTCAATACCATAGATCAAGGAAAGAACTATACCTAACAACTAGATAATATCCCCATGATATCTAAATAAATAAAAATAAATATCCACACACATAAGTGGGTGAGGATAAATACAATAAAGGTAAATAAAGTACCTAGGTGAACATGAGCTAAGGTAAATACCTACTCTAAAAAGAACTGATCATGTCAGGTTGAATGGGATTGTTTCACCAATGATCAAAAATTCCACCCTTCATGTGATATACCTATAATCCAAACCATTCAATTCTCTAATGTACTGAAACCGATATTCTCAAACGTCTTATACCACAAGAGGATTCCTTTAGATGATGCATGAACCCCATGAGCTAAGTGTTGTTAAATGATTCCATTGGTGACTGTGACCGTCAAACATGGAGATCTCTTCAGGAAATACTGAAGCTTTGGAAAAAAACCCTATTTTGATCCCCTGCAACACTACCACACTCCTTACTTGATTTGGACATGATCCTGATGAACAATCTGACAGTGTTTGATTGTGAATTCCACCTTGTACATACTAATTGAATCATGAAATGAGTGTCGAAGGAAAAATTTGAGATCCACAAATATAGAGACTTCATTGGTTCCCCCTTTATGAATTTGAACTTCATTGTTTCTTGAAACTTACTGTATTTGGAAAGGGAAACTATTAGTGCAAAATCACATCACCCCCAAATGAGTTCTACATAATTGATTTTCTAAGGCAGATTCATTTGGTGTGATTTTATAACATTGAACTTTTCCCAAGGCATGAGACCTTGCAAAAATTGAAAAGCTCTCCAGATCAAAGGTTGGTTTCTTATACCTCTGTTTAGGTGCATACGTAAGGATTCACAGAGGATCTATCTCTATACCTAATCTAAAACTTTCCAAGGAGATAGGGATAAAGAGTATAATAAATAAGAAATAACTATACTACTAGGTGATGCACCAAAGGAAGGATGAACACTTATTTTCCTAATAGACATAAACCAACAAAATGCATACAATAAAAAAGAACAGATAGCCAAATATATAATGGGAGACCAGATGAAAGCAAAAGAGACAAGAAAGGATCTAAAATTGATCACATATGTGTTTTATTGCTCTTTAGATTGATACATTCCATTACAAAGTAGCCAAAAGGTAGAAACGTAATGCAATTTTTGATGGAAGGCCTAAACCCCACAAATCCCTTTGCTAATAGGAGAAGGGAACCTACAAAATAAATAATGTGCAACCCTTTACAATGAATCCTACCCTCGTATGTATAGATTCAACCTAAAATAAGAAGAGAGAGAGAAGTGGGAAAATCAGGTTGAAGCTCAACCACCACTGTTAATGCCTCTGATGAAATCTCTCCCCAAATCCATCTTTACTGCATCAATCCTTGGTTTGGGGCCTTGAAGGAAGAGAAAATGATGAAATAGATCAAATATGATCTGGTTGTTGACGCAAGAAGATCTGTCATTGAAATCATGAAGAAGTTTCTTCCGTTTTTCTTCACGTAACCTTTTCAAAATTAATGTTTTAGACCTCCATGGCATGGGTGAGGCCGAAATATTTCCAACGGCATCTGATTTGTAATATTTCGATCCCTAAGTCAAAAGATATGCCCCTTCCAATTTTGTATCGGGTCCATAAAGGAGGGCAGAAAAACATCTTGAAAAATGGATCCCCTTCTAATATGGGATACGTGGCAGCCAGATTGGAACAAAAATCAGGCCTACGGGTCCACAATTTATCTTTTTCCCTTTCCTCCGATTCCCCGCTTTGGCTTTGACTCGGGCCCAAATGCTGAATTTTTCCTTGGGTAGAGTTGCAGGCCATTTTGTAACTTTTACCCCTTTTGAGATAACAAGGGGTAAAGAACCAACTTTTTCCCTGACGGTCTGCTTTCCCCTGGGACACGCGGCAGTCTGGCACTCACTTAGAAACCTTTTCTCTATTCACCCCTTGAATCAGCGCCATACTAACACTTGGCATTCTCCATTTATACCTTTATACTTAGCCAATTTTGAATCCTTTTCTATCCGCCTTTTGACTCTGTTTCCTCTTATGTGGGATCGTGGTCGATCCAATATTTGGCACGGGGGTGAAATATGGATAACAATTTGGCAACTCACAGGGATATCTTCATGCTAGATAAAAATGCCAATTGCCTTGTTTTCTCCGTTATGCATGGAGTCGAGAAAGATGGTCTGATACTAACTTTTCCTTTGATTCATGAGCCCAGATGCTTGCACTCCCAATTTTCATAAGAAATCTCGAAATGAAGGTTTCTGAGAGTAGAAATTTTTTTTAACCTAGGACTTCATCTGTCTCTCTGAATGGACTGCTCAAAAGCCACAAAACAACACCACACTATATATAAAATTTGAAATCATACATGCTCCAAATGGAACATGCAGAGCATGTAAATCACTTAGGAGAAAAGTAATCTACACTACAACAAGATAATGTGCATAAGCACTTAGAGGAAAGAGAAAACTACACTAATATGTGTAGGATGAGAACTCCCCTTTTAGTACCAGTGCTTAAGATAGATCCCATTTACTAGAATTTGCAACTCTTCACCCTCCAATGTAGACAATTAGAAAGTATTACTACTTTTGCATCTTGTGATCATATAAGGGCCATTCTAGATGGTGTCAAATTTGGAATGCCTTCCTAGTTTTTCTCAATCTGCATCCCATTTCAAAAGTAGGTCTCCTTCCTAGAAGGTCCTTGTTTTTGTCTTCTTGTCAAAGCATTATTTATTGAATCCTGATTCTTCTCTATTTCTTAGAGATCATGCTCTCTAGTTTCTTCTAATTTTATCAGCTCAGCATACCTAGCCTCCGTTGGTCTAAATTTAGACATCTCCAGTTGCTTCACGAGCTCCAATGCTAGAAACTCAAGTGATATAGGAAACACTGCCTCTTTCCCATAGAAAAGATTGAATGGAGAGTTGCGTGTAGATCTCTTGGGAATTATTCTATCAGTCCATAAGTTCGTTTTGATCTTTGTGTGCCAAGTCCTTTGATTCTCATCAAGAGTTCTTCTAATGATCTTTAGCAGGTTTTTGTTTGTGGACTCAGGCTGGCCATTACCGTGAGGGTAATAGTTTGATGAAGCACTCAAATAATTCCCATTCTTAACAGCTCCTCCTTTGATTTTGGAACCTATGAATGCTAATGCATTTTCTAACATGATGGTGGCCGGTACGCCAAATCTGGTCGCTATCCCTTCATAGAAATCCAAGATACTAGACTCATTTGCTTCCTTGAGTGCCATTTCCTCGATCCATTTGGTAAAATAATATGTCGCTATTAGGATCCATTTGTGGCCTTGGATTGAATTTGGATTGATGACTCCAATGAATTCCAATCCCCATTGCATGAAAGGTTGTTCGACTGAAATTGGGTGCAGTGGAATTGCTGCTAGCTTTTCCTTGCCCTTGAAGAATGCTCAATTCTTGCACCTTTTGATCCATGTGTAGTAGTCACTAAACACTCTGGGCCAATAATATCCTGCTTTCATGATTTTGAGTGATGTTACTCTTGGAGCCAAATGGCCTCCAGCTGCTTCAACATGGAATTCTTGTAGCACTCTCTCCACCTGATATGTCCTAATGCATATCAATAGAATGCCATTGATGTCCCTCTTGAACAAGACACCATCAATAAGAACATATGGGATGGCTTGTAGCCTAAAATGCCTTATTTTTTCTTTACTCATCCCATGAGGACACAGGGCTATTCAAAGGAAGTGTACCATATCTTGGGTACAACAAGGAGCAGGTACATCATCTCTCCCTTCTTCTTGATCTTCTTGTAGAACAAGAACAACCTCCTTTTCACTGTTTGTTTCATCTTGTTGACCTAAGGCTAGTTGTTCACACAACCCCTTCCCACGGACCAGATTGGTGACCTTGATCTCAATGTCATATTTCATGACATGAGTGATCCATCCTACATGATTTTCATTTAGGTCCTTGCTAAGCAGGAATTATTTAACTCCCGCATGGGAGACCAATAGTTGGATCTTGTTGTTTGAACCGAATGCTTAAACTTCTTCAATCCTCTTATCACCACCAGGCCCTATTTCTAAATGAGGGAGTACATCACCTCACAATCTTCCAGAATTTGACTGAAGAAAGAAATTTGCTATTCAATACTCTCTTTGTTCTGCTGCACCAAGATTACAAATATTGTGTCACTGCCACCAAAGGCATACAATATGAAATCTTTGGAAAAATCTGGGTTCACAAGAGTTGGGGCTTGTGATATGGCTTCTTTGATAGCCTCAAAACTTTCTTTTCCTTCAGCTGTCCACCTAAATGTTAAGCTCTTCTTCAACATCAACGTTATTAGCTTAACAAGGGTAGAAAAGTTTGGAACAAACCTGCAGAAAAAATTGATTTTTCCCAAGAAGATTTGAAGATCCTTCTTATGACTTGGCAAAGACAATGCTCTTATTACTTGAACTCTCTCTGAGTCAATTGCCAATCCTTATTTTGATACAATATGGCCTAGAATATTACCTTCATGGGCCAAGAATATGCATTTTTGGGGGTTCAGTGACACCCCAAAACTCCTACATCTTTGGAATACCTGCCTTAGATGGAAAAGATGATCTGCTACATTTTTGGAAAACACTGTAATGTCATCCAGGTAGATCAACAATATTTTTTTGATCAGCCCCCTTAAATTTCATTTCCATTTCCCTTTGAAAAGTGGCCCTGGCATTGGATAATCCAAATGGCATTTTCCTGTAGGCATATGCACTCCATTTGGTGGTGAAAATTGTGTTGAATTGATCATCTTTTTTCACCATGATCTGGTTGTACCCTAAGTAGCCATCTAGGACGGAGAAACTTTCTGACCTAGACACTACTTGTAAGATTTGATCCATTAAAGGGAGTGGGTAGTGATCTTTGAGGGAGGCTATGTTCAAATCCCTGAAGTCAACACAGCGTAATTTTTCCATTTTTATTACTGATTGGGACCAGATTTTCTACCCAACTTGAGTGTTTGATTGGAAATATGATGTTTTCCTCTATCAACTTATTTAGATCCTTGTTCATCAGAGATTCAATATGTGGGTAGACTAGTGTTTGATTCTACCTGATGGGTTGAGCAGTTGGATCCAGTTCGATTGTGTGTTGTGCTAGTTTTGGATTGTGCCCTCTTAGGTCTTCATAACTCTAAGAAAACACATCAAGAAATTCTTGGCAAAGTTGTATGAATTCATACCTTTCTTACTTGGTGGCCATCTTGCCAATTTGAAGTGTTTTGTCTTCTCCAACTAGGATTGACTCTAAATCTTCTCCTTTGATCTGCATGTTAGCCTTCTCTTTTCTGAACTAATCATTAGAATTGAATATGGATTCCAGTGTCACTAAGCCTTTGGGAAGCTTGTTTATATGCAGTGGTACTATCTGATTCTTGTACTGTTTCTCTAGTCTGCTCTAATTTATAGCTGAGAATTTATCTTCTTCTTGTAGAAAGTTAATGATAATTTGATCATTCTCAAACACCTGCTAGCATGTATTATTATCCGGCACTACTGGCCCCACAACCACATGGATATATGGCTATTCATTTCCTCTGTTGATGTTTTCAACCACATCGAAGGTTGCCCCGACTACTGCAAGCCTATCAGCAGCTTCATTCTCCTTCTTAGGAATGGACACAATACTAAAGGCCTCGAAATTCTCCATGAGATCCCATACCCTACTATTGTAGTTCTTGAGCAGGTCATTTTTGACAGCATTTAGTCCTCTGACTTGATTGGAAACCAGTTCACTGTCACCAAACACTTGCAAGTTCATGATCCCCAACTTCCTTTCCCAATGAAGACCTTGGACTAAAGCCTCATATTCAACAGTGTTATTTGAGCAATAAAACGGGAATCTGAAGGCTAAATACTATCTCATACCTCTGGGGGACACAATCATGGCTCCTCCTCTAACTCTCTGTCTACTCCATGTGCCATCAAAGAACAATTTCCATACCTCATTATCATCCTTGTATTCTAGCTTAATTAGGTCAGGAAGAGGATGATTCTCTACATGTAGATAGTAGACACCCAATTTAGATTCTTCCATCTCCTTATAGGGGTAAAAAGCATGTCTTTTGTTGGCCCTCTCATCTAGGGTCGAGTCTAGGATACATCCCACCTTGGTATCTGATTCGTTAATGTTTAGGAGGTCTTATTGATCAAAAATTGGGAAGTTGGCATTGATTGGTCTAGGCACATAGGATTCAATATGATAATCAACAATAGGTTTGGATATGATTGTGTCCTTCACCCCATACCTTTTCCTAAAGAACATATGTTACCAATCAGCAGACATGTAGCCTCTAATTTTGGCATTGAAGTCTCTGGACAGACAAAAAGAAAAATATGGTGGAAAATCTATGATTGACATGTTTTACAAAATAGTCACAATAGGGAAAGCATGTAGAGTAAGACTCAAATCCTTGAGAATTCCCACAGTGATCACTGTTGTCTCATCTAATTGGATAACTCCTCTAGAGATGACTTCATATTGGAGACCCAATTGATCAGCTATTTGTTTTGGCATCACAGAACTACTAGCCCTAGAATAAATCATACAATTGTGCACAAATTTGTCTCCAATCATCAATGAGACAGAAGGGAGGAGGTCTCAAGTTTTTACCTTGTTGTTTTCCATGGTTTCTCCCTCGTTGAACCGCATTAACAAGCACTCTCTCTTACTAGTTAGGTGGGTGATTTGAACTTGACCAATTCTGCATGGCAGTTTGCAACAGATCCCTCTGCCCTAGAATGGTCAGTGACTCCCATAGTGAAATGTTCACACTTTTCCTTTTCATTTACTCAATAATATTGAATGAGCTATCTTTTTGTTGCCCCCTCCCAGACACATTTCTTTCTTGCACATGGGTCATTACAACCAGTGCCTGACTAGGTTTGGAAGGTGGTATGGATTGGTTCAGTATGTTGGGGGTTATACTTGGAGAAGTGGGACCTTTAGGAGCAATGGAAGGTTGAGGGTCACTTGATTTTAGTGGTTGGGCCTCTCCAATACTTCTCTTTTTGGACCGTGTATTGGTAGCCACACTTTGAGAAGGGGACTGATTCATCCCATAGAAGTCTTCAGCTTGCCAATTGACAAGCATAGTCTCATTTGGGGGGCCACCTTGTTGAGCTCCTTGTTGCTAACCTTCCTCTTGGCCAGGTCCTTGTGGCACCATACTGGTTTTCACCATTAAGGCCTGATTTAGAGCACCATTAAAGCACATTGATTAGTTATGTGGCTGATTACATGGAAAGCACCAATCATATTATTGTGCCATATTATTCTGTGTTGGGACCAATGCTCTTGATTTTGAAGCCGTGTTAGGATCATACAACGTGAAAGGTATAGCAGCTTGGGGATTTCCTTGGTTCTAGCTTTGATTCACAGTCTGAGGTGGTGGCCTATTGTGTTGATATTGGGGTCTAGCTTGATATTGAGCTTGGGGTTGATATGGGCTAAAAATCTGAGCTTATTTTCTTTTGATGGTCACTAGCTCATTCCCAAAGTTCTAAAGTTGCTTCATCACTTCCTAAATCTCTTTAGAGTTATTAGATGATGAAGTGGAAGCTTCAGTTGAGCTTTGACTCCTGGGGGTGGGTATAGGAGCTAATGTAGGCACTTGGCTAGTATCTGAGCTTCCTAACTCAAGGTACAGAGGCATGGATGGCCTAGGAGTGATTTTTCCAGCTTGAATCAAACGGTTCTCAGCCCCTATTGAGAGGTTATAGGCTACACGTAATGTAGTGCCCCCCATTGATTGAATCATCAAATAAATATCATAATTTAAAGCCCTAAGAAAGTATAAGGAGGCACCTTAATTAGTGGGATTTACTACTATTGGAATCCTATCCCAGGTTTGTTGGAATCTGAGGTTGAATTCTATTAGCTACTCATTTTGGGCTCTATTGATTGTTGTTAGTTGCTCCAACAAATACAAGTTATCACCCTTTTCCCAAAACTGATTGTGAAGAGCCGTGCACAGTTGGTTCCAATTCTGGATAGAGCCTTCTTCAAGACTCTTGAACCATTGTGAAGCTTTTCCTTTGAATGAAGAGGTGAGTAGCTTGACTGCAATGTCCATCTCATGGATCTCGTGGATTGTATAGACATTTGCAATATCTTGGACATGGTCACTAGGAGAAGTTTGATTTTCCCTAGTGAAATATGGGATGCTCTTTAATGTTGCAATCGGGACTGGGTTTTTTGCATTTAAGGCAACTGGTCTACTATCAGTGAAGTTGACATATGGATTTGGTTGTTCCATTTTGATTGGCCTAAGAACCCTTGCAGACTAAGAGAAAGGCCTTACAGGTGGAGGTGTTGAAAAGGTTCTGCTTGGTGGAGATGGAGACCTATAAACTCTTCTTCCTCTCCTTTCTATGCCTGGGGATAGACACAAGTATTCAAATATACCTTCTTTCCTTGCTCTAGACCGGGTTTTTCTCATGAATCTCCCAAGCTTGGGCTACTGAAACCAGTAGATTTGTTTCTTTTGGAGTCGTCAGATGTACAATTTTAAGTCTTCTTAAAATCCAGAATCACATAAAGTGTACATCAATCCCTATTATAATAAGATGGAGACTTCTTAGTCCCACCAGGCATGCCAAAAATATTAGTGCAAAATCACATCACCCCCAAATGAGTTCTACAGGTCTACTTTTCTAAGGCAGAGTCATTGGGTGTGATTGCATAACATTGAATGTTTCCCAAGGTGTGGGACCTTGCAAAAGTTGAAAATCTCTCCATAACAAAGGTTGGTTCCTTATCCCTCTATTTAGGTGCATACGTAAGGATTCATAGAGGATCTATCTCTATACCTAATCTAAAACTTGCCAAGGAGACAGGGATAAAGAGTATAAGAAATAAGAAATAACTAAACTACCAAGTGATGCACCAAAGGAATGATGAACACTTATTTTGGTAATAGACACAAACCAACAAAATGCATACAATAAACAAGCACAGATAGCCAGATATATAATGGGAGACCATATGAAAGCAAAAGAGACAAGAAAGGGTCTAAAATTGATCATGGACATGTTTTATTGCTTTGTAGATTGATACAATCCATTACAAAGTAGCCAAGAGGTAGAAACATAATGTAATTTTTGATGGAAGGCCTGAACCCCACAAATCCCTTTGCTAAGAGGAGAAGGGAGCCTACAAAACAAAGAATGTCCAACCCTTTACAATGAATCCTATCCCCGTATTTATAGATTCAACATGAAAGAAGAAGAGAGAGAGAAGTGGGAAAAGCAGGTTGAAGCTCAACCACCGCTATTAATGCCTTTGATGAAATCTCTCCCCAAATCCGTCTTTACTGCATCAATCCTTGGTTCAAGGACTTGAAGGAAGAGGATACAGCGAAACAAATTAAATCTAATCTAGTTGTTGAGGCAAGAATATCCTGCATTGAAATTATGATGATGTTTCCTCCATTTTTCTTCACCTAACCTCCTCAAATTAAAGTATTGGACCTCCATAGCATGGGTGAGGCTGAAATATTTCCAACGACATCAGATTTACAATATTTCGAGCCGTGAGTCGAAAGATATGCCCCTTCAAAGTTTGTATAGGGTCTGTATAAGAGGGTGGGAAAATAGTTCAAAAAATGGGTCCCCTTTTGATATGGGATATGTGGTAGCCAGATTGGAACAATTTATCTTTTTTCCTTTCCTCTGATTCCCCACTTTGGCTTTGACTCGGGCCCAAATGCTAAATTTTTCCTTGGGTGGAGTTATGGGCCATTTTGTAACTTTTACCCCTTTTGAGATAACAAGGGGTAAAGAACAATTTTTTTCCCCAACGATCTACTTTCCCCTAGGACATGCGGAAGTCTTGCACTCATTTAGAAACCTTTTCTCTATTCACCCCTTGAATAAGTTTCGTACTGACACTTGGCATTCTCCACTTATACCTTTATACTTAGCCACTTTTAAAGCCTTTTCTGTCTTCCTTTTGACTCTGATTCCTCTTATGCGGGATCGTGGTCGATCCAATGTTTGGTATGAGGGTGAAATATGGATGACAGAAACTGTTTTTGGCAAGTGCCAATATTTTCCATCCCTGGTCTCCAACTGTTGATTGCTACATGAATTTTCAACTCCTAGAATGCTCCCTCTACAAAATTCACCCTTTTGGGATGACTTGCTATTTTTAGTCAGCGCCGAAAAAATAACTTACTATTTTTAGCGGTGTGAAAAAATTTCCCCTTTGATCCTTGATTGGTTGTAATTACTGAGAATCTCCTTCCTTCTGCGCTCCTCCCACTTTTGGATTAACTTTCTATTTTTGGTAGGTTCTCGCGGGACCACTTACTATTTATAGTAAAGTCAAAATTAGACCAAAATTCTTGTTCTCATGAATTTTCAACTGCAATGCATCTTTTTTGTTCAGTGTTTCCCTCACAAGTTATTTTGTTGATGAATTTCCCAAAATAGCAATCTTATATGTAAAAGACCTACTATTTTTAGAAAGTGGGCTTCTGGAGGCCAGATTGATGTAGAAAAAAAATTTCCAATATGGGTTTTTCCCTAATATTGGCCCTCTAAAATCTTGGACCTACCCGCTCAAAAGTTTGGGATATTTTAAACTTTTAAATTTATAACCTGGTGGCACTTCTAAACAGAGAAGCCATTAATGGACCTTGAAAATTTCAGGTCTATTTTTCTCCTCCGTTCATAAGGGAAATCAAATTTTTGATATGGGTTTTCTCTTCTTGTGCTTCCAGTGAAATATTGTTTTGATCCGACTGTTGGTTTGACGGGAAGTCAAGTTTTTCTCTGTTGGGCCGGAAAGATGATTTCTTCATTGTGAATGTTTTATGCCATAATAGGATGGTCTGAAGGTGTTTTTCTAATTTTTTTTTATATATGAATGAACAAAAAAATATGGTTCATCAATCCATGCATCTGGTTGCAAGATCTCTTCAAAATTCCATTTTGCGGCAATGGAGATTTTCACTATTCTTCTTCTCCTCAGTTTGATGAAATATTCTTCTAAGACCTTCATATCACCATGGGGTAGAGTATTTTATTACTTTGGAAAATTTGGTTTGAGCTTTAGTAATGGTAGAGTGGTGGTAGGAAGTTGCAAAGGAGTTTGTAGAGGAAGTTGTGCATGGGAATGTTAGATGGTAAATGTTAGAAGCAAGAGGGAATTTTAAAATTTTGAAATAAATATGAGCAGGGATGAGACACATTTTCATGTCCCTGACATTCCTCACCTCAAAATTACATGAGGGACATCAAATTTCATAGTGCGCCTCAACTTGACATGTGTCGGAGATCCGACGGTAGGGGATTAAAGCCAAAGGAACAACTTTAAAGCACCGAGGGGCTGGAAACTGGTCACATGAGGGACCTTGATGCATCATGGAGGGGCTAGGTACATTTCTAAAACATTTATGTCACTAACCTCAAAGGCACATAAGGGACATCATTTTTCACGATCCGTCAGGTGATCACACGTAGTAGCGATATGATGGTTAAGAATGAAGGCTTGACAAGCACCTGAGGGCTGGAAATTCACTCTTGAAGAGGTCACATGGCTGACCAAAAGTCTCCTTAGGGGCTGGAAACATTTTTTCATGTATTATGTCCCTCACCTCAAAGGGACATGAGGGACATAAATTTACATAGTGCACCAAGCGATGAGATGTGGCAGTGATCCAACAGTGAAGGATTTTAGCTCCTGCAAGCACCTAGGGGTTAAACTAGTGATCGTGGATGTTGCATGATGGTCTAGAGGGATTATGGGGGCTAGGAGAATTTTTATAACCTTGATTTCCCTAACCTTGAGGGATGTGAGGGACACAAAATTGTGCCAAGCTCCTGGAACTAACATGTGTTCTTAAAAAAATTGACTAACTCCCGAACTCGCTCTAAGAGGGAAACTTGAAACGACGATAACTTGAGCTCCTGGTGGACTTCCGTGTCTAGTTTGGATTTTTTGTTCCACTCCATGGGGTTGCTTCAGTCCTAGGAAGGCCATTGATAGCCCTTCCCACAGCTGTCCGAAGTTTTTATTTTTCAATGAACTCCTAAAATCACCTAAGGGGGTTGACTTGAATTTTCTTATTCACCTAGGGGGCTATGTTAACATCAACTAGGAGGTCATTGAAACTGAATGGGTAGACTTGGGGTGCCTCAAAAGGGTAAAACATGAAAAATCTAGCACATGAGTATAGTTTTCATGCTTGGAAATTGACAATTTCCTAGTTGCTCATTTGCATGAAAACAAACCCTAGAAAATAAAAGATGCAAATGAATGGGTCAAACTGACCTCAGCTTCCACAACAGTGGGCTTACTAAAATTAGCGTTGCACTACATTTCAGACCCAAATGTAGTTTTGGTGTGTGTTCATGTCATGCCCTGGGTACTCTTGTGTCAATCGCATTTTGTGAAGTAGCGACTAATAAATAAATATAGAAAATGTAATACTATGTGTACATGGAATAGAATAGAATCCCTCCACCTATGAAATGTGTGTTGATGTAGATCTCCTAGCCTTAATGCATAGAAGTATGTGGATGCAAGTGATGCAATGGATTGAACTCTAGATGGAGTAATAGTGGTAAGTGATGTTAGGGCCCTCATTATGGTCTCATAACTTTATATTTATAGGGTTCTCTTGCTCTAATTTCATAATTAATCTCGATATGGCCGACTAGGAAAAAGATAGGATGAAAAATGGCTAGAAAGAGACCAAAAAGATGTGGGAAACTAAAATAAGGATCGAGGTGCCCTAAGTGGGACTGGGTCACCCCTGTACAAGTATAGGTACCCCATTTTAGAATAAAATGGAGGGAAAGTGCCGAAATAGATGGACATGTATATAAAAATGTGTAGGAATGACGAAATAAAAGATAAAACAAGATGGTAAAAAGGTGGGATTAATTATTACTCTCTTCACTTAAGAACCTTCTAAATAGTAGTATGAGACCGGGCTAAATAATTCCTAAAGTATATGATTTTGTGACTAAATTTTTCCCCCACTTTATGTTGGTGAGTGGAAAGCTTGGTAACATAAAGTAGATAGAGATACGTACCTAATATCCATGTAGAGTTTAGTATAAAACATGCCAAAGGACTATACAAAATTATGGAATGATAAAAAATATGGAGGAGCGTGGAAACTATAGATGAAAAATACGCATAGAAAAATTGATGAGAGTGAACCTAGGGTGAAACGTGTGTGTATATTTTGTGGTGTGTAATGTACCTTCATGGTTAGTAAGGCATATGTCATCGTGGAATGTTTTCATTTTCAGTGTTGTTGTTGCCCCTAATTTGACCACTTGTTTCTCATACAGTCATACCTATAAGGAGAAAACGATCAAGTAGTCAAATATGGATGTGTGTTAAAATGCTATGTAAAATATGCATGTGTATAGAAATGTGTAAAATACTCTAATGTAGAATAATTGAAATGAAAAGTTTAACTGGAACATGTATACCTTATCCATGTCAAGAAAAATGGTGTAGAAGGATATCGTGTACTGTTGCTAGTTTTTGGGCGATCTAACGCCACTCTGGATGAAGAAGTGTAGGGAGGAAACGCTCTGTATCCTCCAACCTTTGACCATTCTATTGAAATGTGTGTGAAGAGATCTTTGTACTATCTTGGTTTTTGGGTGATCTAATGTCACTGGTTAGAGTAGTGTAGAGAGGCACACCCACTATAACCTCCAAACTTGTAACTGCTCCCAGATATACTAAGGACACCATGCCCTGTAAAATCCATTGTGTATGGGGTTCATATACTAGTTTGAACCCACTCGTTGTATGTAATCCCAAAATGCCAAGGGTGGAAAGTGTACTGTACTGAACCAATGTAAATACATTGTGTTAGTATGTAAACCCTAAATGATTCCCCCCTCTTTTGGGGTTCATGCAACATTGTTGATAGGAGAATTTATCCCCAAAAGAGAACCTACCACACTCTGAACTCTGTAACTATTCCCTACATGGGAAGCGGTGCACTTGGTATAAAATAAGGTGTGCACAAACAAGGATGGCTATCCAAAAAAGTGTTAGTCCGAAAACACATGCATTCAATAAGAGAAGTTTAAAAGACATAGACAATGCAAGAACTAGAAAACACATTAGTGTAAACACGTAAGAAATAAGTTACAGAAATTGGGTTGTAAACATGGAACATCGCTCATGATTTCATAAGACACGCAAGGCCATCATGGTCATAAACACCAAACAACCATGCACATAAACATAGGGAAAAGCCCACATACAATGGAAAACAATGGAAGACAATTAAAAACAAAAAAGTAAGGAGTCATGGAGACATGTAATCCTACAAAACAAGTTTTGCACATGGAACACTCGTTATCATGTTACAGAAATAACCAATATGTCAAAGTGTGTATGACCAAATAATTTAATATGTTAAGTACAAAATGAAAAATAGCACCTAGATGAGATGAATATGGATGCCCCTAGCGACTAGTATAGGAAGGGTATAATGCAAGCATCCATGCCGCATGTAATATTCTTATATCTACACTCACACTATACAAATATGTGAACGCACATGTGAATGACATATAAGAAATCAATCTAACATGTGTACTAAAATGATCATGCAAAACAATAGTAAATAAGAGTAAATGTCCCCAATACAATGTTGCATGTTGTGGATGGATGGAATGGAGTGCAAAATGGAATGATAGGAGTAATGTGCCCCTTGAGTGTATGGAAGTGTATGCAATGAGGCTCATTTTGTTTTCCCCTTCAACAATCAAGAATGAACCGTAAACGAGATTACATCATTGGGAAATGGTCGAGTAGTGTTTGTTGTGTCGAGCATGTTGTGATGAGTGTGTATATGCAGTGGTGATGAGATATGACATGTGGAGATATGTGTGTGAACCCTATAGCCGAATCGTATATCATGAATTGTTCAATAGGTGAGTGATGACTTAGCCCTAAGTGTATACCACTATGGGATGAATGGATTAGTGATATCACTACATGATGATAGAAATAAGTGATGATTTATCCCTAAGTGTATATCACTATAAGATGAAAGGATGGGTGACGATTTAGCACTAAGCGTATCTCACTATGAGATGAAAGGATAAGTGATGATTTAACACTAAGCGTATATCATTGTAAGATGAAAGGATAGGTCATGATTTATCACTGAGCGTATATCACTATGAGATGAAAGGATGGGTGATAATTTACCACTAAGCATATATCACTATGAGATGAAAGGATAAGTGGTGATTTAGCACTAAGAATATATCACTATAAGATGATAGGTTAAGTGATGATTTAGCCCTAAGTGTATATCACTATAAAATGAAAGGATAAGTGATGATTTAGCACCAAGTGTATATCACTACATGATGAATGAATGGAGTGGTGATGTAACCTAAGGTGTATACCACTACAAAATGATAGAATAGGTGACGGATTAACCCAAAGCGTATGTCACTAGCCTAAGAATTCTGCATGATGAAATGTCACATGGTTAGTTTAAGGTCCATTTGATTTGTAAACCCTTAGTAGTTGAGTATGGACAAAGGAACTAAAGTGCATCATAGGGTAGTGAGTGTAGCACGTAGAAGACAATGTAACATGTATGATGAAAACTAGACAACCATGTGATGAGTAGGATTTTGTAAATGCGTGGTGTGGGCAATGCAACATAATATGTGTAGGGTGTTTAGTATGTATACTATGTAATGTGTAAAATAAAATAATAGGTATATATAGAAATGGAATATGTAATGAGAAAATGTAAAGATAGACCCATATGTAATGTAACCTAGCATAGTATGTAGAATATGTGTAGAAATGTGCAGTGTATGATGTGACTAAGTTCACAGATACCATGAAGCATGTAGTGCGTAGATGAGGACAAGTATAATGTAGAATAAGTGTAGAATGAATGGAGTATGACGTGCAATGTATGATGAAATTCAATGTGTAATGCCTAAGGATTGGTGTGTGGGGTTCAATGTAATGGTAATCCATCAATAGTCAAGTGTGAACCAAAGCACAAGAGTGTGTCATTGTGTAAAACCCACAAGTGAGGATCATGAGGGATGACGTGCACATCAACAGACGTGTGAACGGCAGTGTGAAGAGATCTTAGGAGGAGCAAGCATCAACCAAATGTGCATGCAAAGATTTGAAACATGGGCATAACCTGGTTAAGCCATAAAACTCTCCTCTATCTCATAGATCAAATGGGGTGTACATATAGGAGGTGTTGAGTAACCTCCAGTGCTGCAATCATGAAAAATCAAGTAGAGAGGGGGATTTACATTCCCAGAATAGAAGTGTAACTCCTAATGATGCACATGACGCACTGACGCACTTACGTGCTGATGCACTGATGCATAAGAGAATCTCATAATGACCCCTAAATGACACATGGACCTACGATCTCACCTAATGATGTGGAAAATACACACACCAACACATCCCCTTCATCGTAACTTAGGATGAGGTAGCAAGTCAGAAACGAGAAATGGGTCCCAGCACAAATCCTAATGAGGCACCCATGTACAAGAAAGAAGTCCCAAGCAGTGAAAGAAAACCCTGTGGGAAAAACATCCACCACAAGAGAACATAACACTTTGTAATCTAAGAAAGATGCCAAAGATGGGTCCCGGCCATAGACGAGCTTGAAAGGGTACCCATGTACAAAGAGGCAATCTCTTGAAAAGAAGAAGAAGAGAGAAGAAGATGGAGACGAGAGGAATGCAGAAGAATGTCGATGACGAGATCCTCTACCTCTAGACTGAAGAAGAGCCACCCACACCGAACAGTGTGCCTGCCCTTAGGAAGGAAAAAAATGATGTGATGGAAGTCTGCCCACTCCAAAAAGGAAACTAAAGGCAGCAACACGAAGAACTCTGAGTCTGGTGCATGGAAGTGTGACATAGGTCTAGCGAGTGAGTGCCAAGGAAACGAAGGTAATGCCACGTGCGTAGAACTGTCAGAGTGTGAAGAGTGAACACCTATAGAAAGGATGTTCACATGATGTGAAGGGAACAAAACATCCTCCATAATAGAAAAGGGATCCACAACTGAGGGTGGATCAATGAAGGTCTCTGGAAAAGTGGAAATGGTAAGAAACCCAGAAGGGGCACTCCCAACAATGGAGATGATGAACTCCTCTTAAACACCTGTAGATGGATGAGGGACCTGTAGAGCATCACAAGTGGACTCTTTGAAAAGATGACAAAGGTCAGGCAGATACTCATCCCAATGAGGGGCTCAACAAATAGAAGAGCGATGTCAGATAGGTATGAGTCATCCAATGAAGGTAGAAGAGTGAAAGGGGCCTTGCACATAGGAAGTGGAAAAGAGGTGGGTGTGATGAATGTATGAGACTGAGTAAGAGACTGCTCGATATCTGATGAGATGTGGGGGTGACAACAATGTTTGGAATAGTGAGAGAAAGAGGAGAGAAGTCCTCTATAATGCTCTCTGCATCAGAACTGGGTGCACAATCCTCATCATTAGAGGCAGAACCAAGTGAGCCTGTGTCAGTGGAACTGTCATCACACAATGAAATGGAGGAGATGACTGAATCAGTAGCAACAATAATGACTGCAATATGTGAAGGGTCTCCATAGAGGGACTGAAGAATGCTCCAGACACGGTGGGGTGGATCTGAGTCTGCCACGTGAAACCAGAGAGATCTAGAGACATGCATCATCATGTGAGAAAATACATGGTCGTAAGTGTCAAGGAAGTCCTCCAAATGACTATGATCAGCGGGTGTAGGAACTGGCCCAAGCAAGAAGGGTAAAAGACCCTCGTGGGTGAAATAACGTTCCATGGAAGCACGCCAAGCTGAATGGTTCCCTCTCCCAGTGAGAAGTGGTGGAGGCTGTAAAGTGATCCTATGAAACTCAAGTCTAGAAAGATCACTCTCCATGATGAAAAAAGTAAGATGCACAAAAGCAAGATGTCAAACTCGGCTGATAATGCATCTGTGTGTGAAAGCCCAAGAGTACAATCAACCCCCCCAGAATGCAGAACTTTATAAAGTAGTGTGTTTTACAAAACTGACAATGACATCACATAATGTGTGAGAAATCATGTAACTTTGACAAAAGAAGTACTCAAAAACAAGCTGCAAGTCAAAAGTTATGGCATTAAAACGAATCCCATAACTGATGGAAAATCTCACTAGACGCTGCAAACACATTAAAAAAATGCTTGAAATGGGTGGAAATGGTATCGTGTGACTACTCGTTGGAAATGACATGAAATTTTAAGTATGGTTTGTTTTGACTGTGAGGGGGAATTAGCCTCCTACCAACCCCGGACGTCACCCTCCATCTTCGACAAGCATAGGAAGGATGAGCAATACAAGCCAAAAACCCAAATTTTTAAAAAATTACAGTGCCAAATTGAATGTTTTAATTTTTAAACACCTTAAAACATAAAAAAAGGTGGAGGAGGAGGGTTGGGGCCCACGTTATGGAGCCATGTGGCTACTGTGTTGGGCAGGTTGGACTGTAGACCCCAAAAAGTGCCAAAATCACCAAAAAATGCCAAAACAAATGGCCACGAGCAGTGTTGCATGTCTGTTGATTACAACGTAGGTTGCAGCAAGGAAATGCCATGTGTGGAGGAACTAGAGGTGCTGGAGCAGGGCCACGTGCCAAGGCTGGAGCGGTGGAGCTGGAGGAACCATGAGCAGCTGTGCAACCACCCAAAAATGGTTTGCAAGGAGAAAAAAACATAGGTCTGCAAGAAAAAAATGTGCCAGAGTCTGAGAATAATGTTTTCCAATGCAAAAAAGGGTAGGTGGAGTAGTAGGTTAAAACGTCCAAGGAGTAGGTACGTGGAGATGGAGCAGGTTGGAGCCAACACGCTGGGAGAAACAAAGTGTTTTCACGAGCAGGTAGCTGGAGGAACCACGTGAGGTTGGATGGAGTTGAAACAGAGCAAAAAAGACCACTCCCAACCTGTCTATAGTGCAAAGGTAACCTAGAATGAGCCACTAATGCATGAGCCGGTAAAGACACGAGCACAATGCACATCAGTGGAGCACAAAACACTAGGGAGATCGGGAAAGACTAAACTTAGAAATCTGCAACCCGTGAACTTTGAAATGCACCCCGGAACACACATAAAATGCATGTAGATCCAACCATGAACCACAAACAACCGAGTGGAGGTATAAATTCCCGAATCAATGCACTGAAGCACATAATAGAATATCCATTGCAACACACACAATGAGAACTTGATATCACGCCGGAGGCCAAAAAACATGCACAGAAACATCGATGAGTGCATGGATCCACAAGATCCACTCTAATACCATGAAAGAGGGTTTAAAACCCACAAGCAAGGATCATGAGGGATGATGTGCACATTAACGGACGTGTCAACAGAAGCATAAAGAGATCTCGGAAGGAGCGAGCATCAACCGAATGTGCATGCAAAGATTTAAAACACGGGTAGAACCTGGTTAAGCCATAAAACTCTCCTCTATCTCATAGATCAAATGGGGTGTACATATAGGAGGTGTTGAGTAACCCCCAGTGCTGCAATCATGACAACTCGAGTAGAGAGGGGGAGTTACATTCCTAAAATAGAAGTGTAACTCCCAATGACGCATATGAAAAATTGACGCACTAGCGTGTTAACGCACTGATGCGTAATAGAATCTCATAATGACCCCTAAATGACACATGGACCTATGATCTCACCTAAGTGAGATGACTCACCTAATGATGTGGAAAATACACACACCAACATAGCCTCACGATGTAATTGGTGAGCTTCGTGAGGCCTTATGGTATCAGTGATAGTTTGTTTATATAGATAATTATAAATGGGCGTGAACAATTCAGAAGTGTCTTGACTATGCATAATGATGCAAGGTGCAATAGCTAATGCAAAGATATAGGGATGACATAAGTGTGTGATGATGAAAGTGGCTTGTTATTCGGTGGTTTCTTGTGGGATGAGGGACATGGCACTTACCATAGCATCTGCATGGTGATTATCTTTGTGAGGAATAGAAGTAATGGAATAAGACTCAAAGGTAGATAAAAGGTCCTTTACGAGGGTATTGTATGGAATAGGATGTTCCTCCTTGATAATATATGTATCATTGGCCTGATTGATGACTAGATGAGATTCATCATGGATAGAAAAGTTGCAAATGAGAACATTTTGAGCAGTAAGTATGCCTAAAATGAGGGCCTCATATTCAGAAATATAATTCTTGCAAATAAACCATAATTGATACGTGAAGGGGAGTGGATCGCCATGTGGGGTAATAAAGACAACCCCATCTCCAGTGCCAGAGCGACAGTGAGAACCATCAAAGTACATGGTCCATATATGGGACTCAATGGTATAAATAGTGAAATCATCATGAGAAGAATCAGGAATAGGTGATGTATTCGAGAGGGATGCTATGACCAATTGATCAGTGATGACCTATCCCTTGATTGCTTTTTGTGGGATAAAATTAAAATCAAATTTTGTGACGAGCATGACCCAGCGAGCCAAACATCCTGAGAGGTGTGTATGGGATATGAGATATCACAAGGGATCGACTTTGGGGATGATATGGACCTCATTGTTAAGGAGATAACGGTGTAATTTATCCAAAACAAATACAAGACTGAGGCACAGTTTTTTCAATGTAGCTATAGTTGTATTCATAATACAGGAGAGTATGACTGATATAATATATTACTCTTTCACTGTGAGTATCGTCATGTTGTGCCAATAACCGGCCTCAGTAATGAAACATAGGAGATATATATAAAAAAATTGATTAGCTGTAGGCAGGACTAGAATGGGTGGATTTAACAAGTAAGCTTTGATATGATCAAATGTGTGTTAACAATGTTCATCCCAAACAAAATTAGTGTCTATCTTCATGAGTCATGTGACTGGTTGCATCTTCTCAATAAGTTGTGTGATAAAACGTCAAATAGCTTGGATTTTACCTTGTAATGAGTGAAGTTGGTGGAGGTTCTTAGGTGGACGCATGTCGATAATGGCTTTAATTTTATTAGGGTCAATCTCTATGCCACATTGGGAGATAATATATCCAAGGAACTTAATTTTCGTCACCCCAAAAACATATTTTTCTAGATTTAGATGTACATGATATCGGCGTAATAGTTCAAATAGTAAGCATAGATCCTGTTATCACCGAATCACAACACCCCTATGTTTATACATGGGTACTATCTCCAAGTTGTGGGACTTACTACTTGAGATAGACCTCCAGAGAAAGCTGGTTCTTGCTCCTAAACTACCTGCCACAATCTACTCTAATACAGGGAAAACTAACTATTCTAATCTAAATTTCCAAGGGACCAGGGAGAGAGAATGCATAAAATGAAAGCCTACACTAAAGCAATGATACACCAGAAAAGGAGGGTGTGATAGTAGTCTTCCAATGTGTGAGATACAGAGGCAAAGTGTACACTATAAGGGGTGATGATAGTCCTCCATAATCTAGCAAAATGCATTCACAGTTCAATCTGTTACAATCTGTTACAAGATAAGGGCCTGGATCACCATGCAAGGATTCCACAACAAGGGCCTGTAGCACATTGGCTTCACAAAGGAATTTTGGCAAAGCTTTGTTACAAAAACTACTCCCTTTACAATGAGCCCAACACTCCAATTTATAAGAAAATGAGAAGAGAGAGAGAAGGGGAAAATGGAAATCCCGAAATCTATCCTTCAACCACTTGTAAGAGGCATTAAATGGAGTGAAATTATTGTGTGTTACTTGAAAAAGGCTCCCCATACTGTCCCAGGTGCTGCAGCAGAGAAAGAATGATGACCATGCCTCTTAATTGCACTCCCAACTACCAAATAAATTACTGTTATGAACCTGGCCATGTTTTATGAAAAATCCCCACCTATTTCTCATCAAATCTGAAATTTCTTGATTACTATGTGTTGGGATCAGAGCCATGATTCCAACGGTACCAATTTTGTGTGATTTCGTTGAGAAATGCAAAAGTTATGGCCTTCTGAGTGCGGGCCGCTGTTTTGGGTTTGGCAGGCGTTTTCTGTCATTTGACAGGAATGAGCATTAACTGACTGGAGCCGAATATATTTATTTTATTTAAATATATCTACCCTCATTAAAAAATAATAAATCCAATTTTTTTGGCATAGAAGACGTCGTGCTCGTTCCAGAAAGTCCAATTTTGTGAAAATCGGAGCTCGGAGTCAAAAGTTATGGCCGTTTGAAGTTTCAGGAGTCAAACGTTGACTTTTCCTTTGAGTTGCAGATATTGTGGCAAAATCAGGTCTGCGTGTCCCAGATTTCCCAGACACATTCTTCCGCATCGGCCGATTCAGGCTTCCTTGTCCTCCTTTGCGACCTTTTCACCTTTGCGCATCTCACGCGTCCCGCGCGTACTTTTATCCTGGCTGTCCCGGATGAAAATCTCCGCACCACCTGCAATTGACTAACTTGTGGAAAATCGGCTGATTCGTGTCCCATGCGTACCGATGTCCCAACTATCTTGCGGACCGCCTGGGACAAAAATGTCTGACTTAGCCAATTTTCTTTGTATTTCAGCTGCGAACTTGGTACGACGAACCTCAGTATGACCCGCACCCTTTAGAACCATAATTCCTTAAGACAATCCTATGACCTTATTTATTATGTAGAGGACATCGTGCTCATTCAAGAAAGTCCAATTTTGTGAAAATCAGAGCTCGGAGTCAAAAGTTATGGCCATTGGAAGTTCACAGGTCAAACATTGACTTTTCTTCTTTACTGCAGCTATTTCGGCAAATCAACCGATTCGCGTCCTACGCGTACTTTTGTCCTGGCTGTCCTAGACGAATTCTCCCACATCGGCCGATTCGGGCTTCCTTGCATACTTTTGCAGCCTTTTTTCCTTTTCATGTCCCATGTGTACTTTTGTCCCAGCTGTCCCAAACTGCGCGAAACAACAAAAAAACTTGACGATTTTATTGTCTGCGGCCATTTCGCCTTTTCATGTCCCACGTGTCCCTCGCGTCCTGACATCCCAACTGTCCCGCAGACTGCCTAGGACAAAAATGTTCGACTTAGCTGATTTTCTTTGTATTTCGGCCGTGAACTTAGTACGACGAACCTTGGTATGACCCGCACCCTTCAGACCCGAAATGATTTAAAACAATCCTGCAACCTTATTTTTTGCATTTTTTCCAACTCGTTGGGATTTTTTCTTGGATGGGAGAGTTAGAGAGAAGCCAAGGGGGCCCCAAAAAACATGATTTTAGGCCTCAAATCAATCTACTTGCTTGGGACTGAAGAATTTGATGCATGTTATCAAAATTACCTTGAGGGGTGAATTTTGGATAACAGATCCTTTGTGTGGGAAGAACGCCACATAGATTTTGTTAAAATTTCATCTACATAATCCTCAAGGATCTTGTGAATGTAGTCATGGAATATATGGGTCATTGTGTTTTGATAGGTAGCCCTCACATTTTTAAGGTCAAAGGGAATAACTATATAGCAGAATGTACCCCATGGCATGGTGAAAGAGGTTTTTTCTTGGTCAGCTATATTGATCTTGATTTTATTGTAACCCGTGAAGACATCCATAAAGGCAATGATGTCGTAACCGGTGGTAGAATTGGCAATAGCATCAATATGTGGAAGAGGGAAACTATCTTTAGGGAAATATTTATTTAGATCACGAAAATCAATGCAACAGTGAAAATGACCATTTGGTTTCATTATGAGGACAATATTAGACACCCATTCAGGATAGTCGACAGCATGATAAAACCTGCATCTAATTTTTTTTGAATTTCTTCTTTGACTAAGAGGGCCACTTTAGGATGTATCTTATGGATTTTTTATTAGATAGGTTTGGTGCCTGGGTTAAGAACAATGTTATGAATTGTGATAGAGGTATCAATACCTTGCATATAACTATAATCCCATGCAAAAATATATGAGAAGTCATGAAGTACTTACTTTATATCCTATTGTTCAGCAAGGGCAAGAGATGTAGCTAGCAAGACTATGAGTGGATTTTCAAACATGCCCAAATTGTATTGTATTCTCTCTTCACTAAGAAGGGTGGAGTGGTCCTCATTATATGGATCAGTTGGAATAATATCGAGTGGATTGGAATTTTCAATAAGGATATCAAACTCTCCAAAGAAAACCATATCAACGGGTGGGGAAGGATGGTTTTGTTTATGGTGGAAAGAGGTGAGATGATCATAATCGCCCATATAATCAAGTAATGCATTATCGGTAGTAAAATTATCAAGGTTGTCCCAAAATATGGAGGCATCATTACTAATAAGTTCTGGTTGTAACAAAAAAAGTGGCGTATAATGACATGCGGTATAAGTATCTAAAGGGGGTGCAGAAGGAGTTTGGTACCCTATCCCAAACTTGTGGATCTATTCGGGGATATCCCAAAGCTCCATGACTTTATGCTCTTGGTGATTAGAGAAGCCAAAACAACGGAAATATTCATACCCTAACCCATATTTAGAGATATCTGGACTAACACCAGAGGTAACAGGTAGATCAATAATGTGTTCCATATAGTTTTAATACTCGAAAGGTGATGGGTCAGCGGGCACATTATAAACATTGCCCCGATAATGAAATTTAAGTTGTGCATATAGTGTATAAGGGACCATGTGCATAGCATGAATCCAATGTCTCCCGAGGATAATATTGTATTTAAGGTCATTGGGCATGACATGGCATGGGATATTAATTGTACATGGGTCGATAGTGATGGGTAAATGAACAGTTCGTAAAACATGCTTTGGGATATTATCAAAACCATGAATAGAGATAGACGAAGGATCAAGAGACGCTTATGACATGCCTATATGTTAAATAATAGTGATGTTACAAATTTTTAGGCTAGATCTATTATCAACTAAGGCACACTTGACGCCTACTTTGTTAATACAAATGTATATATACGAGAGAGGTTCATGTTCTAAAAACGCTTACAGCAGTAGATCATCATATGTGAAAGTGATTTAATCCTCATTAAGGGGTAGAGCTGAAATTAACTTATGATATACATCGTCAGGTGATGTATGGGGAAGAATATAATGGGTAGCTAAGTATTTCCTAAGGTCATTGAGGCAATCTAGATGATTTTGTAGATAAGTGTGAATAGATATATTCATGATGAATCAATTCTAAGATAACTAAGGAAAGAAAGATGAATGAATAAGAAGAAAATGAATGAAGTATCTGCAAGTACAAAGGATGTAGGGATAAAGAAGCAAAGAAAAGGGATAGGAAAAGATAATCATGATAGCGGAATATAAATGAAAGCCCTAGAAGGTGCTATGAAAAAGGATTGGATTCACCAAAATGATTAACTAAAATTAACTAAAATGGGGAAAATGTAACAATAGTTAATCTAATCTAGGAGGACATAAACATTGTAAATAAATGCACTAAAATAATATGAAGTGACTAAAATGATTAAATAATTGGACTAGTAGAAATAAAACCCTAATATGTAAGAGGAAGGTAAGGAATGAACTCATATGATTATGGATTATTGTCGCAGGGTGTCACAGGGTGTCACAGGTCTAATAGGAAAATAAATGAAGCTGGAACAGATGCACGAAGGTCTCAAAAAGAGTGGATCTGGAATATTTGAGAATACTAGAGTGCCAAGGATGGTACTGGGGCACCCTAGTATAGCAGAATAGGTGCACTGATCTCTAAAAAATATTGGTACATGGTTCTTTCTGGGTCAGAAGATGCCCCATAACGCTTCCTGTTGTACTAGATTTGTTAAACTGCATCAAATGTGCCAAATATAGCAAGATGAAGTTGAAAACCTACAAGAAACAAGAGAAGTTTCAAAAACCCTAAAAAATAAAATGTGCAAATGAATTATTCAGACTAACCTCGGCTACCACAATAGTGGGCTTAGTAAACTGAGTATTGCACTACATTTTAGACCCAAATGTAGTTCTATTGTGTGTGTGCATGTTGTTCCCTATGTACTCTTGTGTAAGTCATATTTTGTGAAGTTATAAGAAATAACTAAATATAGAAAATGTAATAGTATGTGTCCATGGAATAGAATACAATCTCTCCCCTTATGAAGTGTCTATTGAAGAAAATCTCTTAGCCTTGATGCATGGAAGTATGTGGATGCAAGTTATGTGATGGATGCAACTCTAGATGGAGTGAGAGTACTAAGTGACACTAGGGTCCTCATTATGGTCTCATAACTTTATATTTATAAGGTTGTTTTCCTCCAATTTTGTAATTAATCCCGACATGGCCAACTAGAAAAACTATAAGAATGAAAAATGGCTAGAAAGATCCCAAAAAGAGGCGAGAAAGTAAAACAAGAATCGGGGCACCCCGCGTGGGTCCAGGGTGCCCCAGTCTAGGTCTAGGCACCGCGGTTTAGGCTAAAATGATGGGAAAGTTTTGAAATAGTTGGGAATGTATATAATAATATGCAGGAATGATGAAACAAAAGATAAAACAAGATGTCTAAAAGGTAGGATTAATTAGTACTTTCTTCACTTAAGAACCTTCTAATTAGTACTATGAGATAGGGCTAAATAATTCCTAAAGTGCATGTTTTTTTGACTACACATATTAAGTAAAATAGACCTCAACATATTGTTTTTCACTTCATTCTATCTATTATATTGAGTGTAAGAGAGATGTGATATGGTGTGATATGCAAAGCTTCTTGCACAGTTCTCACATCTATGAGTATTGTAAGGAGCTTCCGTTGTCAGAAATGATGACCTCTAGGATTATGAATCTACAAGTAATTTTATTTAGGATTATTATTAATATGAATATATTGGTGATAGTGGTAAGATGCATAACATCTTCCCATTTTTTGAAATACTTAGTTTTGTTAAAATGAATTTTTCCCATCTGTAGAATTTCAGGTGAGTTTTCCAATTAATTCAAGGTCCCACATAGAAAAGGGGAATGGTGTGACAATAGGACAAAATTCTTATATTGTAACATGTCTAACATGTGAAAAATCTTGACATTTGGGACACTTTCGAACATATTTGATAGTCTTGTTATCGAGGGTGGGAAAGAAATAACCCATCCTACAAATTTTTTGATCTGTTACATGGCCACCAAAGTGACCTCCATAGAACTCATTACGACACTAGCCTAAGATGTGTTTAGACTCTTTTTCATTAACACATCGAAGGAGTATGTTGTCAAAATATCTCCTATGTACAATTGTATCTAAATTCATGTATTTTTTATATAGGACATGGATGTGTCACCTCTGTTGAGAATTAAATTCTTCTGAATAGGTGTGTGATAATATCTGTGTTCCAAGGAGATGAAGTGACATCAAGAAAATATATATAGTACATTAAATCATCAGGATTTTCAATTTCAATTAGATCTCCTAAGTCCAAGGTATCTTTTGCTAGCCAATCAGTGAATATTTGCCCCTTGACTGATTTTTTATTAACATAAAGCTTAACTCAAATTTTCTGAGTGTAATCATATGACCAAATTTTTTGGAGAGATTTGGATATGACAGGAAAGTGTGAAGTCCCTGGGATTTGAAAAATACCATTGTCTTTTGGTTTAACATATAATGTATCAGACATTTAGTGGAAAATACTATGGAAATACATTGTTTTTCAACATGATAATAACATGTTTCATTTTCCAATAGAACATGACTGATAAAATACATGGATCATTATTTTTCATCATCATCTTCTTAAGAAATCTTGCAAGCTAGTGAAATATCAGTCACAAGTAGGTAAGGAATAAGTAGTCTATCATATCAATGATACATGAGAGTGGGAAGGGATAATCGGAAGTGTTTAACAAATTCAAGGGCTTCCTGACATTCTTTGGTCCCCTTAATGGGATTTTATTTCTTCAACAAATGTTTGATTAGGTTAAACACATAGGTGAGATTTGTAATGAATCTCCATATGGCCCCTAACTTACTAAGGAAATTTTAGATTCTTGACTTGATGATTATAGGAACCATCTATAGGATAGCACGTATGTTAGTAGGATCAAAATTAATACCTCATTGGGATATAATGTATCCTAGAATAGTTCCATATGTTAATCTAAACACACACTTTCTAGGTTTTAAGGTGACACCGTACTCAATGAGATGTGTGAGATTGATTCTAAGAACCCCATGATCTTCCCCCTTTATATATTTATTTAAGATATCATTAATGTAGGAATTGACAATATTGTGAAATGAATCATGGAATATTTGGTTCATTTCTCATTGATATTTTTCCCCTGTGTTATTGAGGCCAATGGGCGTGACACTGTAACAGATGGCTCCCCAGGAGTAGTGAATGCCTTTTTGTTTTGATATTCTTTTGAAATTTAAATTTTATTATAGCCAAATATCCCATCTATGAGAAAAAGGAGTTCATACTCGTAATTTTAATCAACAATCACATCGATAGAGTGAAATAGAAATTCACCTCTAAGACATGCTTTGTTATTATCTTCCAATTTGGTATAAATTCAAATGTTTCCATTCTTTTTCGAAATTGGCATGATGCAAGAAAATAAATTTTCATAATACACCAACCTGATGAAACCAAATTTGAGGATTATTATGACTTCATATTTCACAATTAGTGTTATCTTAGGTTTCATTATTCATAAATTTTGTTTAACTAGATTGGCTTCAAGTTTCATGACTATGTTGTGGATGAAAAAATCCATGTGGATACTTGTCATGTCAAAGTAGGAGAAAGTGAAAACCTTAGATAACTCAGTGAAAAATGCTTTATGGTCTTCGAATTCATGTGGAAAGAGCTAAGAGCCAAGTTTTAAGATCCTTGATTCTTCCTTTGTCCATATATTTATATCAATGTTATCTGCAATGAGATAATAATTTCCTTCTTAAAACTTGGGTGGGTGTTAATGGAAGATATAAGACTTCCTCCTCATTTTTTCAAACATAAAGATATTTAATGACTAATTCATAGTTTTCAATTTATAATATGATTCATAATATTCATTTCCTAAAGTGGATGAATGATACAAAGTCATCAAAAAACCATTCTTGTGATGTGAGGTAGGCAGGTGTTTGTAAACATGTAAATATTATAGAATGGCATCATTCTCTTCTTTGTCAAGGTTTAAAAATTCAAATTCATCTAGTTTGACTAAACCTTTCTCAAGTGGGGATACCTTCTTGACAAGAGGGCCACCCCTTAAGGAGATAACAAAATCATCTTCAAGAATATTGTGGAAAGGATAGTATCATACAGAAGCAGTAGTGGTGACATTAGCTAGCTAGTTTTGACTCCTAGGGATGGATTCAAGAGATATGAAATTGAAATCCTAAACCAATTTATAAAAAACATTTTATTATAGTTGCAAATATTCAGCTTTGGTTCAGTATACCTTTTCTACCTAGTTGGTGATAAGTTTAGAATCAGCAATGATTCATAGCATCTGAATACCAAGTCTGTGGGATAAGATAACATCAATAAAAAAAATTCATACTCGAATTTGTTGTTGGTGCATTCTAAATCTAGAATAAAATTGAAATGTAAAATCCTCCTTTCAGGAAAAATTAATACTACGCCAACTCCTACCCCTATAGTGCACTTAGCTCCATTACAGTACATGACACATAAATTATTTTTAGGGAGAGGGTCATTGGATAGAATGGATGGAGGAACTTAACTATCATTGATTTTTACCATGTTCAGTTTCACTTCAGCCACCATGACTAGAGAAGGTTAGTATTTTTTATTTTCAGGCATATGGAAGTGGTACTGTTATCTCTCAAAAGTGCACCCTCGTTGAGGGATAACAGAAAGGTCTATAATATTTCTCTTCCCTCATTTTGCAGATACAATGGAAACACCTCATGGCTATGGGTATCCCTATGTTGAGGTGAATATCCAAGATTACAAGGATGGTTCCTTATTTATGAATCCTAAATCTAATGTTTTGGGGTTTCAAGGGTAAAAAGATTGATGTAACTGAAATTTAAATGAGGTGATACACCAAAATGATTGAGGGATTTGACTGAGTATATGCACAATATTTGAGAACAAATTACAGAAGCATGAACCAATGGGTTTTAGCATCATCCTAATGCAAAACTCTTATGTGTTGAGGGATAAATCACAACAACACAATAAGCTAACATGCACACTAAAACTATGCAGAAAACACCAAATTTTTAGTAAGGTAACATAATTAATTTAGGGAATTAACATTCACAAGAGCTAATAGAACGATAAATGCCACTGTAAATAACTGGTTCTCATTCAAGGGAAAAACTGGCAAAATTATGCTTCAGCACTCCTACATCCAAAAAGTCCTTGTGATTTTCCAATGCACACAATATATAGCAAAAATAATTCACCCAACCCTCCCAAAAGCAGGTTGTAGTCTGAACTCGCCCATGCATGCTAATTTTATCCTTTATAATGAATAAATAAAGAAATAAAATAACCATGTTTTTTACAATGAGGCAATAATAGCCTTTGTTCCAAAAATACACTTAGTCAAAGTGTAGTTAACTCCTCTATTTATATTACAATAAATTTGGGTGAATATTTTAGCTAATTTTAGCCTTTTCTTATGTGCAAGTCTTCTTTTGCAAGTCCATGATTTTTTTCTTCTTCTACATGATGTGACAATTATGATATTCATCCACTTGTAATGATAAATTTATCTTTTACACTATTTTGTCCTCTAGTGATCACATGCAAAATTACATTCTGTGTAAAAATATTGCTTTTGATTTTATACTTAACACATACTTCTTGATTCTGGCTATGGGGACCACCTATACACAGGCAGTAATAAAATCCTCTCCCTTTGTATGAGGCTCCCTTAGCAGAGTTTAAGGTAAAATTTTTGAAGTTTAAGGTAAGAAAATTCCTTAACCTTTATAAATCATCATTGGTGTTTTTGACTTGGTCATATTACATATAATAATCATCTATTATTTGGCCCCCTTCGAATGAACTCATGGCATACATTATAGCTCTCAGGCCCTTTTGATTAATCATTGGCATATAATATGTTCGGCCACCTTTTGAATATTCTGAGGCATCATTATGTTTGGTCACATCAATTATTAAAAGACCTTAACATAGGTCAATGTAATAATAATTAAATTATTGGGTTTGACCCCCTTCTAAGGATGGTATGACCCACAATTTGTTTGGTGGAAATTTGACTATGGTTTGAATTGTAGTTTTTATTGGTAACCGTTCATCTACATTCTTTGATCTTTGATGTCGATTCTCTGACTCATGGTGAGATAGAGGTTGGCATGGAAATTTGTGACTTGAAATTTGGACCATTGATCTCTATACTGTTCAAATCTCCATCTTTGATCCTTTGGCTCTGCGGTTTGAATTCTTGATCATTTGATCTTGTACTATTTGATCCTCTCCATTGATCTATGTACTCATTCTGACTGGGGTTGGATGGTGGTTTACATTGGAGTTGGTAATTTTAATTTTCAACTGTTGATCCTTGTCCTTTTGAATCTTAAGCGTTAGATTTGCTAACTCATCTCTAACTTTGAAGGAGTTATGTTTCATTGGGGTTGCATTGATTTTGATGATGGATCATGAATGTTGATCCTGTATCATTCCAATCTAAATTTTTGATTTGTTAATCTTTGTTAATAGGATAGTTGGTTGTGGTTAAGGTTTTTAATCATTGATTTTTGTACCATATTGATCTTCACTGTAGATCTTAACTCAGGTCGAGTTAGATTACCCTATGTTGTGGTTAAGGTAACAAAACAAAGTTTTGACCTATCATTTTCTCATTTTGCATTTGGTGAAGCCATGTCAAATTTGTTTTAGACCTCCATTAATTTTATTCTCAAGCTCGGTTTCTTGCATTTTACGAACTCTATGAGGCTCTATGCATGGATTTTGTACTCTCTATAATCTCTTGGCCACCATTGTTAGAGTTTTGGATATCATTTTCTTTGTAGAGAAGAACTTTGTGAGTTCTATGGCGTTTGTTTGAGATCTACTAAAGGTTCTTAAAAACATGGTTGTCATTAAAGAAAGGTGATCTCATTTTTTCCATGAATTTTGAATCTATTTTGTTCTTTCCACTTCTATAACTTTTGAGCACAGATACTTCACTCTTTTCTACATTATTTTTTTTTTCCATGCTTGGCCTTTGCTAAAATGAGCTCGAAGATCTTTCATGGTTGTCATTTTTGGAAACAATCTTCTGTACTTTGAGGGTTTCTAACAAGTTGACTCAAACCGGTAACTTTGAGCTCTATCTATCTAAAATTTTGGAAGGGATTCATTATGGCTGTGATGAAGGAGAGACTTATGTTTTGAAACTATAATACTTGTAAAATATACTATAAAACTTGGAGATTGGACCTTTTATTTCAATGGAATCATTATTATGTTATGTGCTTCACTTCTTTGACTGAAATTTTATAGAAATCTCACTAATTCATTGAGGAATAACCACTTTCCTGGTCTGCTAGTGTATACTTTTGAGTTGTGGCTTTAAAATGATTGTTTTGAATAACCCAAAATGGGTATTACTCCTTTGTCATTCTAGAATTTTTGTTCATCCTTGCCTTTACTCAAGATATGAAGAATTTTCATTGATCTAGGTGCTCACTCTATCATTCTTGTTTCTCACCAAGCATTAGTTCTTCTTCCTTAAACCTGCATCGACACGTTCTAGCTTGAATGTTAGCTGTGACTCGATACTAGAATCTCAGCCTGTTGTGGGTGTTCTGTCCTTTCTACCATTTCTTCTGTATTTCCACTATAAATCATTTTTTAAGATGGATTGTATGATATGGGTTGGTTTTCATTTACTCATCCTTTTAAGGATATGTAAAAATATGGAACTGGTTAACTGTAAAAGTGTATTTATACTTTCTGCTTGAAATATTTCTGCAAAACTTGGGGAAACTTCCCAATCATATTCTTGATGATCTTTGAACATTTTCATATCTTCCCCTTGTGAGTTCCGAAAGTGAATATTTCCCCTCTATGTCATTTATCATTATTTTGAGCCTTACTGTGGGGTGTTTGAAGAAGTGGCGACCATGGAATCAAGACTTCGAGCTCACTTTAAACTCTGTTTTATGCTTGGATACTTCATTCTTTGATATTGTGAAGAACTTTGTATTTGATCTATAACTTCTGTAAATGTTTAACAACCGTGATGAATGACATTCTTCCTTCTTGAAGTTATTTGTAGAATTTCTGCTACTTTTCTCTTTGTAGCTTCACCTCGAGCATGTACACAATTGTTTATACCTGAGGTTATTCTTATGGAGGCTATAATTTATTCTTCTGATTATATCTGCATTTTTTCCATTTTTGAAACTCTGTTTATCCATTTCGAGATATGTGAGGTTGATAAATTTGTTCCTTGATCCTTTATATAAGTTGTGATTTCTTTGCAAATATATTTTGGTAGCATCATCTGAATTTGGATGGCTGCCTTCTCAAGTTTTACAAAAACTGAAACTTATTTCCTTTGAAATTATTTTGAAACAGAATAATTACAACTTAATAATAATGAATTATTTCATTTAATTGCTGCAAGTTAGCTTATTTGAATGGCATTGTTCATTTCATTTTGTTTGGAACACTCTTATTCCTTTATGAACTATTTTGACAATCTAATCTACTTAAGTGTTGATCCCTTTTCTAGATCTACAATAGATTTTGGTGACTAAATATTCATTCAATATATCAGTGCTTCAGTCAATTTCTTTTCAGAACAATCCATAAAGCAATATGCACCTCACTTCTGTAACTTTCACAATATACTTGATTGAATCTATATGTGCCTTGAATTAACATATTCCATGAAGCTTCTAGTTGCATCATTTTCTTGTAGAGTGCTTCTTTTACCACCTTTGAAATTTGCATTCAGTGGATGAGTGTTTCTAAAAAAAGGAATGCATTGGAGCTTTGAAATTACCATAACCTTTCTAGATACATGTATTTTAGTTCTTAAAGAACTTCTGGTTCCTTTACTTCAGCTGTAGCTTTCTATTTCCTTAATATAATTCCCTTTTTTCATAGAAGTTTACATTTACCTTATCAGCATGTACTTCTATCTTCTTGATGATATCCTTCAACATCTATATGCTTTAATGTTGATGTTACATATTCTCTTAAAATTATATTGGCATATTTGAGCAAATTTACGTCTGATGATCTTGTTGATTTGTTGTATTTTGAGATAAATATTATAACTCAAATAATTTTCTTTTCTACATGGATGTGCTTTTGATGTCCTGGATCTATATAAGTACCTCGAGGTATCTATAATATAGAACTTTACTTTATCTTGAATTAATTGTATCAAACTCAGTTGAGGTCGCTGAAAATGAATATGAAGCCATTTCTTAGATCAAATGTTTCATGTTTTTCATACTCTATACTTAATGACATTTGTTTGAACAACTCGTTTTGTTTGTGTACTTTTTACTGCACAATTAATTTATTTCTAAGCTGAATATGTCACTTTGTCTTTAGTGCATCTATACCTCCTTAGCTTTTTTTGTACTTTGTTTTCTTATTCCCATAATCATCTTGAATCCTGAAGGCACATGTTATTATATAGTGTGTACAAGATGTATTTGCATCTTAAACTGAACTTTGATTTTGATTGTACTTGATCATTATGAAAGGTATGAAATACCTTATTCATCTTGTAACATGAAACAAATTGTCTCTTAAAAGACTATAGATTTATCTGTACTTGCACACTAAGATAAACAGTTAGAAAATTAATATGATTTAAGCTTCTCTTGTGTTCCATAGTGACTTTTCTTTTCTTGCTTTCCTCTTTTTGCATGATTCTGAGAATCACATGTGCTTCTGCAAGATAGTAATTTTCGTTTCTATATTAGATTTGATGTACCTTATGCCTTTTGATTTCAAATATTTGTCTGCTTGAATCTAGATAACACATTAATATTGATTAAACCCTAAGCTCAGTAACTGATGTCTTTTCTTTTTCTTGTTTTAGGTACATTGATTGACTAGATTATGTAGAAGATAAAGATGAAGGAGTTGGAACTGTAGCAATGAAGAAAAAAAGAAAACACAAAGGTAATGATGGGTTTCGTTTATATTCCTTTTCTTTTAGTTTTATACACATGTATCTCTTATTTCAGTAGTTATTAGTTACATCCTATAGCTTGTGTGGGAAACACTAAATTTCCTTATGAATAAATTATATTATTTATGTAATTGACTTGTGTACTTCCTTTTACTTTCAGCTCTTATGATATGTAATGATTGTATAATGAATTAGACAACTCAATAACATACTTAATAACACTTAATCATAGGAAATGGTCAAAATGAAAATACCTATAACTTAATAATGAACATCTGTAACCTGTAATCAACAACTCTGCTTGTTACATGGAATGTAAAATCCCACATGTCCTATGATTCCCACCTTCATCAAGGTAATGCATTGGTCCTTCGGGGATTTTTTGTTTCCTTGCTGAAGATGAACATGGAATGACAACATATGTGAGTTGTTACATTCTATAACAGCACACATAGTTGCAGATTGTGTGTTTTTTTATCAATTACTGCAGTTAAAAACATAATTAAAATTATATGAATTCCCCCTAGTTAGGTCCATCTCATCAATGTCGTCTATCTAAAATGAAGTTTTGAGCTGCCCATTTTTGGCAACCCTCCTCCCCTTGTTTCACCACATATTAATCTTGTTGTTCAGATCCCAATCATTACGATGTAACAACCACCGCAATCACTTAGAAATTTTTTACCTTTCAATAATGTCAACCCTATAGTAATTCATGTTTATCATGATATACATGTTTCTTCCTTAAAACGTTTACCCTCATTTACAGGTGAAAATCATATTACCCCTACTGAAACATTCAAGACACTGTAACACTTTGTTCCATTCATAATATCACTCATGAAGATGTATCCTTAAGACTCTTAGCTATATCATTTAAAGGAAAATCCTTGCAATGGTATAGAACATTACCAGTAGGGACTATAGCAACTTGGGATGAATTGGGAAATTAGTTACATAAAAACTTTCAAGATAATTCAAATCATTTGTATCTCATAGAACAGTTGTCTATAATTAAGAGAGCTCCTCATGAATTTATGGCTAGATTTAATATCAGATTTGTAAGAACATGGGAAAGAATCCCAACCACTAATAAGCCTCAAGCTGATCATGCATTTGTATATTATCTTAGAGCCTTAAATAGTGATATTGCAGCCATGATACAATCCATGGGAGGAACTACACTTCCAATGGCTTATGACATTGCAATTAGAGATGAAATTTTTTTTATTCCAGTTGGTAAATTAGCCACAATGCCCTCAATGCCAATTATGGAAAATTTGGCACCTATTACCATAATAGAGCATGTTATTACAGCACCTCAAGATGACATATTTTAGGCCTTATAGACTATGGAAAACAAGTTAACATAAATTGAGAATAAATTAGCTCAACCTAGGGATCCTTAGCAAGCACCTTATTAGCAAAATAGGCAGCCTTATCATGCCAATGAAGTCAAGACCCCACTGTATGAATGGTTGGTCCACTGAGATAAGTTGTAGGGGAAGCAAAGGTAATATTAATTTTCCAACAAAAAAAGTACCCCTACTAATACTCGTGGAAGAGGTGTATAGTACCCCTTGGTGTACAATGTATAAAATATACAACACATTCTAACATTCTCCCACTTGTTGTCTACTTTGCAAAAGGTGGCTACACTGCCATATAGTCAGTAGCTTAGGGCATTTAATCCCATCAATTTTTGGCACAAAGAAAATTTCTCAGCACTCACAACCTTAGATAAAAATTTGAACAGTAACATTATCATTTGTGTCAAACTTAATTAGTAGTATCTTCTTCTCCTCCACCATTTCTCTTACAAAATGGTATTCAACATCAATGAGTTTTATTATTGAATAATACTCAGGGTTATTTGCTAGAAAAATTTCACTTTGACTATCAAAATTGATCCTTGTAACAGTTTGAGTGAACCCAACAGTGGAGATCAGTCGCCGAAGCCAAATCTCTTATTTACTTGCATGAGTAGTTGTCATGTACTCAGCCTCTGTGTTGGATATCTCAACACTTGCTTGACGTTTACTCATCCAACTTACCGCTCCACCAAACAAATTGAACACATAACCACTGGTAGACTTGCGCATATCCAAGTCTCCACCCCAGTTGGAATCCACAAAACCATATAGATCTAATGTTTTACTTTCATTAGGTATTTCCTAATAATAAATTTCATAATTAGATGTCCCACATAGTTACCTAGATATTCTTTTTACTACAGTCCAATGTTCCTTTCCAAGATTTTACATGAATCATCTCATTACTCCCACTGCATGTGTAATTTCACGTCTAGTAAAAACCATTGCATACAAAAAATTACCAACTATACTAGCATATGGTATCTGAGACATGTCCTCTATTTCTTCTTCAGTTTTAGGACATTGTTCAGAAGATAAATTTTTACCAACAGGAATAGGAATACTAACATGTTTACTTTCATGCATTTGAAACCTTTTGTAATATCACCTCAAGATACTTTCTTTGATTTAACACCAGTTTCCTATTTACATGATCTATTTTTATTTCCATGCCGAAAATAAATTTTGCAGCACCGAGATCCTTCATATGAAAATGAGATGAGAGTTGAGATTTAACATGATTGACCAATTTCTTACTGTTACTAATTAATAGCATGTCATCAACATATAAGAAAATGATAACATAATATTCACCTTCATGTTTAAAATAAACACAGGGGTCATCTTTACTTCTTTCAAGCCCAATTCTCAACACATACCTATTAACTTTCTAGTTCTACGTTCTTGGTGATTACTTCAAGCCATATAATGAATTTTTCATCCTACAAACCAAATCTTCCTTTCCTTTGATCTTAAAGCTTTATGGTTGTGTCAAGTAGATTTTCTCCTCAACCTCACCAGGAAAAAATGTTGTCTTAACATCCATCTACTCTATTTCCATATCGAAAGTAGTTGCAATAGCTAAAAGAAATCTAATAGAATGTAACTTAGCAATAGGAGAAAAAATCTCACAAAAATCGAGTCCCTCCACTTGAGAGAAACCCTTTGCCACAAGGAGAGATTTATACTTCTCAATTTTCCCACCTGCATTATACTTCTTCTTAAACACCCATTTACAGCCAACCTATTTTCTTCTAGGAGATAATTTCACCAAGTCCCATGTATTATTCTTATATAAGGACTCCATTTCTTCCTCCATATCGTTTTTCCAAAATGTGCTTTCATTAGATCGAAAATCCTCCTTCACAGTCTTGGGTTCATCATTAGTAACAGAAAAAACTAATAAAACAGAAGTACATTAGAAATCAGGAGGACTATACCTCTCAGGTTCCCTTCTCATTCAATCTAATCTTCTTAAGATAGGATTTTCCGGTTCAATATCTTATGGTTCCTCATCTGCTTCATCTAAATCTTCCCCTTGCAACTCTCTTTATGGTTCAACTTTTGTATTCGCATCAAATTCAAACACAGATTCATCTTCCTCAATTTTAACATGATCTTCCTTTGGTTTTTCTTCTTTCTCTGGAATCTCCTTAATCTCTCTAAAAATTGCATTACGGATAAAAAAAGCCTTCTATATTTCTAGATTCCAAAGGTTATATCCTTGTACACCATTAGAGTATCCAATAAATATGCACTTAGTAGATTTATTATCTAGCTTGGTTCTTTTCTCTTTTAGAATATACATATAAGCAATACAACCAAATACATGTAAATTTCTAATAGAGGGTCTCTTACCAGTCCATGCTTCCTATGGAGTTTTTTCTTCAAGTTCATGTTGGTGATCTATTATCCAAATAACACGCAGTTGCCACTACTTCCGCCATAATTTTCTATCCAAACTAGCACCACTAAGCATACTCCTATACTTATCCATCAAAGTTTTGTTCATCCTTTATGTAACTCCACTCTGTTGTGGTATATATGGAGTTGTCTTCTCCCTTTCTATTCCACACTCTTTACAGAATTTCTTAAAGATAGTGGAGAAATATTCTCTGCCATTATCACTTCTCAAACCTTTATTTTCCTTTCTATCTAATTTTCTACATGAGCCTTAAACTCTTTGAATTTATTAAAAACCTCTGACTTATTCTGGATAAAATATACCTAGGTATTTCTTGAGAAATCATTAATAAAACTAACATAAACCATGGCTTTTCCTAGTGATGGAACTTTTACAGGTCCAAAAACATCACTATGTATCAAATGTACAATTCCTTCTGATCTTGTAGCATTAGTAGGGAAATTTACTATAGTTTTCTTTCGAAACACACAACACTCAAAAAATTCAAAATCTAAAGGACGTTTAGAAATTCCTTCAACCATACCTTTAACTTTTAAAGTATGAAATCCTTTCTCTCCAATGTGTCACATCCTTTGATGCCATAACATCATCTTCATTGCAGTAGATGTAGAAGTTTGATCTGAATATTTCTTCTCCTCTGGAACCATAGAGCTATTACACTCATCAGTAACAATGCTTTCCTCAAGCTTTAGCAGTGTTTCAGTATGGATGCCTCTTGCCAATACCATTACACCTTGAACCATGTTGCAATTGTATTTACTAAATGCTACCTAAACACCTACATCATTCATCTTACTTATAGATATTATGTTTTTGGTCAAACTTGGAATGTGCAAAACACATAGGAGAGTTTAAATCCTTCCATATTTAAACCTCATCTTGATTCTCCCACAACCAATGATCTTATAGATTAACTTGTCTCCCAGATATACATTACCTCCATTATACTTTTCATATTCATAGAACCACTCCATGTGTGTTGTCATATGAAATGAGGCACCTAAGTCAATCAACCATGCATTGTCACATGCATGCGATCTGGAAGCTGCCAAAATCAAATCTATTGAGTCTTCATTAGAGGGTTTTGTATTTGAAGATCCACCATCGTCAGATGACTTGTCCTTTTCTACCTTATTATATCTACAGTATTTCTTGAAATGCCTTGTTTTACCGTAGTTCCAACATTTCCTCTTATCTTATTCTGTAGTCTTTGATTTACTTCTGGACTTTAACTTTCCTTGCCTCTTCTTGCTTTCCTCTTGGGTATGACCTCTTACATACAAGGAATCCTTGGATTGATAATCATCAATGGATTTCCGCCTCTTTTTGATAATATGGCCACAACTACGTCCTCAACTAATAATTTTTTCATACTACTAGTAATAGCCATAACTAGATTATCCCAAGACTCAGGTAAAGAACACAAAAGAGTAATACACTTATCCTCTTCTTCCATTTTAATATCAACATAAATTAACTGAATTACCACAGTATTAAAGACATTCAAATTTTTTACATTAGAGTCTTCTTCAATCTTTCTCAATGAATATAGATTCTTTCATAGAAACAATTAGTTCACCAGAGACTTTGTCTGATACAAAGTCCCCAACTTATCCCATAACATCTGAGTGGATTTCTTATTTGACACATTCAACAAAAGTGAATCTAATTGAACTCCTTACCTTCTTATAAATCTTTTCCCAGTCCTCTACCTTCATACTCATAGGCATGACTCTCGACACAACAATCCACTTATCTCTATCCACAAGAAGATCTTCCATCTTGAGCTTCCATAACTCAAAATGTTGACGGTTAAATTTTTTGATCTCGATCCTTGTGTTTCCCATCATTTTCTTCTACTTGAAAAATTCACCCATAGAGCTCCTACTTAAAAATGTTTATCATAGGTTTTAGAAACCCTAACTCTTCACATAAAAGCTAAAACCTAGCTTTGATACCAAGTGAAGATAATTAATTCGATAAGTTAATAAACAAGAAGATATGTTGAACAAAATATTCAAGATAATCAAAGACAACAAATGAAAAAACACAAGATTTATCTTGGGAAACCCTTTTAGGAAAAAAAACCAGCGTAGTAACTTCTCTCTCTCTCTCTCTTATTGTATTAACTTAACCGTTTATAATACAATACATAATGTACTTCCAAGTTATGTTTTACCCTACTACATCTCCAGCTATTTGTAAGTAAAATAGTAAGAGCTTGTCAAAGTGGTTTTATAATACAATGGGTACCAAAACCATGGGCTAATAAACACCCATAACAGTTCCCCATAATTCGTGGATTATGACACCACCCATATATACGTATAAATAAAAATAGCATATCTATACTCCTGGATTATAACATAGAAACCTTGTTGTTATCCCTCAACCAGGGTGAACTTCTGAGAGATAACATGTACATAGGAGGCCCCTTTGGGTCAAACAGAAGCACGATAGGTGATACTTTTCTTGGATGTTAATGATTTACGTAATGGTTTTTAGGGAGATAGTCTCAACTTCTTATTTATAAATATATATTAACAAAGATAATTCGTTCTCACCCTCAAGATTCTCATTTACACCTTTCTTGGAAGGAGGAATATCTAGAGCTAAGAGAGATGATTTATGTTCAACATCAACTTCCGTAAATTTATTTCTACCATTTTTATAGATTTAGGTGTTTGTAAATCATTTACAAATAAATTGTGATGAAAATGAGTTCCCAATATCCTCTTAATATTGGCTCAAACTATGTCAAATGGGTTCAAATCCCCTTTGGAAATGAAAACCTTCCCTAGATGCAAGAAATGAATTTCCAAAAATAGTGTTAAAATAATTACCTTCATTCAATAGATCCATGGTTAACCTATGATGTAATGAAATTACTTGTATAAATCTGATTATCAGTAACAATAGAATGCCAAAGAACACAAGATTGCAGATAAAGTTTCTAAATATGCAAGTAGAATAGCTCAGCCACTTCGAGGGGGCAACCTCCCAAACCATAAAATAAGACTCAGATGCTCGACTATAATGATTAATTAATCCTCACTACCATTTATATATACCAATCCTATGCTATGGTCAACACCAAGTCCAACCTAATAAACATGTGAAAGCATAAAACGAAATAACATATGACAAGAAGAGAGATTATGTAATCCACAAGTCGACACTACATATCCAATATAAGATATAGGACGAAGGGCGTAGCATGCCCCTCCCCTTCAAAGAAACATTATCCCCAATGTTGACAAGCCCTGGATGTTTGCAAGTAGAAATGCTTCATCCTCCCATGACTATAGCCCTCACATATTCATATTCATGCACTTTATGAAGGTATTTAGTAATGAATCTGGTCCTCATACTACTATTTAGAAGTGCCTCTTACGTGAAGAAGGTACTAATTCAAGTCCTACCTTTTGGATCATCTTCTTTTATCTTTTAGTTTCATCATTCCCTGACACATTTTTAATATACATGCCCAGCTATTTCAACATTGTCTCGTCATTTTAGAAACATGGAATACTGGGTGCACCTTGGTCCCACCTGGAGGGCGCCCCATCCTATGTTTTACTTTCTCGCCTCTTTTCTGGGCTCAAAACTCGGTAAGGACCATAGTATTTAGGAGCATCCTTTATTTTTTCCTAGTCAGCCATTGTCGGGATGCTAATTACGAAATTAGATGCAAGATGCAACCCTATAAATACCAAATTTATGAGACCATAATGAGGGTCATAGCGTCAATTACTACTCTCACTCCGATCTAGAGTTGCATCCAGCATAGTTACTTCATGTGGTTAAGTGCCCTAGCCAGATCTATCATCTAAGACTACACAACACCTAGTGTTGGTGCTAAATGTGATTCTATTCTATTCCACTGCACACATTGCTTTGTACATTCAAGATAAATATGAGCTGATGGAGGATGCTACGCATAACGTTCTACAAAGTGTGACTAACATTTAGAGCACCTGAGGGCATGACATGCACACACACACATACCAGAACTACATATTGGGTCTGACAATGTAGTACAACACTCAGATTAGTAAGCCCAACGTTCTTGTGGAAATTGAGGTAAAACATCTGAAGATATCTTGCATCTAAACATTTATTTACCACCTTTTTGTTTTCCCATAGTGTATATGAGGATGATAAGATGAACTCTGGGCTAGTTGGGTACCCAAACAAGAGAACACATCAATCTAAAAATTGCTTGTAAATATCGGATCACAATCACTTATGTATAATTTTGGGAGTGTCAAAATGGAGATTTTGAACTATGTTTACATAAATGACATGGCAATTGTACTAGCTGTGAAAGGATGAAGTCCATTAGTAGGAAAAATGAGCATACTTGTGTTTAAGTCTATCCATTATGTGTTTACCATGATGATGAACTTTTCCCTTCTGATTTAGGCAATCCCATAATGAAATGAGATCGATACCTCTTCCCATGGCCAATTTTTGCTAGAGAATAAACAATCATTGTCATAATACCTAGTGCTATTAATTCGATGATAATTGTAAATAATATGACCGTTGAAGATCCAAAAATATACGGGTGATAAATTTTTTTACACTGAGTAATGGAAAGTTGACCTAATGTACAAAGATCTAGTAATGTTGCTCAACATAAGAATATCTATGTTTTTAGAATTACTCCAAAACTGGATTAGAGGTTATTATGAGAAGCACCTAAATCAGAATTCTAAGGTCATAACATTCATATATGTAGCACATGTTGAAGACTAGTGGATTATGGATGAGGAACAATCAAAACTCGTAAGTTCCATAGGCCCATTTTTGAATGATTGGGTTACATAACATGCTTGAGATAGTTGAATTATCAAATTTTAATTGATGTTCATTGATTCCATAGCTTATCCATTTATCTAAAATAAATAATTCATAACATGATCTTGAATAATGGAGTTTTCATGAAACGTCTCCAATTGATTCTCGAAATAGAGAATCAAGATTAAAGTCTCAATAGACATGAAATTACCCTTCAATCAAGGACAAACTAGACCTTTAAAACATATAAGGGTCGGTTGATCCTCGGCTAGACAATGATGGACTTTGTAATTAGAGCATTTATACTAACATCTCATGAGTCAATATGTGGCCCCTATGTGTGTGAATGTGCACGGAATTGATACCCTTAAGAATACTTAGGAGTCAGAAAGAACACCTAATGTGCAAAGTAGATAGAATCCGTAAACCGATCACATGTGAGGTTCAAAATGTACATTTAACTAAATATATGAATTTTGCTAAACCTATGATATTTTAGAGTCGCATGATAAACCTGATAAAGTTCGTGATCCCTAAGTGATCCAGCTATTATGGAATTCCCAATCTGACTCTTGTAGTGCAAGAGAGGGAATACTCGCACCTTAGTGATTTAGTAATAAATCTTGAAGTGTTTTGGTCATGGAAACATGATCGCAAACCCTTGAGGCAGGAGTCGATTGGAGTGATTGCACTCAATTTGCTTTGGGGAGGTTGCGGGTAACTAACCCCTAATAAATGTTGGACCAGTGACCGCATCTAGAATAGGGCCAGAAGCATTATCCCAGATCGTTGGGGGATGGCAGGTTCATTGTAGGCATATGTGGACTTCTCGTGCTAAAATCTTGTGTCAGATAGCCACACATCGCCCTTTTTTCTTGTGTCACAAGGTGGTCACTAGCCAAGCCATTGTTGGTTGACCTATATGTCAAATTGTGTGTTTGTTGTTCGATAAAATCATCGTGGCGTCGAACCTACAAGGTGATACGCCCATGATATCATTGCAAAACTCCAAACATACATGAAATCCGTTAAAAGTAAAGAGGCAAGCTAATGAGTTTGTTTGACTGTTACGCCATAATACAAGGTCACACAGCTATGAGTGAACTTACATACGTTGAAAGGTAGGCCGCAACTACATCTGCAGACTCCATAAGGCATGCCCTGGTAAATGTGGTGTAGTCTGTAGAAATCATGCCCTAGGAAAAACTCTTGGATGCATAGATGGACAACTATATATAATCCTGGTGATAACATATTGAAGGTAGTAAAGTTGTAGACCCGAGGAATGTGGATGACAAAGTGAACTCAACCCCTCCTATGCGTGTATGCAGAAAATGATAGTCCCTTATCCCTTGAGCTAAAAAGTTAGATGGATGCTCAAGATGCTCTTAGCAATGCACTTTCGATAGCAACCTTAGGTGATGATAGTAGATGCTTAGAGCTTGGTCCTTTATACAATGGTCCCACATGGGCAATGTATAGAGATATGATGCATGGCATATGTTTGAATTCGTAACTGACAACTATAAAGGTTGACCCGTAAGAAAAGAAGATGCTTACAAAGATAAAAGCCCTCCTACAAAAGGGGTGAGTAAATACAAAAGGTTGGGGGTCGCCCGACTAGAAAATAGACGAGGCCCACCTAATTTTTTTGCGCTGGCAAATACCTGGTTGGGTGCAAGTGTCTAGAGTCAATAAAGATTTTAAAATTTTCCACCTGAAGCCAATATGCCACGTGTACTTCATTGTGACCAGTTTGTGCAAGACCCAATCATTGACCGGAAATAAGAAAAATTTTAAAAAAGAGGCCAAAGATAGATGTCCTGGAGTTCTGCATAGTTTCGGAAAGGTCTCACTTATGAATCATATGAATAATGGTTATGTGATTAGGTAGGTTTAGGAAACTTCTAATACCCGAAAAATAAGTGCTTGATCACGTTGACACACTAAAAATTCTGACACAAATTTTTGAACATATCATTCCAACCCATCCCAAAAGAAAATCACACTTGAACTCTATGATAGATTTTTCAAGAAGCTAGAATGACCACCTAGTGGAGAATAATGGAGCTCTGAAATAACATGGTGTTTAAGTGTAGAGTTCATACACAAATATAACTTATCTTTGTACCACAATGTATACCCCCTTCAATATAAATTGTTCAGCTATGGTTGGATATTTCTCAAGATTCTGAATGAGAGTACAGGTTTATTGCATCTTTCTGCCATTCTTCCCCTTGTTTGATCTACCAAATATACCTTTATTATCGAGATTACACATAAAAATGCTTCTGTGGACCTCATCCCTCATAGATAGAGCATCGACGACTACAATTTCATTTCCTTTATTATAAATAATCTCAAAATCATAACCCAATATCTTTGTGACCCATTTTTATTTCTCTTATAAAGATACTCGTTTGCTCCAAGATGTATTTAAAACCATCACGGTCATTTTTTACCTTGAAGTGTCTACCCATCAAGTATGGATCTCCATTTTTTAATTATATGTAATATTTTCATCATTTTCTTCTCATAGGTGGGCTTCAACAAGTTCTTTCCTTTTAGTTGTCGGATCTCAAATCTTATGGGATGGAATTCTTTTTACATGAGTACTACCCCAATCCCATTTTCTTGAAGCATCTCGTTCAACTATGAAGGTATTGAAGAAATTTGGGGTTTCCTAATATTGGAGTAGTGTCCAATACTAGAGTAGTGCACATTATCACCTTCAAAATTTCAAATGCCATGGAAACTCCCTTATTCCAATGAAATGTGTCTTTCTTCAAGAATTCTGTGAGTGGCGTGGCTATGCTGTCATAGTTTTTGACAAATCTGCGATATTACCTTATGAGACCTAAGAAACTTCGTAAATGCTTGAGGGTTTTTAGGACTTCCCATTCCACCATGGCTTAGATCTTACGAGGTTCCTCCTTAACACATTTATTAGAGACAATATGGCCCAAGTATTCCACTTCCTGTACCCCAAAAGAACACTTCGAAGGCTTGGCATATAGTTGATGTTTCTTTAGGGATTTCTAATTCTATATTGACACGATTGTAAATGTTTCTCCTCAAGATTTTCTTGTATATGAGGATATCATCAAAAAATTCCAAGACAAGCTTATGTAAGAATGGTTGAAATACTGAATTCATCAAACTTTGAAATGTGGATGGAGCATCAATTAGACCAAAAGGCATCACTAGAAATTCATAATGCCCTTGCTGAGTTTTGAAGGTTGTCTTATAAATATCTTATTTCTTTACTCTAATTTGGTGATACACAGAACACAGATCTAGTTTTGTAAAATAAATGGCACCATGCAACTCATATAACAAATCATCAATGACAAGAATAGGAAACTTATCTTTGATAATGTACTTGTTAAGTTCTCTATAGTTCTAGACACATGCACCACCTTTCATCCTTTTGGCACACCATCATCACCGGAGCAGAGTAAACACTCTGACTGTGACGAATAATACCCCATTTCTAACATTTCCTCCACCATCTTCTTGATCTCACTCTTTTGCACATATGAGTATCTATAAGGCTTGATGTTGGGAGGTTGGCTTCTTGGAATTAACTTGAATGTGATGATCATGTTCTCTTTCAAGAGGCGATCCTCTAGGATCCTCAAATATAATTTCATATTGATCAATAACCTTATGAAGATCAGGTTTGCACTACCGTCGTCGGTGGTTTGAACTTCCATGGAGAACAATCGTAATGCTACAAATCCTTTAGCCCCCTTTTTAAGAATCTTCTACATTTTGTGAGAACCAACCACCTGAGGAGTCTTTTCATGTAGTCCTTGAAGTTCAAAATGTCTACCCTCAGAATGAAAGTGTATGTGAACAATTCCTGGAAATTCAACTCTATGGTGCCCATAAGTTGTGAGCCACTGACCACCTAAGACAATATCAACTCCGCCTATGAGACTAAAAAACAATCATAAATTACATTGTGCAGTCACCCGTCATAAGTGTTATTTTATGGCATTTACCTTGAGCATTGAACTGTGCCACCATCTGCAATCATTACTTGAAATTCAGGTGTTGGTTAGATGAAACAATTTAGCCTTATTGTCAGCTTATGATCGGTGAAATTAGGTGTGCTCCTTGAATAAATCAATATTGTCACCTTTTAATTCTTAAGATAACACACAACATGAAGGATTTGTGGATTGTCTAATACCTGATAAAGCATGACATGAAATAGTGGGTTGGAGGATCTTCAAAGTCTTCCTTCTAATTTTTCCACTTCCTCGTTTGATGTTTCCTTATATTCCTCCTCATCACCGGTCCCTCCAATGTAAAACAATTTCTTCTCTGCACATTTATGACTTAGTACATATTTGATGTCACAGTTAAAACATAACACTTTTGCTATTTTTCCTTCAATTTGTTGAGGTGTTAGTCAAACTAGTTTAGGGTACGATGGTGGAAAGGTGCTACGATTTTTTATGTCAATGAAGGTTTGCCTTCTGCTGGATAGAAATTTTTTCTCTTCCTTACGCATCCATGATAATAGAATCAAAAACCTTGATTGGATTATACATGCGCACCCCATGCTCAATTTGGTCCTTATGAACCCCACGAAATAGTGTCATTCAGATACTCTTCTGTAATATCCTTTACATGCAAGGAATTTTTTATTGAAATTGATGGAAATAACTTCCTTTACTCAATCTTGTTTGTCGTAACTTCTGATGATTAGCTGAAGTAATTCTCTAACACACTAGAACTATAGTGTAATTGAAGCTCTTCAATGAAAATTGTCCACATGACACTTCTAGACTATTGTTCTGCCTTTGAGCACATAACCAAGGATACCAAACGAATTGGTCAAGTTCTAGATATAAGGATTTTCATGGTAACCTTTTGTCATAGATGGGATCTGATGGAGATCAAAGAAAAATATACATTTGGGTAATCTAATTGAGCGGACCATTTCCATTAGAATTTTACACATTTCCAATTATGGAATAATGCCCCGCCATTCGTGAGGAGATCCACCTGAATGTGTATAGGGTCCTCCTTGATTGGATTGATTTGGACCTATGTGTGTATTGCTAGAGGAACCCACGTGACTGGAGCGGGGATGTGGTTTGTTTGAAATATTCGAGCAACAAATCCTACTTTATTAATTCAAAACACATATAAAGTTCACCCATAATGCCACCTTTCAGAATGAAGAAGCTCACTGTTAAGGTCATCCTTACCATATTATTTCCCCTATCTTGAAGTTGGTGTTATCACCGAATCACAGCACCCTTGTGTTTATACAAGTGCATATACTTGAACTCACGGTGTGATTGGATAACATGGGTACTATCTCCAAGTTGTGGGACTTGCTACTTGAGATAGACCTCCAGAGAAAGCTGGTTCTTGCTCCTAAACTACCTGCCACAATCTACTCTAATGCAAGATAAGCTAACTGTTCTAATATAAATTTCCAAGGGACCAGGGAGAGAGAATGCATAAAATGAAAGCCTACACTAAAGCGGTGATACACCAGAAAAGGAGGGTGTGAGAGTAGTCTCCAAATGTGTGAAATACAGAAGCAAAGTACACACTAGAAGAGGTGATGACAGTTCTCCATAATCTAGCAAAATGCATTCACAACAATATTCCAAGCATACACAATGATAATGGATCCCTGCAAGAACATAATAATAGACACAATATTCTTTTAGAAAGATTAAAGGGGCAAGAAGAATGCAAGAAAACACAGCAGGGGAAGATACATCCACAAACTGATATTTTATTGCTTCATGATATGCACAGTTCAGTCTATTACAAGATAAGGGCCTGGATCACCATGCAAGGAGTCCACTACAAGGGCCTGCAACACACTGGCTTCACAAAGCAATTTTGGTAGAGCTTTGCTACCCAAAAACTCTCTTTTTTACAATGAGCCCAACACTCCAATTTATAGAGAAATGAGAAGGGGAAGAGAAGGGAAAATAGAAATCCTAAAATTTGTCCTTCAACCACCTGTAAGAGGCATTAAATTGAGTGAAATGATTATATATTACTTGAAAAAGGCTCCCCATACTATCCCATGTGCTGCAGCAGAGAAAGAATGATGACCATGCCTCTTAATTGCACTCGCAACTACCAAATAAAACACTGTTATGAACCCGGCCACATTTTCTTAAAAATCTCAATCAATTTCTCATCAAATCTATAATTTATTAATTGTTGTGCATCGGCCTCGAAGCCGCGATTCCAATGGTACCAATTTTGTGTGATTTTGTTGAGAAATGCAAAAGTTATGGCCTTCTGAGTGCGGGCAGCTGTTTTGGGTTTGGCAGGCGTTTTCTGTCATTTGACGGGAATGAGCATTAACTGACTGGAGCCAAATATATTTATTTTATTTAAATATATCTACCCTCATTAAAAAATAATAAATCCAATTTTTTTGGCATAGAAGACGTCGTGCTCGTTCCAGAAAGTCCAATTTTGTGAAAATCGGAGCTCGGAGTCAAAAGTTATGGCCGTTTGAAGTTCCACGGGTCAAATGTTGACTTTTCTCCTCTGCCTTCGGCCGCTTCAGCTTTTCGCGTCCCACGCGTCCCTTTGTCCCAAATGTCCCAGTGCTGTGTGGGACAAATTCTTCTGAACCGCCCGAAATGGGCTTCCATGTCCCTTTTCTGTTGGTGACATGTTGCGTGATCTGATTGGCTTTCGGCTCCTTCGGCTATCCGCGTCCCGCGTGTCCCTTTGTCCCATTTGGCACAGTGCTGAAGTTCCCTATTTCAGCTGAACCGGCCGGTTCGCATACTCGCGGCCCAGATGTCCCATTTGCTTTCAGACTGTCTGGGACAAATTTTCCCGATTCGCCTGGTTCGGCCGGTTCGCGTACTTTTGTCCTGCGCGCCCCGGACTGAAAGTTCTCATTTCAGCCGATCCGGCCGGTTCGCGTACTTTGCATACCTTCGGCCCAACTGTTCCGGGCTGCCTTGACTCATTTCGGCCGATCCGACCGGTTCGCGTACTTTTTGCCCAGATGTCCCAGACTGCCTGTTTCAACAGTTAGTCAATTTTTTAACTTTTCGGCCAGTTCGGATTTCCGCGTCCCGCGCGTCCCTTTGGCCCGGATGTCCCAAATGCTGCGCAGACCGCCTGGCGGCCTTTCGGCCGGTTCGCGCCCAGATGTCCCAACTGTGCCAAGGACCACCTGGACTAGGACTTAACCATTTTTCGTGATTTTTCCTGGCCCGAGTTTGTTTTTGCAATTTTTTACATTTTCTCAGAACTTGCTCTCTTCTACTTAGACAGGGGAGTTAGAAAAAATCTGAGGGGACCCTAGAAACATAACTTTTCACCCTGAATCAATATAATTTCTTGGGACTACAGAATTTGATGCATGTTATCAAAATTACCTTGGGGGTGAATTTTGGATAACAGCTCCCAGTAGTGTTAGAGGCACTGACTCAGACCAAGTGAGACACTTTGCAGAGGGCCGATATTTGGAGGATCGCAGAGGTTCCTCACGTTGCACCTGCTAGTCACATATTATGTGACTTATTTTCATACTAGGACACAGATCGGAACACTTTCCGATTTCTAGGAGTTAGGGGTGAGTGGACCATTACCCTGGAGGATGTTTACCGTATACTAGGGGTTCCGATCCTTGGGAGGAGGCTGTCTCTTAAGACAACAGTGTCGAGATCTCAGGTGGTTCAGTGGACCACTTATATGGGGGATGTCGTTGTTTCCATGGGGTCGAAGAAGGCGGTGAAGGTCCGCTCCATTTTAGATTCTAATATTCCTATGCTCTGTAAGGCTATCATAGGCATCCTTGCTTCGAGATTGATTGGGGATAAGGGAGGGGACACTCTCTTATATTTTTGGGCTCTCATCATTACACAGATTGAGGGCCATGGATGTGTTTACACTTAGGGAACAGACATCCTCGGGACCACCTACCATGATTTCTATAGGGTGGTCAGACTACAAGGATAGTCACTAAGCCACCCCACTATTGTCATGAGTTGGGTGTATGAGCACATCACTTTGTATGGGAGAGGTGTAGAGGCAGAGGATCTTAGGGCTATCAGGGCGAGGTGGACAGGAATGACTATTCTTAGAGTGCCTCACCAGCCAGTGGCCTCTTTGACCACTGCGGACATGGAGGCTACTCCTTATCAGGCCATGACAGGGTTATGGGGAGAGGAGACTATTACATTGATTTCTTGCCACACTACCAGTCAACTGGTAGATAGGACGGGGAAGTTAGAGATCCACCCCTTTGATAGAGTACCACAGTAGTTCGGCCTCCCATACATCGACATGTTTCCTCCAGCGAGGCCAATGTATAGATCTATTCGTGAGGCTAGGGAAGGTCCTAGAGGCCAGGGTTGGACTTTTGTTACTCCTGGTGTTTCCATCGCAGCTAGGAGGGTGGTTCATGCTCGACGGGTAGCTAGTGCTCCTCGGGCACCTTTACTTGGGATTACCGCTGGTCCTGCCCATAGTAGAGATGAGCCCATTGACATGGACTCTGAGTCTGAGGAGTTCACTGGGGGAGAGATAGAGGAGGAGACAGAGGAGATGGAGACTGGAGCTGGTGGGACAGGTGAGGAGGATGACAGTGATTCTGAGTGGCATGACACTCAGGATATCTTACGGGCTGAGAGGGTGGAGTGGAGCATAGAGAGGGTGAATTTGATGTCAAAGGAGTTGCCTTCTTAGGATTTAAGGAGAGATGGCGAGTCTGTCGCATGTCGTCACATTGCTCTAGATGTGGGAGAGGGACGACAGTCTGCAACAACATCAGTGGCAGGCACAGATCCTAGAGACCCTTCCTGGAGGCCTAGAGATCCAAGTGAGTTACCACTCTTCTCTTGATTTTGCTTTGGTTAGAATTGTTTAGTTGTTATTTCCTTTTGTTGTTTCATTTATTCTTGGTTTTGTTTTTGATAGTTTTCTAACTTGTTTTCTCCTTTATTTGTAGCGATTGCTGATGAGTGGCGAGACTTGATTCACCGAGTATGTGTGGATACCTTGTTGCTCCCCTCAGAGAAGACTCGGACTGAGCTTTCTGAGGATGTGCAAGAGCCTTCAACAGCCGGTAGGCATACCAATGTTTTTTCCCCTGTCTGGCAGGCAACAAGGATCATGACTTCTCTTTGTGCTGAGGTAGCCAGATATAGGACAGTCGAGCGCTTGATGAGGAGGAGTCACTCTCATAGTGATATGGTAGCTACTAGCCGTGACCATGAGCCCTTAGTACATTCAGAGTGCCGGCGTAGCCGGAGTCCTAGACATGGTCGTGCGCCCTCTGAGGGATCCCATAGGGGTTGAGAGGCCATTTTCATAGTGTTTTATCAGATATTTATATGAATGTTTTTGTACTTTTTGAGCTCATTAAGCGTTTTGACCATGCCTAGTGCATGATGGCATTGTATATAAAACTTGATATATATATATATATATATATATATATATCTTTTTAGATCTAGACTCTTGGTGCCTAAAATTTTGTGACTCGTTTCCATATGTATGCTAGATATTTTTAGAGTATTTGTTTTCAAGTTTTTCAGAATGTATGTGATAATTGACAAATGATAGTAAACAGAATGTTTTACTTTGTATGTTTTTGTAATGTTGATATGCGATGACGAACACATCGTAGTATTTGAGCTTTCGACCTCTTTGGGAAATGTCTGTGATTTCTTCTTATGTTGGCAAAACGTGATGAATATATAGTAATAAAGAGATGAACTTGCCCCATTCCCAACTCCACGCAACCAATAAGATGCAAGGGCTCTACACCAAGAGTTGGAAAGGGCACAAATTGTATGAGTTTGACTGAATGGAACGATAAGAGACAGACAAACCAGTATCAGAAACCAAACTTAGACCTACACACTTACCCTACTCAGAACTACCACCAAGCTCAGCAGGTCACTTACTTTCCAGTTTATCTAGACTTAGATTCATAAATGGTAACCTGGTTGACAAAATCTGGTTTTGAGGATTTGATCTCTTTGGAATTTGGACATTTGTTTTCTCTTAATATAATTTGATTTGTACTTCTAGCATACCAAGATTTGTTAATTTGTGTGAATGGACCCCCCACACCCTGCCTCATGCCACTAGTAAGAAGCATGGGTTTTTCACCAAAGGCAAGGTATAGGTGAGTAAGGGAACTTCCTTCCTATCCTAACCTCACACCACCAGTAAGAGGTGCAGGCTTATCACTGAAGGTTGGTCGGGTAAAGAAGTGTGTAAAATAAAAATATTCTGTTTTGCTTGGCACTTTTGATTTTATTTGATTTTTTACACTTTTGATTTGTGACTTTGGGATATCCTTTCTTTCAAAGAGATTTTAGAGGGATAGATGTGACACCAAGAAGCTTCTAGAACAGACCGTAGGTAAGGACAACTCTACCTAGTGGAAAGAAAGAGAAAAACCAAGTATGCAGGCCTTGGTATGATTTTCGTCAATACTTGTCTGTCAAACTTGATGAGAAGTTTTGAAATTACTTAATGATGCTTGAAGAGATGTGATTTGAATGCTTTTGTCAAATTTTTTAGAATTTTGTAAAAGAATGTTAGGTTGTTTTCATGTGTGAAAGTGTTGAAGAATGTACATTAAGAGTATTGTACACTTTTCATGTATCCTTGCTGGGGTTCAGGGCCGGGCCGGGCCCCGAGTGAGGGTTTGGGGGCGGCAGCCCCCAAGAAGCAAGGGTTCGGGGGCGCAGCCCCCGAAATTTTTTTGTTAGGCGTAAAATTTTTTGGCCTCGAAAAATGCACCCGACATATCGGGAAACATGCTTTTCTCATATGTGCGAGTTTTTTGACCCATAGGTTTATGGGACGGATTTTTCCCATGGTTTTGATACCCACGGTTTTGTAAAACTGCTTAAGCAGTTGTCTATTTATATGGTCTTATGCATATGATAGATGGACAAGCAAATGTATTATAGATGTGTTTTGAATTCGGCTGTGAATTCTGTAGAGTTTGTTGAGCATAGATCCAAACGGATCTGGGTATTGTATTGAGAGAGCGGTGGCTTGTAATAAAATCTGAGCAAGTGATTCTTGGTGGACGTAGCCCAAATTGGGTGAACCACGTTAAATACTGTCTCTTTGTGTTGTGTTATTTTATTCTGTAATTTTATTTGAGATCTGTAATAATTTCTGCATATTAGTTTCTACTGTTGCGATTCTGTGAGGGATTATTCCGCATATTTTATCCCTTATTTCCTAACAATTGGTATCAGAGCCTGGTTTGGTTTGCTGAAGTGTTGAATCGCAGGGAAAGTTTTTTGCTTGAGTGGGAGCTATGGCAGATGAAGGAAGATCTAGCGTTGATAAATTCAACGGGCAGAATTTCAGTCTTTGGAAGATGCAGATGGAAGATTACCTTTATCAGAAGGATCTTTATACTCCGTTGTCTGAGAAGGTGAACAAACCCTCGAGTATGACAGATGCGGAATGGGATTTGTTGGATCGGAAGGAACTTGGAATGATCTGGCTGAGTCTTGCATCTTCAGTATTATTTAATGTTTCAAAGGAAAAGACTACAAAAGATCTAATGGATGCATTAGGGAAGTTGTATGAAAAACCCTCTTCCTCTAATAAGATGTTTTTAATGAAAAAGTTGTTTAATATGAAGATGTTTGAGAATAGTTCAGTAGCAGATCATTTAAATGATTTCAATATGGTAGTGAATATGCTAGCTTCGGTTACAATAGAATTTGATGAAGAAGTTAGGGCTTTATTAATTATGTGCTCTTTACCGGAGAGTTGGAATAGCCTGGTAATGGCGGTAAGTAACTCGGTTCCAGCTAACTCGAAGTTGAAGTTTGAGGATGTTGTAGGGGTGATTCTAAGCGAGGAAATGCAAAGAAAAAGCTCTGGGGAATCTTCTACTTTAGTGAATTCTTTGATAGTGGAAACTAGAGGGAGACAGAAGAATATAGGAAACTGTGGAAAATCAGAAGATCGGGCAAGGTCAAAATCCAAGAACAAGATTGTATGCTGGAATTGTGGAAAGCCTGGGCATGCAAAGAAGGACTGTTGGGAGCTTCGGGATGAGAAGAAACAACAAGAAGAAAACAAGGAGGCAAATGTGGCAACGGGTAATGTATGTCAGGATACTTTAATTCTTTCTTTGCACAATATTACTGAATCTTGGGTTTTAGATTCAGGGGCTTCTTTCCATGCTTCTCCACATAGGCATTATTTTGTTGATTATGTTCAAGGAGATTTTGGGCATGTTTTTCTTGGTGATGATGAGCCTTACAGCATAGTTGGAAAAGGTTCTATTCAAGTTAAGATGCAGAATGGGAATACTTGGAGATTGAAGGATGTCAGACATGTGCCTTCATTAAGACGAAATTTGATATCGGCAGGGCAGTTGGGAAGTGATGGTTGTACTGTGATATTTACAGCAGACTCTTGGAAGGTTACCAAGGGTGCTCTTGTGGTGGCAAGAGGTAAGAAGGTTGGAACCTTGTATTTAACCACTGATAGTACTAATGATTGTAATCTTGTGGCTTCAGATGCAGATACAACATTATGGCACTATAGGCTTGGTCATATGAGCCATAAGGGCATGAACATTATAAAGAAGAATTTGCCTAGATATACAGAAACAAGTTTGGATTTCTGTGAGAACTGCATATATGGGAAACAGAAGAGAGTAAAGTTTCTCAAGGTTGGACCTACAAAGAAAGAGAGTAAGTTAGAGCTGGTGCATTCTGATGTGTGGGGGCCAGCTCAGGTATCATCTCTTGGGGGTTCAAGTTATTATGTTACTTTTATTGATGATGCAACAAGGAAAGTTTGGGTTTATTGTATTAGAAACAAATCTGATGTATTTGACACTTTTGTTAAATGGAAAGCCTTGGTTGAGAATGAAACAGGTCTTAAGCTAAAATGTCTCAGGTCAGATAATAGAGGGGAGTATTGCAACAATGAATTTAATGATTATTGTTCTAAGAATGGAATCCGCAGGAAAAATACGGTTCCAAGAACTCCACAGCAGAATGGGGTATCAGAAAGGATGAATAGAACAATAATGGAACGTGCTAGGAGCATGAGGTTACATGCAGGACTGCCTCTTTCTTTTTGGGCAGAGGCGGTGAGCACAGCTGTGTACTTGATAAACAGAGGACCCTCAAGTGCCTTGGATGGAGGCATACCTGAGGAGGCTTGGTATGGTAAGAAAGTTGATTATTCATTTCTTAGATTCTTTGGATGTGAGGTGTTTGTTCACATAGACAAGGATGATAGGACTAAGCTAGAGGCTAAATCAGAAAAATGTACTTTCATTGGTTATGGTGGTGATGACTTTGGATATAAATGTTGGAGTATTAAGGACAATAAAATCATTCGATCTAGGGATGTGGTCTTTAATGAGAAAGTCATGTATAAGCAGCAGTTGCAGGAAAATAGGGAAGAATCCAAGAAAGAATATGCAGCGATAGAGGATCTTCCAGATGGGAAAGTGACACATGAATTAGTTTAGGAACCCCCTCAACAGGAACCCCAAACTCCTATATTGAGGAGGTCTTCTAGGGTAAGAAGAGAACCTGAACGTTTTTCTCCTTCTCTTTATTATTTATTACTCACTGATAGTGGAGAACCAGAAAGCTTTGATGAAGCAATGCAGGTAGATGCCAGGAAGAAGTGGGAGCAAGCCATGGATGAGAAGCATCAGGCTCTCATGGAGAACCAGACATGGGATTTGGTAAAGCTACCTGAAGGAAAAAGAGCATTACAGAATAAGTGGGTGTTTAGAGTCAAAGAGGAAGAAGGAGGCAAGAAAAGATACAAGGCCCGGTTGGTGGTCAAGGGGTTTGCACAGAAAAAATGTATAGATTTTGATGAGATTTTTTCTCCTGTAGTAAAAATGACTTCTATCAGAACTATTCTTGGAATAGTGGCAGTAGAAGACTTACACTTAGAATAGTTAGATGTAAAGACTGCATTTCTCCATGGTGATTTGGAGGAGGAGCTATATATGCAGCAACTGGAAGGATATGAAGTCAAAGGTAAAGAGGAGATGGTGTGCAAACTGAAGAAGAGCTTGTATGGCCTGAAACAAGCTCCACGTCAATGGTATAAGAAATTTGATAGCTTCATGATGGAGAAAGGTTATATCAGATGTCATTCTGACCATTGTGTGTATACAAAGAAATTTGAGGATGGAAGTTATATTATCCTGTGTTTGTATGTTGATGACATGCTGGTTGCAGGTAAAAACATGCAGGAAATAAAAGTACTCAAGAAGCAGCTAAGTGAATCATTTGCTATGAAGGATTTGGGTGAAGCCAAATAAATCCTTGGTATGAGGATATCTTGGGATAGGAAGGAACGGAAGCTGACTTTATCTCAGGAAGAGTACATTAAGAAGGTCTTGGAGAGGTTTAATATGCAGGATGCTAAACCGGTTGGGACTCCTTTGGCAGGCCATTTCAAGTTATCAAAGGAGCAGTGTCCCAAGACAGAGCAAGAAAGAAACCAGATGTCCAAGGTACCTTACTCATCAGCAGTTGGTAGTTTGATGTATGCTATGGTGTGCACTAGGCCTGATATTGTCCATGCAGTGGGAGATGTGAGTAGATTTATGAGTGATCCAGGTAAAGAGCATTGGCAAGCAGTAAAGTGGATCCTTCGGTATTTGAGAGGGACCATGGGGACATTTTTGTGCTACAGTGGATCAAACACCACTTTACGTGGTTATGTAGATTCAGATATGACTGGAGATGTAGACAGCAGGAGGAGCACGACAGGTTATATTTACACTGTAGGTGGGACAGCAGTGAGTTGGATTTCACGGCTACAGAAGCTGGTGGCTTTATCAACCACAGAGGCTGAGTATGTTGCTGCCACAGAGGCAAGCAAAGAGATGATTTGGTTACAACAATTTCTTGAGGAGTTGGGGCATAAGTAGGAGGAATGTAAGCTGCATAGTGATAGTCAGAGTGCTATACACCTAGCTAAGAACTCTGCTTTCCACTCTAGGAAAAAGCATATACAGTTAAGGTACCATTTCATTAGGACAACTTTGGAGGAAGAGAAGTTGAAGTTGGAGAAGATTCATACCAGTTAGAATCTTGCAGACATAATGACCAAGGTGGTCACAAGGGAAAAACTAAAGTTGTGTTCAGCTTTGGTTGGTCTTCACAGAAACTAGTGAAGGGTTGAGAAGCTTGCTCAGAGGAAAACTAGTCTCCAAGTGGGAGATTGTTAGGTTGTGGAGCCTGTTTTCATGTGTGAAAGTGTTGAAGACTATACATTAAGAGTATTGTACACTTTTCATGTATCCTTGCCAGGGTTCGGGGGCGGTAGCCCCCGGTAGCAGGGGTCCAAGGGCGGTAGCCCCTGAGAAGCAGGGGTTCAGGGGCGTAACCCCTGAAATTTTTTTTGTTAGGCGTGAAATTTTTTGGCCTCAAAAAATGCACCCGACATATCAGGAAACGTGCTTTTCTCATATGGGCGAGTTTTTTGACCCATAGGTTTATGGGACAAATTTTACCCATGGTTTTGATACCCACGGTTTTGTAAAACTGCTTAAGCAGTTGTCTATTTATATGGTCTTATGCATATGATAGATGGACAAGCAAATGTATTGCAGATGTGTTTTGAATTCGGATGTGAATTCTGTAGAGTTTGTTGAGCATAGCTCCAAACGGATCTGGGTATTGTATTGAGAGAGCGGTGGCTTGTAATAAAATCTGAGCAAGTGATTCTTGGTGGACGTAGCCCAAATTGGGTGAACCACGTTAAATACTGTCTCTTTGTGTTGTGTTATTTTATTTTGCAATTTTATTTGAGATCTGTAATAATTTCTGCATATTAGTTTCTACTGTTGCGATTCTGTGAGGGATTATTCCGCATATTTTATCCCTTATTTCCTAACAAAGATTTCTTAAGAGTAAGTTCCTTTACTACAATTTTTACGAAATGAGTGGACAAAATGAAACAGCAAGATGACTAATGTAATGTAGGTAGCTATAATGCATAAGTGGTGCTTCTGATGTCTCATGTGTAAAACCGTTTAAGATGGAAGGAATTGACAGTTTCATTGAATTCCTCACCTTCTAGTGTGCGCAAGAGATATGCACCGTTTTCATATTCTTTCATGACTCGGTATGAGCCCAACCACTTGGGTCGGAACTTCCTTCCTTCACTAGTTTTCTTATCAATCCGGCTATCTAGTCTTAGAACTAGATCTCCCTAATATATTTCTCACTCATAAACTTTTTGTTATACTTCCGGCACATCCGGTCAGCATAGGCTTTGTGCTGTTGTTCGGCATTTAGCTTAGCCTCGTCAAGGCTTTCCAGTTGAGAGAGGCATGCCTCCCTGTAAGCTTATTCATCCAAAATCCCTTGTAATGAGATGTGGAGACTGGGTATTTCAACCTTAAGTGGGAGAACTTCTTCTGCCCCGAATACCAACGAGAAAGGGGTTGCTCTTGTTGGTGTTCTTATTGAGGTTCGATGGGCCCACAAGGCCGGATATAGTTTTAAATGCCATTCTCGCTTGTTCTCCTTGACTGTTTTGAGGAGAATAGCCTTTAATGTTTTATTTGTTGCTTTGGATTTCCCATTGACTTGAGGGTAGTAAAGAGAGGTCGTGTGATGGTTTATTTTGAATTTGCTACAAAACTCACGGACCTCATCATTTTTAAAAGATGTGCCATTATCTGAGATAATGACTTGTGGGACACCATACCTGTAAATGATTTGGTTCAGAATGAATTTGGCAATTACTGAACTTGGTATGATGGTGAGGGGTATGGCCTCTACCCATTTGGTAAAATATTTTGTGGCTGTAATTATAAAATTATGGCCATCGGTTGATGAGGGAGAGAATTTCCCTATCAAGTCTAGACCCCACGTGGAGAGAGGCCATGGGGTTTCTATTGGTTGCAGGGATTGTGCTGGCATGTGAATCTTGTGAGAGAATCCTTGGCATGTGTGGCACTTACGTACAAACTCTACTACGTCATGTTCGAGAGTGGGCCAAAAATAGCCCATCTGATGTATTTTGCGAGCAGTGGCGTGACCACCGAAGTGGCCTCCACATATCCCACTGTGCGATTCATAAAGAATCTTCTTGGATTCTTCTGTGTCAACGCATCTTAGAAGCATGCCGTTGAAGGCTTTACGGTAGAGTACTTGTTCTAAAACAACATATTTAGCAGTGATAATGCGTAACCGCCTTCTTTGTTGTGATGTGGCACTTTACGGGTATGTGTGGTCCATGATAAAATTGATGATATCAGTGTACCAGGGACATGTAGAGAGGGGGGGCATGGTTTTGACAAAGTATATACACTCATCAGGAAAGTTCAGATTTACCAGATCACCTCCATCTAGTGGATTGTCAACTAACCAGTCTGTAATGATTTATCCCTTAACGGATTTTTGGTTTACAAATGTTAACTCAAATTCACCCATTAAGGTTATGAAATGCCCAGCTTTTTTAGATAAAGACCCTTGCGTGAGGAATGTTCGTAAATGATCTATCTTTACAATGACCCTTGTTTCTTGCTTTAACCTGAAATGTCTTAAACGTTTTGTTGCAAAGACTATGGCAAGGCATTCTCTCTCTGCCTGTGTATAACATGTTTCATAATCGAGAAATGTTCGGCTAATGAAATAGACCACACGTTCTCATTTATCATTGTCTTCTTGAGCTAGCATGCAGGCTAGCGAGACATGAGTGGCTCGTGAGTATAGGATCAAAGGGTGGTCTAATTTGGGAGGCATTAACATGGGTGGAGACAACAAGAAGTGTTTAACTTCTTTGAATGCCTCGTTGCATTCTTCAGTCTAATCAATGCTATAATCTTTCTTTAATAGATTGTTGATTGGATGAATGGCAAAACTTAAATCTGGGATGAACCTTCAGATTACACCAAGTTTCCCAAAAAATGACCTGATTCTAGACTTTTCTGATGGTGGAATCATTTTGAGAACAGCTCAGATTTTGGTTAGATCGACATCAATCCCTCGTGAAGATATAATGTAGCCCAGAAGTTTGCCTCCTATCACACCAAACACGCACTTCTCTGGGTTTAATGTGACGTCATATTCAATTAATCGTGAGAGGATGATATAGAGTACTTTTGGATGATCACAACACTTCTTGGCCTTGGCCAATAATTCATCCACATAGGATTCCACAATTTTATGGATAAGATCGTGGAATATGTATGTCATTTCCCATTGATACGTAGCGCCAGGGTTCTTAAGACCCAATGGCATGACAGCGTAGCAATAAGTTCCCCAGGGAGTTATGAATGTAGTTTTAGCTTGATCTTGTTCAGATATTTTAATCTGATTATACCCTAATAATCCATCCATGAGGGACAACAGTTCAAATCCAGCTGTTGCATCAACGATAATGTCAATGGATGGTAATGGGAAGTCATCCTTGGGACAAGCTTTGTTAATATCCCGAAAATCTATGTAAATGCGTATCTTCCCATTCTTTTTTAGAACAGGGATGATATTAGATACCCATTGCGAGTAGTCAACGGGTTTGATGAATCCCACTTGGAGAAGTTTTATTACTTCCTCTTTTACCATGAGAGCCACTTTTGGCTTCATTGGTCTTGACTTTTGTTTAATTGGTTTTGCATCTAGTTTAGTGACAAGGTTATGCACCGCGATGTGTGGTGCAATGCCTGTCATTTCTTTATAGTTAAATATGAAGGCCTTTTGATGTTCTTTGAGGATTTAGGTGTGTATTTCTATCTCTTACGGAGTTAACGAGGATCCCAACTTCAAATTTTTTGGTTCTTCCTTCATTCCAATGTTTATGTCAATGGTTTCTTCTATTAAAGAAATGTTACCTTCTTCAAATTTAGGTGGGGCTGGAGGTAGTTCCAAGATTTCTTTGTCTTCTATCTCATAGATATCGAGATTGTATTGTGGAGGAAACTCTACCATGGGATTTCCAAAATAGGAAGAGGAATGTGGTATTAGGGAAAGATCCACTACGCGGTAAGCAAGGTGTAGCTCCGCATAGGCGTTTAGATATTCGAGAGTGAATCCATCATCGTCAAATTGATCCATGATAGAAAAATCATCCTCAACTTCTCCATGAGTCAAGAGTGGGTTTGTTGGTATTTTACGCAATAATGGTTTAGTACGAAGTGATACTGTGAAATTTGTATCTTCCAACTCATTGTTTGGAGTGAAATGGGAAGCTAAGATTGCCATTGAATCTATGAGAAGGTTCTGCTCTCATCGGATTTCTTTAATTGATATGAAGTTATATCCCTTACTTAGATCTAATATTGTTGTTTTGTAGAGTTGTAAATGTTCAGCCCTAGTTTCATATACCTCGGAGACTTGGTTTGCAACTAGTTGTGAATCTCCTAGGACTCTAATGTTATTGAAACCCATTCTTTTGGCTAGGATGAGGCCAAGGAGGAGAGCTTCGTACTCAACCCCATTGTTTGTACATTCAAAGTTTAATTTAAAGGCGAAAGGTAGGATCTTTCCCTCAGGTGAAGTAAAGATCACTCTTGCCCCAGATCCAAACCGATATCTAGCTCCATCGAAGTGGAGAGTCCAATATTTGCTTGGAAAAATGGAGGCTGGGATATTTGTTGTATCTATTTCTTCTTCTTCGGTCACTTCTACCATAAAAAATTTGTCTGATGGAAGAGAAGAAATTCCCAAGGTGCATCCCATACCCATAGAATCAAATGGTAAGAGAATAGGTAAGTATTTTTCTAGCAACTCAACAATTTTTGCGATAGTCCCTAGTGACACTGTTTCTATGACGTTGGTCTCATTTTTTAGTGTTGGAATGTCCTCGGCTAGATTTGTAATTTCCAATTATGTGGTGGGTATCAAATTCTCTTTTGGTTCTGAATTAATTGGTTTCATAAGTTGATTTGTTGGGAGTTCAAACTCGGAGTGAATGCCTAGTCTTTTCTTCAAATTAGCTAGGTGTATATCGAAGGGTTTTGGGTCACCTTGTGCCACAAATATTTTTCCTAAGTTTAGAAATCTTATTTCTTGGAATAACATGGAAGGGATTGCCTTCATGTGGTGTATCCATGGCCGACCGAGGATCATATTATAGTTGGTTTCCTGATCTATAATATAAAATTCAGTGAGGACCGTCTTGGGTCCTAAAGTGACTAGTAAAACTATGGTTCTAATTGAAGTGGCCTTGAGGCTATCATATCCTCTTAGCATATTTCCTGTTGTGGAACAATTTGTCTCTCTATATCCTAAATTTTGAATAAAAGTGAAGGGGACTATGTTAACTGCTGCCCCATCGTCAATCATTGTGCATTTAACATAATTATTGTAAACCCATACTTGTAAATGTAAAGTTGGGTCACCTCTTCATGTAATCTCAACGTCTGTTGGCATTTTGCTTATATCAAATATAAACTCAGTATCCCTATTTGGCTTCCCTGGAGGGTAGACGTCAAAGTCTACATGGTTTACTTGCGTTTCCAAAGGAGTGATGTCGATTAAATGACCAAGGCCTAATGCCTCTAAGAGTGCAGCCCTATGGGCAGGAGAGTTCTTTAACAAATCCAAAAAGGAGATGTGAGATAAGGTTTTAGTTAAGTCATTAATTAAATCATAGTTTCCTATGGGTTTTACCAATGTTTGTTGAATGTTGTCTAGTTCCAATGGATAACTTGGAGTTGGTTGAGAAGAATAATCCTGTGTTCTTGTTATGGTTTCTATGGGTAGCTTGGTGTCTAACTCCACCAGACCAACTATTTTAGTTTGGGGTAGAGTTCCTAATTGGGATGTGATTGATGGATTTAATGAAGTTGAGGCTTCATGATCATTGTTTCTTGTTATAACACCCTTGTTTGTTCTGTTAGGATCTAGCCTATTATTGTTAGAATGGTTTGGGAGTGGCTCAGTAAAGATCTTGAGGGGTGCATTTTGAGGGGAAACTACCCCTGTATAAGTGTTTGACGTGGGTACTATAGAATTTGCTAAAAACATATCTATAAAGAGTTGTTTTTTATCTTCTAGCAAGCGCTGCATGAATTTATTGTAGTCACGACAAGTCCTAGTATCATGGCCTTAAATATTGTGGAAGCCACAATACAAATTGGGATTATAATTTCAAGGTTGTTGATTTAAAACCTGTTGTGGCCCAAAATTCTGATAAGGTTGTTGGTTGTTAGAGTTAAAATTTTGAGGTTATTGCCTTTGGTTTTGACTCTGATATCTAGTTGGGTTTCAATTTGGACCTTGTGTTTGGATTTTTCGTTGTCATCATCATCGTGTTGTTGTTGTTGTTATGGTCGTGGTGGATGATTAAAATCCACTGCGTTGATTGTTGGAGTAAAATTGTTATTTCGCTGATTATTAACAAGTGGTGAAATGTTTACAACGTTTTCTCTTTTAGTTTGGTCAATTACTCCATCTGTTGTAACTCCACAGTTATTGTTAAGGATCTTAGGTCCTTGATTAGTGCTCCCGGATTAGGATAGGTCATGGTGTTTTGACGGGGAGTGGTTAATTTCCTATTTGTCCCATATGACTTACGACCACTATCTATTAGCATAACACTTCGTATGGTGAAGTCTAGGTGCTCTTTTAAATATTCTGAATAAGTCCCTACCAGATAGGCTTCGACCATCGATGGTGCTTGATGAGGGGGTGGAGGTGGAATGGGTTGTTGATATGGCATAGCAAATGTATTTGCAGGGACATAAGGGAATCCCTGTGGTTGAACGAACATCCCGAGAGAAGAGAATATGTCTCCTTGTGGTGATTTTGAATAAATGTTTAAGTAGGGAGGAGCATTGTTTTGGTATGGGTTGTTTGGTGCCAAGCCGAGAGGTATTATATTTTTAACCGGAGCGGCGTTTGAAAATGTAGTCCTAGTTGGTGTTGTTGTGGGTAATTATGCGGATGCTGAGAAGACATGCCTAACGTGTCTGTTCTTATAAGGAGGTCAACCTGACTGGGGTAATGCGGAGGGTTGGGGATTCCTGCTTACCCAAAATATGAATTTTTGTTTGCTTGAGCAAGTTCCAGCCCTCTAACCTTCTCAACTAAGGCTGAAATGACCTCTATTGGTGAAGACACAGTGTTTTGCCTTAATGACATTTGTTGTATACCTTTAGGTTATAAAGGGGTATGATACCCTGCTATGAATTGATCAGTACCATGCCAAGCTTCACCGAGGGCATTTCCCATAGGTGGAGGAATGGGGGCATTTTCTTGGAGTAGGGTATCAGATTGTATTTGCAAACTCCCTATAGGTGGGTACATGTTTTGGAAGCGTTGTTCGCTTCTAGCATAGCGTGCTAAGTAATCCTCATCCAAAAATGGGAGTGGATCTGACTGTCTACTGATCTATGGTTTGAACAAGACCTAAGGAGATGAAATGGATTCTCCAGTAAATGTCATATTGTTAGACCCTGAGGGCTCTGGTTGTTGTGTTTGTGCAATTTGATCCAACTCCTCCATTCAAAACGAAGAACTGGAACTAGTTCTTTGGGGGGAGTTTGAGACGACAAGTAATTACTTGAATAGTTATCATCCCATGCGGAAAGCGAGGGTGATGGTTGTCTACTTGTTTGACTATAACTTGCTTCAAGACCTAAGAGAGGTCTACCATATGCGTCATATCCCGACATATTTGGGGGGTACATGAATACTCACAAAATAATGGGAAAGAGCGAAGTTGGATGAGAGAAATGAAAATAAAAGGGTAATATTTGTTTGTTTCATGTCAGGTTCACCAGTTTTGTACGATGGAAAAGTGACATGCGAACATAGGAATCTACAAGTAACTCTTCCTTGTACCCAACCTCCTGAGGTCGTGCCGAGACGGCCGGTGAATGTGGAATATATATGGATACAGACAAACTAGTTGGGTAATCTTATATCCTCAATACGCAATAATGGAATCTGCAAATCTAAGGTGAAGAAGGCCCTCCTAACCTGAATTGGTGTAATGGATTATTCGGATATAATAGTTTGTCGGAGGCTCCAATCAATGTCAAGCTCTACCGAGATCCTGTTTATTGGCTATTAGATACGTGGGAAGTGACCTGTGGGAGCTTCGTGTATATTTCCAGACAAGGTCATGAAAAATGGTGATGGGAGGTGTAGTGGATTTCTCCGGGGTTTTATGAATGATTGTTTTGTCTAGTCCAGAAATACTTAGCTTGACTGACTGTTATGTTTAGTAAGGAGAATTATGTAATAATGTCTGGTGGAAGTGGTGAGGACCTAAATTCTAGTGTTTGTAAACTAGCATCAATGTCTGATTGATTAGTAGGCCCGTTGAGTTGTGGGACCTGTGGATGACAACCGTAAGTTTGTGCTTGTGTCAAACATCCTATGGTCATGTGAAGAGTTAATCTCTCCTTCTGATTATCCAATAATCATACGCCTTTTCAGCCTCTATGTTTAGAACTAGGAGTTGTGTAATTTTCTCAGAATACCTTACAGGTGTTTTGGCAACTTGAATGCGTAAGCTAGTGTCTATGTCGATGAGGATGTCTCCTACATTAGGTTGTGGAACTAAAGTATCGCAACCAAATACTTGTTCTCTTTCGAGTCCTTGTACAGTCATACGGATATCCTATCAAGGTAGTCTATAGTTAGGATGATTTGACCAAAATGTGTATGCCTTGTCGTCTTCAATATTTAACCCTCTCAGTTGTTCACTAATTTCTTGTAGGTTTGTCGTTGCTCGAAAGACCTATATCCTAAGGTCTTGATCTATATCAGCTAGTGTTGTGGGTAGATTTGGTTGAGGCACTATTGGTTCAAATATGTATTCTCTGGGATCTCTAGGTCCCGTGATTGTCATGCAAAATGATTCAACTTTTAACTAAAAGTAATAAACTAATAATGAAAGATGTATCTACACTATGCATGTATTCTTTTATTTTTGTATTTTCGATGAAGTATTTTAATAAAATTAAAGGACAACTATTCTAAAATATTTAGAAAATGGACAACTAATCTAGTAACAGGATTAAAACAAACAAAGTATCCTGGTGTGGCTATTTGCCTGTGCAGTTGTGAATTTATCCTAAATATCTAAGCAATTAATTGTTTTAAATTGAAAGATTCTCGATCCTACCTCAGAAGTGAGGATTGAATCACAGTTTCTCAGAAACTATCAATCCCCACAACTTCCCTGGCGATATCGAGAGCGAGATTTTGACTGAAATAAAATAATTTACTACTTTATTTAATACATTGTAACTAGAACTTTGATAGCTCAAAACTGGTATTTACAGAACAATGATAAATCCAGTTGTGTGTGACTTTGTCCCCCCAGTGTGATCTCCTCGTTCCTTCGTGTTCTCTTAAATCCAAAAAAGCATGTATATGATAGCATCAACAGAATAAGGAACTCGAACAATGGCAGCTTTTTGATATAGACCGAATACAATGCGAGTAAGAGAGAGATAGTGCAAGTGAACAGAGCTTGATTATGCAATTCCTAGCAGGATTTATTGTAGGAATACAACACAAATGCATCGATAGTTTTAGAAGCTATCTTTTTTGACTAAACAAAACCTGCAACTCTAAATGGATTCCAATCTAAGAATGAAACTATCTTATTTTAAACTGACTTGCATGGAACAACAATGAAGTAAGAATGAAACAAGAAGATTGAATGACCTCTAAACAGCAAAGGAAGACCAACAATGGATGCAAAACATGAAACTATTGGAATTCTAAGAAAGAAACTCAAAGACTGAATGATTAAATAGAGAAGGAGAGGGGCCATTTGTTTGAAAACAAGCTGGCTATTTATAGCAAATGCATTCACTAGAAGGTAACTTGGAATGGAACTCTTTTACCATTAAACAAAGTGAAAACACTATTCACAGGGTGGCCAAAACATAAATGCAAAGCAAAGTAGCTAAAAAATGTGGATAGAAATTGAAATTTTATGTTTGACACGATCATTGGAACTTTCTAGAAAATGCGTAAAGGATTCCCACCCTATGTAGAGCGGTGGCTACAGGACCACCGCCCTATCCTAGGTGGCGGTCACAGGACCGCCGCCCAGGCAGGGCGGCGGTCTCGTCACTAAAGACCAAAATGTAAGAAAAAGGGGGGCAGAGGGTAGAATAAAGCACACGAAGGCTGGGTGAGGCACACGGGATACAAACGTATACTTGGAGAGCTTTTCTAGATCCCGAACACCTTGCGAGGAGACCTGTATCATCATTAGGGCATGTGTTACATCTTTTCGGTGGTGCAGTACCCTACAATTTTGGGTACGTACAGTGTCATACTGTAATAAATGCGAGTGGTTGATCTTCCTTCGGACTCTAACCATGCATCGCACCCTCCGAAATCTGAAATTTCAGACTTTCAGGATTCAGAGCTTCGGGTATTTTGACTTTGGAGGTTGTTGTTACTATTCATATGGCAAGCTAACTCGAGAGTTCCAAAATTCTGAACCTCTGAATCCCAAAATTTAGACTTTGGAGTTTGGACTCTAAGATCATATTGTGCGGAATTGTTCATTGCTTGAGCCAAAATGTTCTGAAATGCCGAAACCCCAAAGTCTAAAATTCAGACTTCATGTTTTAGACCTTTGTGTTTTCGATATTTTGGGGGTTTGGGTTTTAGGATTTTGGGGGTTGAGGTTTCAGGTACTATTCATCTGACTGGGTTCATGATCCCTCCGAATCTCTAAAATCCCGAACTCTGAAATTTAGAGTTCGGGTTTAATACTTTTGTCTTCATTTTTTGGGCTTCTTTCTGCCAAGTCCCCGAAAACTCACCTTAGCCTACCTCCGAACAACCCCACCTCTGAAGTCTGATATTCAGACTTTAGAGCTCCTTTATTCCTCGAACTAGCTCAAACTGTCGATCTCTTTCGCAGTGTTCTTGACCCACTTCAACTCATTCGTGCAATCCTAAAATGTGAGCTCTCATGGCCCAATCGATCCTTCTATATTCTCGGTCTGGGGTCATGTTTGTCCTATTTCACCTCAGGGAAAAATTTGGATAACAATAACATATGACAAAAAGAGAGATTATATAAACCACAAGCTGGCACTACATATCCAATATAAGTTATACGACTAAGGGCATAACATACGATCATATTATAATTGTTTTCTCTATCTATAACATTAAATTTCGTAAGGATGGTTTTTGTACCATGTTTTATGGGAAAAAGGATGGTATTGATTGATATGGCTCTAAGGCTTCCATACCCATGAAGATGTTTTTTGAGTAGATGCACAGTTAGTCTCACCATATCCAAGCTTATGCAAAAGTGATAAAAGCGTGATGTTAACAGCCGCCCCATCATCCACCATAGCTCACTTCACAAAGTTAAACTATATATCCAAATTTGAAAGTGGAGAGTAGGGTCTCCTCTCCTAACAATATTCACTTCTACAGGTGGTTGTTGTAAGTCAAATAAGTATCCCATGTCTCTTATCGTGTCGCCTAGAGGGAGTATATCCATGTCAATATGGTTAACTTGTGCTTCTAGTGGAGGTGTGACATAGGCTAAGTGTTTGAGTTCCATGGTGTCTAAGAGCGCAATAAGATGGGTTGGAGAGCTCTTCAAGAGATGCATAAATCAAATATTGGAAATTGTCTTAGTGAGGTCAATGAAAATATCATAATTTCCTAGTTATTTGGGGATTGTGTTGTTTGTAATTCAAAGAGACCGTGTAATAGGGAATTGGGAGCTTGATACTCTTTTTTCCTAGTAATAAGATTGGCTTCTTCATTAATTTAAAGTTATATAGCACCAATCATGCATGTTTTTTTGGTGTGTGTAGATGTTAGGCTACATTAGGATTAATCATGATGAAGGTTGAGGTTTCAACATCATGGTTTTTTACTATGGATACTACTTGTTATTGTTGTTGTGGTTAGAGTGGAGGTGGTTGTCTTTGTTATTGTTGTACATTGTTTGGATGTACATAATTTGGAAGAAATTTCGTTGATGATTTGGGAAGGGATTTTGATAGATGCCTAGATGGGCATTCTAGTGTGCAATATGACATACGCGAGCCATCGGCTGGTTATTGAGGTTTGTTTCCCCAAATAATTACTCATGAAAGGCTTGTATTTGATTTTCAAGAAGACATTAGACAAGCCTTTTACATTCTTTGAAAGTGGTGGTGTCATGGCGTCTAACCCTATGGAGTAGTCAAAATAAGTTGGGTCATAGTTCTAAAGGTTGTTGGTTTCGTTGGTCTACAATCAATTGAAAGTTACCCGATTTATTGGGATAACAATGGTTGGGGCCAAAGTTGTTTTGATATTGGTTGTCTCTATTCCTATTCTTAACTGGTTCGTTTTAATTTGGGTTGTAATTTAGATTGGTATTTGGATCCGAGTTAAAATCAACCACATTTATAAGAGGTTGAGTGTTGTTAGTGCAAATGTTTCCATTTTGGTTATTATTCTCTTCATTGTTAGGCTGATTAAATGTATTATTAGGGAAGTTTGGCTTCTTGGGTTAGTCTGTAACAACATTTATAGCAGCATTGCGGTTTCAATTCAGAACTTTCAGACCTTGAACATTCTAGGAGGATTGTACATTATTGTTATTGTTTTTTATATTCTTCATAATTTTGGATAGGGACAATGACTCATTTATTTACATTTTAGGTCCTACAACCACTATCTATCGTTGTTTGGTCGATTACTAACACACTCTCTAAATCTCATTATAAGACTTGTACATGAATTTCTATACATCTTCTCTAGTTTACCTTATGAGGGCATGGAGGAAAGGTCACATAGCCCCCTTTGATCTATGTTTGGGCACTAGAAGAGGAATAAAGCACTTGTCGCCGTCTCATGATGAAATGTGTGGATGAATCATTGGGTTCTCGTTTGATATGAAGAAATTCCCTAATACTAGTTTCTACAAGTTTGTTCATATCAAACACCTTCGTGAATTTGGCTATGAATTTCTTGAATGAGTGTATGGAACCAGAAAAGAAGTAATACCAATCAAGTTTTATGCCTTCAAAAGTCGTGGGGAGGTTTTTTATGATAACTTTGTCCCATATGATCAATCACAAATTACAGTGGCATATGCCTTTATATGAGCATTAGGGTGTCCTTCACTCTTTTTTTTGGTAACTTGATTAGAGGGGGAGCGAGTATCAATCATATGTTGGAATGAAGAGGTTCTTTTAGCTATTCCGCATAGGTTTCCAATGTACTAAAATTAGTGGTAGGAATGTTTACAGTGTTCACAACTGGCTATAACACTTGATAATTACTAATAAAAGAGAGGTTTGGAATAACTAACTAGGTGCAAACATTTGATGTATGGAAAGTGGGGAAGAAATAATCATAAACTTGATGTGAAAATCAAATTATCCAAAAGTTTGATCTACTTAATTATTTATGTACTTTGAAAATCTTGCGTCTATAACACAAAAATCAACCGACGATGTTGTACAACATGCTAATGATATATTTATGTCATTATAATGACACAATAATGACAAAGTGTCACATGAATAAGATATTTACAACATGAATAATGTGATTTTGAGTGTTGTAAAACTATCGTAAAGATGAAGTTTGTTGGAAATGGAAATGGCATTAGACTTTAAGTTTAGGATGCTTTCAAAACATCCTATTCTATTATAAATGGAAATCGAAAAAAAAAAAAACCAGTTTTTAAAAATATTTTTAATAAACTCGAGTTAAACTTATCTTTAAAACCATCTTAAATCTGCCTTGTAACATTTGAAATATACATGTGAAAAGGATTGCTAACAAAAAAAAAAGACAAATTCTTAATTATATTCACAATTCTTTTTATTAACAAATGCTTATGATAGGTGTGTGCAAAGTGGATGCTCTCTTTCCTTAATGTTAATAAGATTGTTTAAACATTCATTTTGTTACGATTAGCATAAATGATAAAGTAGACTAAATTTTGAATCCCACCAAACATAAATAGTCGCAACTTCGATTCCAATACTACTCCATATAATAAAAAAGCTAAATATTTTCCAAAATATCATTAAAATTTACAAATATTTAATTAAAAAAATCATAACCCACTTGATATTGATGATGTCAAAGTAGGTTGTCACACCATCCACACATCCCTCAAAAATACAAAACAAAAATAAAAATAAAATAAAAAAATCCCCACAAACAAACATTAAAATGTTTATCTTTCATTTAAAACATATCTTAGCTATCCCGAGAGATATTTATAAAAAAAACTCATTTCCCTCTGTTTTTTAAATAATAATAATGGAGGCGCTATAAGTAGAAATCCTTTATCTAATCCCCTCCCACCCTCCAAAAATTGAAATAGGGATAGTGAAGTGTGCTGCCACACCGCTCCCCGTATACTGCGGCCCACGAAAAGTAATGAGTATGCAAAGGGTCCTCGCACTGAATTTGAAAATGAAAAAATTTGTCAGCTAGTCTCTAGGTATCTGCCCTTTTTGTGGGCTCCTCTTCAACAAACACGTTTTAAGTTGGTAATGAGGCCGGCACAAAAAATAAAAGTATCCATATGCCACATGGCCTTATTCAAGTGGTCAGAGGAGGATATACTTCTCTTTATAGACAAAATGAAGACAGGGTACAGTCACACCAACCACGAGTTAAAAGAGTGGTTAATTATGTCAAACCTTGATGGCAAAGTCCACATGAATCATCAAATACGTTAAACATGTACCTATTGTTCCAGTTAGTTCAACCATCAAAATCGTGTAAACGCATTTCCCTTCACTCTACTTAGGGCAACTTGGAATACACGAAGAGCGTGTAAAAATAAATCACATATAATGTCAACGACCGTTGGGGCGCCAGCCTGCACGGGCCGCCAAGCACCGACATAGGAACGCGGTTTGTCTAGCCTGATACATATACACATTTAATATACATACACATATTGCGTACTGCATTTAGTACACACATACACATTTAATATTGCCTAACCTTTTCTGCTTCGATCAAAGATTGCCCCGTCCTCAGCTGGACCCTAACCAATAACGTCCATCGTATCTTAGCTATTGCGGAATAGAAAATTCATTAAATAAAAAAAAGGAAAAATGTATTGCTAAATAAATGAAATATCTCAAATTTTAGAATAATACTTCGAGATAGGGAAACTTTATTGGGCAGTCAGGATTCCAGAATCCCATCACCGATTCACCATGTATTAAACAAAAAAATATAATACAAAATTTAAACCAGCTTCTTGGATCCCGACCAATTAGGTAAGATGTGTAGGGATACAGAAAATCCAGAGAAAATTCGTGTGTGCAGAGAATCATTTGCCCGATTGAGATGTATCGTCGTCTACTTGCGGCTGCGGCGGTTCTGTAACCGCCTCGGATCCTCTGAATTCTTCCACAACCATTCTAACCAGAGAAAGATCGGTGTCGATTTGGTTGAGAACGATAATCAAACCCATGATGAATGCCTGATCGAAGCCGCGCTCAATACACAGACTAAACACATCTTTACCAAGCATCGTTCCCGCGGCTCCGCACTTACGTTTCACCTGCGCAACCCCGCGACATTTTAAGTAAATCAAAGATGAAACCCTTCCAGAAACAAAACAAATACAGAAAAACCCTACCTTTGCGGCAGGGATGCGGGGAGAATTAGCGTAAATGGTACAGCAGCGCTGCGAGAAGGAGCCCTCGATTTCGTAGTCCGCGCAGGGTTTCCAAAAAAAGCCGCAATTCATGAACACTTGGACGCAGTTTTTCGTCGGAAGTATGGACGATTTCCTTACGGTGAACAGGGGTTTCTGCCCGTCCACCTTATCTCCCAGAAACCCTTCCCATCTCTGGTGAAGGCTGGGAAGCTGCAAAAGGAGGAAGATATATAAAATGTCTATATATGTTTCAAAATGTGGAAATAGTGAGCATACCTTACGGCAGAGTGTGAGAAGCGGCTTCCCCTGGGCGTCCATGAGAAGCAGGTCGTCAAATGTATCCACCCTGAACAGAAGATTTCCGTTGGAATCAAAGACAGTGAAGCCCTCGCCGGCGAACAGCAGCGACTTACTCCACACAGTCAGTGTAGTGGCCGTTGCACAACAATATTGTTCGTCCACAATGGCTTGGGCGGACACATCTTCGCATTCAGGATATACCTGCGACATTCGTACGAACCAGGCAAACTAGGGTTTGAGGGCTATTTTCTCGATTCCTTCAGCGAGGTTTTCTCGACGCATAATCAGTTTTTCGCCCTTTTTTTTCCCTTTTTTTAATGGCCGGGTGCAGTCGATCGTGTGCGATTCTCGACGGTATTCCGTCGTACTTATATAAAGTTACGAAACATAAATTCGGATTGAAAGCTCAAATCAGCAGTGTTTTTCCACGTGTTACTTAAGTGTCGGTCGGCATTCCGACTCGGCATATTGCGAATGTAATGTAAAAAAACATTGGCCTCGTAATCGCTTTCGAGTCACGAGTAAAAGTTCTGATAAATTTTAATAGTAAACGTGATTATGGGCCATACTTAGCTTTGCAAAACCACGCATGATCAAGTGGATTAACTTTTTCAAACCAAAGTGCCGCTGGCGGCGGTGTTGCTGTTGGCTGGAGGTTGCATCGATGGCGTGTGATAATGATGATAATCTATTTTTTCGAAGTGTTTGTTGTATTATTTAATGTTAATTTTGTTCTAATTTATTTTTGATGTAAAAGTTTTTTGTACTTATGGCAAGAATTGACCTTTGCGTTTTTATTGGGCCATTTTTTATTGAGATCTTCTAATAAAATACAATTAGATAATATGAATATAATTAATTGTTTAAATATTAGTAAATGTTATTAAATAGTTTATAAAAACATAAAAAGTATTTAATATATATTGATAAGGATATTTATTTTGTTATTAATATATGAAATCATATCTAAATTTTGTTATAAATATCTTCATAAATATTTATCAAATATTAATAATCGTATAAAGCTTTTAAAAATATATTTAAAATATACAAATATTGATTAGTGGTTTGATTTGTTATTTTGTATATTTTGAAATTCTATTAATTATATTTAATCTTATTTATTTGTTAAGTAATTTACATTAGGGTAATTAGTCATTTCAACGTTTTGCCTTTTATCTTGATTATATTGTTTGTATTTACTTGTGTAACAATTTTTGTTTGTATTATTATTATTAGGAATAATATTCTCATAGGATTGTTTGTCTATATGTGTTGGTGTATTTGCTCCACCTATATAATCACATTTGGGGGAACTCTCATAGCTTTTAAGGGGCCTCTGTTTGTAAATTTTTTAGCCTTTTTCAATTCTTGCAGACTTGCGCTTACATGAGCTTCATCCTTTCATTGGCGCGTTGTAGGCATGTTGGAGAAGTCATATTCATTCCCATTTTGATTTTGTTGTTGATTGGCATGAGATCTCCAAAGACCCTACTACAAGACGAAAAGGCATTTAAGGGCTCAAACAAGAAAAGCAACGGTAAAGCGATTGTTAAAATGGCCCCTGTGACCTTCAAACACATCCAAACAACAACAACCACACTCCGGCACCCTAATTTGTGGTTTATGCAAAAACTCAACGCAATTGCTCTTCTTTCACATAGCTTCGCATAGAGGAGGGGTGACCTTAACTTTAAATCCAAGTGTTGATCACGGGAACCCTAATATGAAGAGTCAAAGCTTGTTCTTTATATTAAAAAAAGCCTTGGCACATTTTCTTAACTATAAATATTTGCTTACTAAAGAGTAAATAGTGAAAAAGGTTTTGAAATGTTTGCTAATGTGTGAGAATCAAAGGCAAAGGCAAAGTGGTTTCAAGTTCAAATCTCATAGTCAATGCATTTTTTTAAACTATTATATTCACATTGTTTTATAAAAATATATCCTCCCACTCATACATGTAAAACTTGTTGGTGTAGGTATAATTTTTTTAGTACTTGGAATATTACCTACATATATGGTACTAACTCATCTTACTTAGGTGTTCTTTGTGTCATGGGAGTTATTTGACATGTCATAGACTGTCCTAGTGTGTCATAGGAGTTACATTTGAGCGGTAATTCCAAGAATATAATGTTCATTCCTATTCTTGGATGCTTGACCACTATTCTCATATAGGAGTTACTTATCACTCTCATATTTGTACATTTTATTTTGAGTATTAAGTTGTTCTATGATTTAACACCATTCTTTTATTTTGTGAGATTATTGTCGTATTGCATTATGTGTTACTTTTTCTTGGAATTTGTGCAACCACTTGTGCAAACATTCTTTATCAAATATTCTGATAGGAACTTTGATATGGTATTAGATCAATGCTAGTAAAATGTTTGTTTGTTTTCATTAGTTGTGGTATTGTTCAATTTTTTTAATCTGACAAAGTTATTGCAAAGATATTTTCTTCATTCTTAAATGATATGTTAAATTTGTCACATCCGGCTATTAGGAGTTTTTTTTGCGTCATGTCCTTATGTGGGAATAGTTTTTTGTTGTGATTATTGTAGATCCTTAACCAACTTGGCCCCAACTTAACAAGCTCCACATCGATATACACTGTAGAAATCTCATTGTCAACCTGATCCAACTCACTGGGTTACATTAGGAAACCTTTTCCACACTCAACTTGGCATCCTTGTCACTCAACTTTACTCTTACATGACCACCCCAACTCAACGCCCCGACTCGGCCCTATGAGGATATCTAGTTGCAAACAACTTTGCCTCACCGAAATCATCCACACAGTCTAAGGCTTGCTCGTCACTCTTGAGCTCAACTTGCACCTGGCTTAGACTATCTCCAACCTCGACACTGAATTCTTGATGAACATCTACATACCCAATGTGCCTTGGCTCGTCTTGATGAGCTTGGCCCTATCCCAACTTAGCTTTTGCAATGAACCTCCAAATTACTGATAATTATGTCTCAACTGACTCTCCAACTAAAGTCTTCCTCCTGGTAACTCGCCAACAACTCAGTCTCCTACTAGCTCGATTGCCCAATATGTTCACTCAATCAAACACTTGACCTTGACCACTATTCAAAGAAAATTCACACCTAACTTCAAAAAAGACAAGTTCAACATTATTTCTTAAAAAGGCCTATTTTTTTTGTATAAGGCTTAAATTAAGGGATGGTTTCGTCATTGGTATAAGTATGAGCATGTAGGCTAAGTGGATAATTTCCTTAAATTGTAAGTAGGAAATATCAAGTTCAAATCTATATACCATCATTTTGTTGAAAACGTTGAGTATATTGCATTTAAATTGAAAGTGTAATTTCATTAAATTGGTTTTAGTAGAAAATGTAATCCCTCATAACTTTTGTGTTGCTACTCAGAATTGAGAGTTGTTTTTTACGAAAGTGGTCATTTTTTCATCACCATTTTAGTGAACTTATTTATTTTGTAAAATGCATTAAAATTATAAAGTACCAAATCTAGGTGGATGCGAGCATAATTTCATGGGGTGTATTGTGTTGTCTCCTTATATATTTAATTTTTCATTCTACTTTTTACACTTCGTTTTCTGTTTAAAACTGAAAATATTTTTTGGAACTCCACTCACACACTTTACTTATCACAAATGGAAACTCTAAAATTTAACTCATTCTAAGGCGTAAGGGACTACATCGAATAACAATGGGGCTTGAAACTAAACCAACTACCGATGCAGAGAATGTGAAATGGTATAACCAATGCATGATGAAGCTTTCAATTTGTGTTATTTATATCTCTAGATATCCTCTTTCATGTTGAATGTTCCAAAAATAATAAAAAAATTTGAACCATATTGGAATCACTCTTTGAGAAACAAGATGAGATGAGAGGGCATGAACTAGAAAATGAGCTTATTACTCTAAGCCCCAACAATTTTGACACACTTTAGGACTTATTCACAATGTTCAAATAAGGGATATTATAGTTGAAGGAATGTAGAATTGACAAGAAGGGCTCACAACTTATCATTTCTATTCTTTCTAAACTGGGTCCAAATTACTCAGTGTTCATCTCCGCTTTTGATGCCACTAAGGATGTACTTGGAACAACATGGAAAATGCCCTCTTTTAATGTGTTTTATGTTCATTTGACTAGGGAATAAGGAAAGCTAATACAAATGGGCACATTGAAGTCTTCCAAATCACATGTCTTGATTGCAAGGAATGGGAAGCCTAAGGATTAGAACAAGGAGAAGAAACAAGAGAAGAAGTATCAAGGGCAGAAAAAGGATTAAAAACCAACCAACCCCAAAATAAACACTGACCTCACCTCCTCTAAACCTGAATGTAAGAAGGAAAGGGTTAAGTGTAGCTATTGCAAGAAAATTTACCATGACAAGCACAAGTGTATGAATAAACATAGTTATTACCTTACTCATCTTCTTGAGAATAATAACGTAGGAGTACCTAAATCTATCAAATCAACCTCATCTTTCAAAGATTATTCTAAAAAAAAGACAAAGGTAAAGAGAAAAATAAGGGAACAACTTTAGTTGCAGTAGTGGCTCTAACTTCATCATGGGTCATTGACTGTGGTGCTTCACACCACATGGGTTCCTCACAAGTTCATTTTTCTTCCGTGGAACCATGTGATGTATTGTATCAACTTTGAGAGCAAAAAAATCGGATATATCAATGTTTCAAACCCTCTTATGTGTTCTATTGCATCTTTTTTTATCTTTCATTACATGCAAGGTTATTATGTATTGTTGTTGTTTTCATTACAAGGTTCTGGTAGTGTTGTGTTTATTGTGCAAGTTGTTCAACACTCCTTCTTGGTGCATCACATTCCCTTAGAGTAGGTTTTAATTTTCATGCCTTTCCTCTATCTCTTTCTCCTTGAAAATATTAGATTAGGGTTAGATCTGCAACTCTCTGCACTTTGGAGTAGTTGGCACTAGGTTAGGATAGGAAGTCGACCTTCTCTGGAGAGTTATCCCAATTTCAAAGTCCCACACTTTGGGATAACACCATGTTTAATGAATGACACTAATTGCCTCAACTATTCACTTGCGAGCAGTAATGGGTGCTACAATTTCGCAATAAAAATCACCTTTTAGATAATATTGAAACTACTCCTTAAACTCTCCCACCTTGAGATATCCATCAAACACCAAACAAAAATGTTCATAACTCCATGGTATTTCACCTTCTTTTATTGCATTTTCCTCCGATCCACAGTCATTATGTGAGGCATCTTCTATTCCTCCTACTTCTTGTGTTAATGATACATTCTTGTTAGACATTGCTCTTCTTTTTGTTGAGAAACCCTTTTGGGAGGGGTTTTTGTCATAAATCTAATGTCTTTTCATAGACCATACTTATGTTAAGTACAGGGAAATGCTCTTCCATTTGTAGAGCCTTCACACATTTGTACTTCAAAGGAGTCCATTGTATCCATTGATCGGAGTGCCCCCTTTGGGATATCATTCACTTCTACTATTTTGGAGATCATCACTGATCCACCTTTCCTTGTGGATCCTAATTCTATTGTTGTGAAGTTTAATGTTACTTCACTTCATATAAACATTCTTTCGGCAAATGATCCATACCCATCCTCTGACAAATCTACTTCAATGACATTACCATTATTTATTGTGCATACTCTTATTAGACCTATACCACATTACTACTCTAGAAAAGGTTCTAAGTTCTTAGTACTACTACCTTTGACTTTCTTTATGGAGTGGGAAGACTTTCAATATACCTTTTCTATGCTTCGTAAGGGCAAAAACATTGTTCGATGGAGATGGACATTCTTTAATCTTCAGGCAGAAGAGTGTCAAGAAGACCACATCATTGACACTCTTCTAGGGGTCTTCTATACCTCTCCTCTTATTTCGCTCTCTACATTCTGGGAGCTTCTCTATGTACTCATAGGGGTCTTTTTTCTAAGAGAAACATTATGTACTTCTCTTTTCTCTCTTTTGGGGGAGTTTTTTCCACTAGGTTTTCTCCCTTTTTCTGTTTATGAGAGATTTGTATTGTACATGGGTACCTCATTAGGTCTTGTTACTGGGCCCCCCATTTTTATACCCACCAAAGCTATGTTTCAGGGGGGTTTTGGTGTACGATATTTATTTTCCTTTTATTATTTTATTAGGATTATCCTACGCACATGTTGACTCAGCTTGTTTAGGTGTCATAGTGTGTCATAAGAGTTATTGTGACATATCTTACATGTCATAAAGTGTGTCATAGGAGTTACTATAACATAGCTTACATTTCATATAATGTCATAGTCCGTCATAGGAGTTACATTCATATTATGGGAATATAACTCCCCTTCCTATTATGGGAATATTCCCATGGAAGAGTTAGTACACAACACTCCTATTGTACATACTCCCACTTGAGCTATTTGGATGTTGGTTAATGGAGGCTTAATGCGAGTGTTGAGGACCTAAGGAAACAAGGAGAAATCTCGTGTATATTTTATTGATATGGAAACCAACAGATTACAAAATGAATGAGGGCTAGAATATTTTTAGATATTAGACAATTGGGTACAAATAAACTCACAATTGCATTTGTTAAATCAACCTACGTGTTGTTACAACAATCATATGGGAATACTATTCCCAAGTACAAATAAATAAAATAATATGGTTTCAACAAATAAACCATATAACACTATAACAAAGATAATCACCCCAATAAAATACTAATTACCTAAGGTAAAATGACTAAGGTAATAACACTAATAAAAATGCATAATTACTTGTATAAGAAGTTTCTACCTAACATTCCCCCCTTAAATTTTGCATTTCCTCAAGGGATGAGGAGATGAACTCTCTGAAAAACTCAAATTTGTCATATACAAGCGACTTCATGAAAATATTTGCTCACAGTTCAACTGTTGGGAAAAAATGAAGCTGTATATTATATTTCAAAATATGCTCACGTATGAAATGATCTTGTTACTCAATATGCTTGGTTCTCTCATGAAACAATGCATTGTGAACAAGTTTGAGAACACCCTCATTATCAACATACAAGGTAGTGTATTTCTCATGTGGTACTCCAAGACGCTCAAGTATGCGACGTATTCATATCGCTTCATAGATAGCTCCACCTATAGCATGATATTCACCCCTTGTAGAAGAGTGAGAATGAAAGTTTTGTTTCTTACTTCCCCATGATATCAGTCTAGATCCCAAAAAGAATACAAATCCAAAAGTGGATTTCCTGTCATCAATATTACTTGCATGATCTAAATCCGAATATCCAATAAAGAAGAAATTATCATTATTCTTGTACTCTAGACCAACATCCATGGTACCCTTGAAATACCTTAAGATCCACCTTGTTACTTTCTAATGACAAACTTTAGGTTCTTGCATGAACCTAAAAAGATAGCTAGTTGCAAAGCTGATATCTGGTCTAGTATATGTGAGGTAAACGAGACTCATAATCAAATGTTGATAAAGAGTTACATATACTAGAGAAGATGGATACGTATGAGATAAATGAAGTCTCGTCTCCATAGGTGTAGTAATCAGTATGCAATCCATCATCCTGAATTTCTCGAGTGTTGTCTTTGTATATTTCAAATGAGAAACAAAGACATGATTCTCTTTCTGTCATACTTCCAATCAAAGATAGTATTGAATGAGCACGAGATCTGTCATGTCGAATGATCGATTAAGATCTTTCTTCATAGCATAGATCATCTTCACCATGCTACTAGTGATTACTAGATCATTGACATATATAACAACTACCACAATCTCTCCTCCTCACCTCTTTAGGTAGAGATTGGGATCATATGGATTTCTCTCAAATCCATGTTGAACAAGATGCTCATCAATCTTTATGTACCAAGATTGGGGTGCTTGTTAAAGTCAATACAAATATTTCCTAAGTTTATTTAACTTTGTTTCTTCTCCAAGTACGACAAAAATCTCACATTGAGTCATGTATACTTCCTCATGTAAATCTCCATTTAGAAAGGCGTTTTTTACATCCATCTGAGGGACTTTCCAATCAAATTGAGTAACTAGAGAAAAGATCATCTTGATCATTTTGATCTTATCTATGGGAGAAAATGTCTCATCATAGTCCATGCCTTCTTTTTGTGCATACCCCTTTGCTACCGGTCTCACTTTATACTTGTCAATAGTCCCATATGCTTTGTACTTTTTTTTGAATATGCATATGCAACCAATGGGTTTCTTCCTTGGTGAAAGATCAACAAGGTGCCAAGTGTTATTTTTCACCAATGACTGATACTCAACATCCATGACATATTTCCAAGTTTTTAACTGTAGGGCTTCCTGGATAGTAAAGGGCTCAACAATTTCAACAACTGTTCTCATCAAAGAAAAATTTACCTCTTCTTGTGTTTTACTTTGAGTCCGTAGTCCAATGGTGGATGTATTTGAAGGAGCATCTAAATTTGCATCTCGAATCATGTTTGTATACCACTTTATCTGAGTTTATTGCTTAGGACTATTCTTGATTCTTGTGAGTTATCATCATATTGCATTTTATTGTTAATTATCTTGATTTCTACAACTATACGGTGACTGTGTTGTTATCCAGAGATCCTCTGTATCCTCTAACAATTGGTCGGTCTTAGGAATTCCTCCATAATAGTATCATTAACTTCATCTTGGTCAACATAACCACCACCTTTGTTGCACTCACATTTTTATGGCTCTTATCCTCGTATGTGGAACGCAATTCACCAATAAACCACATCTCATGTCGCTACTAGATGAGGTGACACTAGTGCTTCCCCGATACAAGACTCGATGTAATAAAATTGTATGAACCTGAAGATGTGTCTCAGATTCTATTGTGTTCTTGCATGGCCCAAGAAGTTAAGACAAAAAATCTCTTAAATTTTTTTTGGACCAAATAATCAAGGTGATGTAGCATCGGTATTGATTATATCAAAAAAATTGTGTATGATTTGACAAAAAAACTTGATTCGTTTGTTGACATGTATGTATTAATTTATTATCAATAAAATTCTTTTAATTTGATGTGTTTGTGACTTAATCTCTTGTTCATATGTTTACACGCTAATGTGTTCACTTGAAGGTTAGGTCCATACGTGGCCTTCGATAGACGAAGTATTTAAGCAATTACAGTTTTTCAATTGGGTTGGCCATCTCACTTAACTTTGTATGTTAGATTCCTTTAAACTACACTCGTATTGTGTGCACCTTGTTTAACATGTAAGAGAATTTGCTAGAAATATAAAGTAGAGTGTAAATTTTGAACTCTTGCACCATCAAAGTTATTACTATCTAATGTTGATTTCCCTTAAACATATATGCTTCTTTCTTCATCAGATTCAACAAATTTATTTGAGACCAAAGATGCGTCCAATACACTATTTTGCTCTCGCATAACCCAAGAATTTGATACACATTCCTGATACCAAAAATTTGAGATGTTGATATTTAACTCCCGTGTGCTCTAACTATCTACAAAACACAATCACTGATATTAGAAACAACAACTATTGACATTGCAAGTTTTGATCGACACGAACTCGCTTTCTAAGATATCTGAAAAGTACACTGCCTCAATGATCTCTACAAAACACCCCCTTACTCCTTCAAACAATTGACAAAAATTGTATCTGGTTTACATGTGTCTTCTTGCAAGATATTAGGGTTTTGTATATGTTCCCCACAACATTTTTCCTACACCTAATCTTCTCTGTCTAGAATCCCCTTTTTCACCATATAGTTCACTTATAAAAAATTAAGTTATTAAATGCATCCCTTTTAGCATCTCCATTACACCTCTCACCTACAATTACTAACCTAACTACGTATTTTAATCCCAAAAAACAAAAAAAAAACCAACCAAAAAACAAGATTGGACCGTGGTGTTAGACGAGTACCCCTCGAGTTCTAAGACTACCAAAAGCAATAACCCTTTGTGTGAGACCGAAATGAAAAAGGTCTCCCACTGAATTTTTAAATAAATAAATAATGCTCAGCAAGACCCGTCACTCTAGCTTCCATTAGATGGGCAGGTGGCTCCTCCTCGAGGAACACATTCGAGTAAGTTGGTAATGAGGCTGGCAGAAAAGAAAAGCGAGCCAAAGGAGGAGACCCACATGGCCGTATTTAAGTGGCCAAACGATATATTTTAGAGGGCAACTTGAAAACACGTGGCAAAATCAATAACTTATAATGTCAAGTTTCAACGACAATTGTGGTGCCACTGCCACCCTGTACAGCCGCCAAACAGACTTAAAAGTTAAAACGCGGTTTGTTTAGCCTACATATACACATTTAATATACATAAACATATTTTGTATTGCATTGAATATACACATACACATTTAATATTGCCTATCCTTTTCTGCTTCGATCAAAGCTCGTCCCATCCCCAGGTGGACCCCAACCATACACATCCATCGTATCTTTAGCTATTGAGCAATAGACTAGCAATCGTACGTGGAGTGTACGATGAAAACGCCGAAGAGGATGGGATGAAGATGTGAATATGATGGGTGGTGATGACAAGAAATAATGGGACATATTGTGCATTGATCAACAAGAAGGGTTTATAAAGAAATATGTAACACGAAACTTTTCAAAAGTAGACCTGAAGTTTGAACTTCTTTGATAGGTACAAATTCAGTACATGACAACTAGTGGCTGTAAATTCAGTTTTCCATATTATTGCTTTCAAAAATGTATGTGTTCTTCAAAAAAATTGCTTGTAATTTGCAAACTGGGGTGAAACAAGTTCTTGCCTTGCTCAAGCTTGTCCTCATAGCCAACTTTCAATTCCAATTGTTTGTGCATAACAATTTCAGAAATCAACTCATCAATTACATGATCATCATTGTTGTTGGAAACCCACTTGTTTCCTCTCAAACTCCTCCTTAGTTGGGAATGCCATGTCTTTGCTGAAGGTGGTCGCCACCGCCACCTACAAATTCTATAGTGTTCTAACTAAGCTCGGAATTCTGCCCTGAATTCTGCGCAGTTAACGTAATAAACCTTCTTAAGAGCAAGGAAACTACAAGCAAAATTATGACATATGGTATTGTCTGCGAATCCGGGTTTTTGTTAAATCTATAAACAATTAACTATTGATCCTCAATTATTTTAGCTAAACTATTACTAAACTTGTATTGTTTTGCTAATTCCAAACAACCCAATGCATAATGACGTAGAGCCCCCATCTTGCTGGGAAACAAATAATTAATTGGATAGAGATTAAGGCAACTGAAAATTCCATGAGGAAGTTGAGCACTAAAACCGAAACAAATGCAGTTTTCTACAAAAGCAAATTCATGTTTATAAATAGCTATGTCAAGAACCATGCTACCTCCGTTATTACATGGAGCAATTTTTTTTTTAATCCACAAAAAGGCCAATAGCTAGCTAATGCTTCCTCTAAAAAACACAAAGTGTTCCTATGGAAAAAGAGTACCTGACGTCATTGTGCATACAATCATGCTTGACTTTGTCATCCCAACCAAAGCGCTGCTGTAAATATCATCGTAAGAATGTATGTCAAACTAAAGCAGTTATATTGTCAATTCATAGTCATATCCACTGTAATAATGACATACTATGAAAACAATATTCTTAACAATAGAGAATCTAACTTAATAATAACCACAATGCAAAATGCAAATAACTACATTCCAAAATGTATTTATTAAGAAAAACAAGCCAAGTAATTCCACACCTTTTTATGCAGTGGTCTCTTAAATTCTGGCCATGCTGTAAAAGAAACAAGGCTAGGAGAGCTGTGGAAACTATTCAGCGTTTTATAATCAATATATTAATTGATTCTACTTTACTTGCTTTTTTTTAATGTGTTCTTCTATTTCAGCGTCATTTTCTGTTCTCTTCCACATTTTGTTTTTCAGTGCATGAAAATTCTTAAACTGTATCTCTACGTCATTCACAATTCTACTTATTTTTTTTCAATGACTTTAGCTATTTAAATTTCAGTACATACAGTATCGGATGTACTATTTTCTAAAGCTCAAATGTATATGTATTTTATGAAACTACAACAAATTGAAAAGGTAATGTGAATGTTAATACATACCTTGACAAAAAAAATGCGGTTAAAAGTAATGTCACTTTCTTATTTCTTTGTGTAATCAATGAACTCACTGCCAACAACCAAATCAAAAATATTCGAATCCAAACTACTGAAAAACTTATGGTGAAGCATAGACAAGGCACGGGACATTTGAGGAAAAAGGGGAAAGGCAACAGCCAGAAGAAAATACCTGCAAATCTTCAAACAAAAGAAAACAAATCCTTATAAAAAACAATAACTATTTCATTGAAAGCTGAACCCTATGAAATGTGATACTCAGAAAAATACCTAAACTAAACCAATAATTAAGACCATTCCAATGCTCCTTTTCTCCATGCATAAACTAAACCAATAATTAAGATAAGCACAAAAATAAAAGCTTCTATAAATGTATATATACCCAAAATATCAAAACTCATAGCCCACGGATAGAGAAATACTGTTTCCACATCAAAAACAATGAAAATTAGAGCTGTTTCAGAAGTCTATAAAAATATCATCAACTCAGCTACAATCTGAGTTAAATCATTTTATGCATATCATGCAATCATGGCATTCCATGAGACCACATTTCTTTGAGGCATTCTATCAAACAGTTCATGGGCTTTTTCAAGAAATCCATTTTGTGCATATCCTGCAATCATGGCACTCCTTGAGATCACATCTCTTTGCGGCATTCTATCAAACAGTTCACGTGCATTTTCAACAAATTCATATTGTGCATATCCTGGAATCATGGGAATCCATAAGCCCACATTTCTTTGAGGTATTTTATCAAATAGTTCACGTGCCTTGTCTGTGCTTCCACATTTTGCATACATGTCTACCAGGCAGTTGCAACTACATCAGTCAAAATTCCTCTATCCATTATGCTTTGATGGATGTCCATACCCTATTCCAAAGCTCCCGTTTTGGCACAGGCAAGGATGATGCTGAAAAAGGTTGTGGAATTTCTACTTGATTAAATGGCATTTGATACATAAAGCTTTTCATAAAAACACATATTTAAATGTATGTCAATTATTGCAGCATACATAAGACATCGTTATCCTCACAAGGTAGTCACACTGTTTCACCATATACAACAAACATCGCTTCAACCCAATGGGTTTACATTTGCCAATATACTCCCAGCCTGTGGCAAACTGGGAGCTTTGGAACAAGGCATTTATAGCCATCAAAGCATAAACGATAGAGGAATTTTGTCAGATGTAGTTGCAACTACTCTACTAGACATCTATACAAAATGTGGAAGCATACCTAATGCACATGAACTGTTTGAAAGAATGCCTGAAAATGATGTGGTATCAGGGATTGCCTAATGGTTTGTTAGATGTAGTTGCAAGTGCTCTAGTAGACATCTATACAAAATGTGGAAGCATACCTAATGCACATGAACCGTTTGAAACAATGTCTGAAAAAGATGTCATATCGGGGATTGCCATGATTGTAGTATATGTACCAGATGTATTTTACAGGGATGCTCTCACTCTTTGACGTACTAAAACAGTTCATGTGCCTTGTCTATGCTTCCACATTTTGCATACATGTCTACCAAGCAGTTGCAACTACATCAGTCAAAATTCCTCTATCCATTATGCTTTCATGGATGTCCATACCCTGTTCCAAAGCTCCCATTTTGGCACAGGAAGGGAGGATGCTGACAAAGGTTGTGGAATTTGGCTTTACATCTGCCAATTGCAATTACATGAATGTTTCTAAGTAATTATAACACATTTTTAACAAATCCATTTTGGGTATATCTTGCAATCATGACTGTCCATGAAATTACATTTTTTTGAAGCGTTGTGTTGAATAGTTCATGTGCCTTGTGTACGGTTCCACATTTTGTATACATGTCTACTAGGACATTTGCAACCACATCTGACAAAATTCCTCTATCCTGTATGCTTTGATGGATATCCATACTCTGTTCCAAAGCTCCCATTTTGGCATAGGCTGGGAGTATGTTGGATTCCCTTCGACACCATTTTTGTTTTGTTGTTTTCGAGACTGATTACTTCACTTATGGATTTATTATGGCTTCTTGATTTAGCATGCTAGTAGATATCATAGACATTGGACTGTTATTGATTTGATCTTTATATGATGCATATGGTCTACTGGTGGACATTTGATGATGATATTTGTATACTTTTGACATGGTTATTTATCTTTAATTATGACATGTGATATGTTTAATCATATTGAGTAGAACTTGATAATTGGACTAATGTGATGATCGTTTTGACATAAATGAAATGTGGAATAGAAATGTGCTAGAAAGTGTAAGTGATATCGTACTTGCATAGATGATAGTAAATCATGTGTCGTTTATTTTAGATTATATTGTATATTTGGCATGAATGTTTTAATGCGGCCAACAGGCCGAAGGAGGTATTCTCTGTTCTGCAGGTATATTATATTCACAACAATATTGGGGAGTGGAGACCAACCACATCGGAATTCGAGAAGAATCCAGCTAAGGTCACCATGGCAACAAGTAATTGTGTGTGTGTTAGAATTATTTGGTTAGGGAAAATTGTGACCTAGGGGTCATGTGTTGTTTTGTTTTAATTTTCCCTTTTTATTATGTTAGTATGTGTTGCTCTTAGTAAGTGAAATTTTACTTGTGTTATTATTCATATTCTTTGGATTGGTGTTTACCCCTTTTATTAGCCATGGGTTGTAGTGTCTTAATTAAGTTAATTTGAATTTGTCCTAAACTAATTAAAGGATATGACCAAAAGAGAGTTCATTTATTAGGCTTGATTTACTTGGGATTTTGTGTGGATTGATGTGTGTTTGAGTTTTGAGTGTAGCACACTCTACCCCACATGGGAAACTCGAATTTGGCCTTAGAGGCCAAATTTCAAAGCTTGTGGGACAAGTCAAACTTGTCCCACACCTCTTAAAACCCCATGCCAACCCTACCTATGGGTTGGAAGGCCAAATTTAGGGTCTTTTAGGTGTTTTGGGGGGATAAAAAGGGTAAAATATTAATTGCACTTTCTTTCAAAATTTAATTTTGTCCTTTGGGGGAGTGGGCTTAGATGGAGTGTGTAAGGTGCTTGCCTTTCTTTCAACCACTTATTAATGGTGCATTGGAATATGAGGTTGACCAAGTGATGTGGAGTGGAGGGAAAAGGAGGTGGCATCCTACTTGGAGCCACATCATCCCTCCCTCTCTTTTCTCTATTTATTTGATCCTCTTGTTTGTTTTGGGGGTTGGAAGTTTCATTTTTAGTCTTTTGTATTTTGGAGAGGAGAGGATTTTGAAGGAGTTTGTGGATTTTTGGAGCTTGTTGATACTTGTGGGAATTTTGTTGGAGCTTGTGGATGCTTGCTTGATCTTTGGAGGGATTGAGACTTCATACTTGGAGCAAGCTCTACCATGGAAAGGTAGGAGCTTCACCTTTGTTTGTATTATGTTTTCTTCTTTTTGTTATATATATGAGTATATATATGTTGTGTTGAATGTTGTTGTTTGTAATGCTTGTTGGGGATGGGTAGAATGCCTAAGTGGGGAGTGGGAGGAGACTATGGGGAGTTTATTTGAGGGAGGCATAAGAGATCATTTTCTTGAGGAGGGAGTTTGTGTTGGGTGCCCACCTAGTAAGAGAAATGCTTGCATTTTCTTCTTGTTTTTACTTTGAGGGAGCCATAAGAGTTGAGGGAGGCATAAGAGTGGATGGAGGGATAAGGGGTACTTGAGGGAGGCATAAGAGTTGTTAGGGGTATTGTGTTTTGCATTGGAGGCTTTTAGGTGGCACCCATTCCCATTGGGAGGCATAAGTGGCCTCCCCATAGGTCTTACTCTTATGGCTTTCTTGATAAGCCTTGTGACTTGTTGTTGTGATGGTTTCCCTCTTGTTGAGTTGTTGATTCTTTTGTTTTGAAGGATTATGGAATGAATGTGAAATTTTATGTTAAGTTATGTGGAAGCTAGTAGTTGCCATGAGTTGGATTTTCTCCCATTGTAATGTGGTTGGGGCTCGGGGGCCAATGGAGAGGATGGCTTCTCTTCTCCATTGGGTATCTTGGTTGGGAGGAGAGCGTTGCCTCTCCCCTTATTTTGTTGTGAATCAAGCAAACTATTGGAGGAGCTACCTTGTTGATGTTTGAAGCATTGGAGCCTTGTTGATGACAATGTGAAACCACCTTGTATTTTTACCCACCTTGAGTGGAGGAAAAATGTAATATTGCTTTGTATTTTAGCTTCCATTATTGTAAATTTGTTCCCACATTAAGTGGAAAATGTTGTAACAAGATTTTGAAGGAAAGTTGTATTGAACTTCATTAGTAAGGTTGTAATGTGGATGGAATTAAAAGTTGAAAGAAAGACAATCTATTTATTCTCCTTTAACTTGGCTTGGAACCTCATATGAGTGTGTTGATCTTGTTGAAATGTTAGTAGTTCTTACTCTAAAACTTAATGGAAATATTGTTGAAACCCTCTTGAGGAATGTTGGGAAATTTACTTTAAAAATATATATACATTAAATTTCATTTTGTTGCTTAAAAGAGATGTATTGAAAAGTGAGAATATTAGTGCATTATCTCTTCTTGTATTGTTGATGGAAAGACTTAAGTTTTAAATAGTTTCCAATATGCCAATAAAGTAATTTATATCCTATCTCTATTATGTGTTTCCTCATTTAAGAATTTATTGTAAACCCATTTGCAAATTGTAAAGGGAAATGAATTCGAATCTTCTTGAAATCCCATACAATGCCCCTATTAAATTGTGTAGAAAGAGATTTTAATGCTAAAGCTCTAAACTTATTAAATTCATTACCCACATTTCCTTAATGCCTAATAAGGAAACTAATATTTTAAATATTATTCATATTTAAGTAATATTAAAACTAATGGATTTATTATTATTAAATTATATTAATATTAATATACTATTAATATTTACCTTTATATTAACAAAAGTATACTATTATAAACTATAGCCAAGTAAATAATATTATTAATATTATAAAACCAAAACCTACGCATGTTTTAAGAATTAACCTTACGAATACTTCTTATAAATGCAAAGCAAACTGTGTAGTAATACATATAAATCATAAATAAAATGAAATATATCTTAATAATTTGCAAAGCATATATCTTGTATGAATATGCTGATATGACTTTCCATCTCTTGACTGAGGAAACGTTCATATAATTGCAAAGCAAACTGTGCTTCATGAATATTCTGATATGAAACAGATCCACCTCTATGAGATTCTCTTCCACGAGCTACATAATAAGACAGGTAAGGTCTCAATAGAGAATCGTTGTAATAAATTTATTCAGGTCTCCTCGTAACACTCTCACTGTCCCTAAATCAATTTAGATAAAAATATCTTGGAGGTGAATCACGAATTTGAGGATGCCTTCGATACTGAACAGATAACAACATAGTTGGACAACCTGCTTGTTTGAAGCGCTCCCAAAGGCTTTGTTTTTGCCGCCTGCTGCTACCTAGTTGTCTTCCTGTGCAGGCCGCGGCCATGGATCCCGACAAGAATACACCTCACAGCACTCGATGACAGTGGAGGTAACCACCTGCACTCGCCTGAAGCTTCATCTCTTAACCACCATTCAGCCCGGCCATGGCTGTGGAGGTAACACGCCTTTGCCTCTAGCCTGTAGCTTCATCTCTAACCACCATTTTGATTCCACGCGGCCAGGGCAGAGTTAAACAGGCCGACCACAAAAGGGGTCAGATTTGCAAAATACAAGATCTAATAAATGACCATTTGCGGCTCAGCAGCGGAGTTGTCCAGCAGAATGGGGAGGAGTTTCAATGTTTGGCAGGTGGCCATAATAAAGCCACCCACCCCCAACTATCATCTTTCAAACCTAATTTGAATGATTTTCCCACCGGCCACCCACCCCCAATGCAAAATTTCAAATTTATGTTTAATTAAAGTATAGATTTAATGATGTAAATTTATAAAATATATATTTCATTTTTTAAATTTATGAAATTCAAATTCAACTCCTTTTATACTAATGCAAAAAAATGAATAACTAAATGAGTATGGCTATATCACCCACCCCCCCATAAATTTAAAATTCTTCATTTGTAGATGTTATAACGATAAGTACATTGACAATCGATTTTTGCATAAATAATATATTATTCACCGACATTAAATAATATAAATTTTCATGATTTAATTTCAAGATTATAATTATTACTTATTGGATAATTTAATAGATTAAATGACTCAGATAAATGCTCATGAAGTTACGATTTGACGACAATGCTAGTGCCAAGAAGAATTTTAGGGAGGCTCTATGTGACCTAACTAGACTCTATTTTTTCAGCATCCAGTCATAAGACACAATAACAAAGTGACCCGATTTAAATATATAGCAAATTATAAACTTGATTCTCTTAAATCTTGATCCTCATGCAAAAAAAAAAAATTTAGTCGTATTTTTTGGGTTATATGTTTGTGGAAGCAAGTTCTTGGCTCGTCGTCGTTTTTTTTCGCGGCACCACACTTTGGTATCAGAGCCGGGGGTTCGAAGCTTGGACCCTGGGGCACACGCAGAAAACACGAAACATGAACATTTAACCTAGTGCAGAGTTGATTCTTTTAATATATAAAACCACAATGTTGATAATTATAGGAAACAACAAATTTAGAAAACTGGCACAAGACCTAGAACAATGAACTAACTCTCACCTTGATCTGTGCAGGAGGCGTGGATTGGGCGAGGGGTCTCTTCATATAGACCTAGATATACCACCGCCAGAGCAGGCTATAGCAGCCATTCTACCTCAGATCTTGCAGACACTCCAGGATGTCAATGCCGCTATACGCGGAGAGCCCTTGGGAGGACGATTTGCAAGACATAGTTTGGAGCCATCAGTAGATGCCCAGGCATCCCCTCGACACAGCGAGGAGCACAGGGCAGAGAACTTCCATGCGGAGTCGGCTAGGGCAGAGTCACCACAGAGAGGACATGGGGACAAGATCTCAGGACATAGGGACAGGTCTCGGAGCCCTAGACAGAGGGAGGAGCATACAGAGAGACCTAGGATTCATCATACGTCAGCTGCAGACCATATCAGGGAGATCCTGAAGCTACGACCATCTCACTATTCGGGTGATACAGGTGGTTTTCAGGTAGAGGCCTGGTTGGTGAGCTTGAGCGGATGCTTCAAGCTCTACCCTTGTACTAGCAACACGAAAGCTCGTGTTGCAATCCATCTTCTGAAGGATGGAGCAGGAGTCTGGTGGAGGACCGAGGAGCAGAAGCTCCATGTTGACTCAGAGACGATTACCTGGGAGCTGTTTGAGGAGCGTTTCAGGAGCAGGTATTTACCCAGGAGATTTATACAGCAGCGGATAGACGAGTTTCATGACCTCCGTCAGGCATCGATGACAGTAGCTGAGTATGAGAGTCGATTTCTGGACCTACTCCAGTACGTCGACTATATGCAGGATGAGCAGGTACGGATTCACAGGTTCATCCGGGGCCTAAACTTGGATTTAGGTGGCGCAGTGCGCATTCACTGCCCACAGACATTAGCAGAGGCCGTAGAGAAGGCCTATATTGCAGAGGAGACACGGGGGAAGACGCAGCAGGCTAGAGACAGAGTTCGGAGCCGTATCCAGCAGATGCAGGATGGTAGGTCGAAGGGGTCAGTTCCTCCTCCACGGGGTGGACAGAGTTCAGGGAAAGCTTCATTCAGGCCACCACAGTAGCAGCAACAGCAGCAGACCCGCCCACCTTACCGACCTCCTCAGAGATTTGATGCGCAGAGAGGACGTAGTATGGGGCCTCCTCCTAGGGGTCCCATCAGGACACAGGGTGCGCCGAGAGCTCAGTCAGCAGGAGCTCGTCAGCAGAGACCTCAGCAGTCCATAGCCGGATCGTCAGGATCTGTAGCTCAGACATCTAGAGTACCAGCTGGAGCTGCTTCCCACTGGAGAGGACCAGGCAGCTGTTATGGTTGTGGTGTTGTTGGACATCATTGGAGAGATTGCCCACAGAACCCTAACAAGGGTAAGACACAGAGCTCAGAGCCTACTGTTGGAGATATGACACGGAGTCATCGGATCTACGCAGTGGTCGAGAACTGCCGGCTGAGCACCAGAGTACTGTGATTGAGACGACAGGTAGTATTTGTGGTATTTCCACCTCTATATTATTTGATTCTGGTTCTTCTTATTCTTTTATTGCACCATCCTTAGTAGAGCGTTGTAGGCTGGTGGCAGTTAGGCAGGGCCGTAGTTGGGACGTTGAGATGGCTTCTGGAGCCAAAATTTCTGTAGACTCCTTAGTTAAGGAGTGTGTAGTGGATTTGGGACCCTTCACCACTACTTCTGATCTTCGGATCCTTCCATTAGGATCTTATGGCATCATTTTAGGCATGGATTGGTTGTCCGCTCACAGAGCTAGAGTGGATTGTTACCATAAGACTATTGTTTGCATAGATGATCTTGGAGTAGAGTCAGTGATATCAGGAGTTAGGAGGGCCGTATCCATTCGCACCATCTCCGCTATGCAGCTTAAGCGGTGTGCGCGACGGGGTTGTCAGTTGTTTGCTATTACGGTCAGTGACAGATCAGAGGATGAGTCAAGAGGACCTTCCCTCGATGACCATCCCATCTTATCAGAGTTTGCTGATGTGTTCCCAGGGGAGCTACCGGGGTTACCTCCCCCACGTGAGATCGACTTCCATATAGATCTAGTTCCGGGCGCAGAGCCTATCTCACGAGCACCCTATCGGATGACTACTCCTGAGTTATGTGAGCTCAAGTTGCAGCTTGAGGGCCTTCTGGAGAAAGGCCTAATCCGTCCTAGTGTATCCCCTTGGGGTGCACCAGTGATCTTCGTGAAGAAGAAGGATGGATCTCTTCGGTTGTGTATTGACTACCGTCAGCTGAATAAAGTAACGATCAAGAATCGTTACCCCCTTCCACGCATTGATGATTTATTTGATCAGATGAAGGGGGCTACAGTTTTCTCTAAGATAGATCTTAAGTCAGGGTACCATCAGCTCAGGATTGCGGAGACGGATATTCACAAGACAACATTCCGTACGAGATATGGCCACTACGAGTTCACAGTGGTACCTTTCGGTTTGACGAATGCCCCCGCAGTGTTTATGAGTTTGATGAATGGGGTATTCAGGACCTTCCTTGATCGCTTCGTGCTCATCTTCCTTGATGACATTCTGATTTACTCACGCACACGTGAGGAGCACGAGGAGCACCTTCGCCAGGTTCTTCAGTGTCTTCGCGAACAGCGCCTTTACGGGAACTTGGAGAAGTGTGCGTTCTTTCAGCCTGAGGTGCAGTATTTGGGCCACATCATTTCTGGGGAAGGTATCATAGTCGATCCTTCCAAGATTCGAGCCATCATGGACTGGCCAGCACCCACTAGTGTGACCGAGGTGCGTAGCTTCATGGGTCTAGCAGGGTATTACAGGAGGTTTGTTCAGGATTTTTCTCGGATTGCGCACCCCATCACTTCCCTTCAGCGGAAAGGGAAGAAGTTTTTATGGTCAGATAGATGTGAGCAGGCCTTCAGTACACTGAAGGAATGCCTCACGAGAGCACCTATTCTTGCAGTGCCAGATCCTCAGGGTGAGTTCTACGTTTGCACAGATGCTTCCTTGGCAGGACTTGGAGGTGTGTTAATGCAGGAGGGTAGAGTAGTTGCCTTTGAGTCTCGCAAACTCAAAGATTATGAGCTCAATTATCCGACCCATGACCTTGAGCTTGCAGCAGTGGTACATGCCTTAGTACGGTGGAGACATTTTCTTCTTGGCCAGAGATTTACACTCAGGACTGATCACTTGAGTCTTCGCCACCTCTTCACGCAGCCCAATCTCAACGCTCGTCAGCGGCGTTGGATGGAATTACTCTGTGAGTATGACATGGAGATAGAGCATGTGAAAGGGAAGGAGAATGTGGTTGCAGATGCCTTGAGTAGGCGGAGACATGTGGCTATGGCCACCTCAGTGGGCACAGATTTGCGGAGTAGGATCTTGCAGCAGCTTCCTCAGGATAGTTTCTACCTTGCAGCCAGAGCAGAGATTGAGTCTCAGAGACCCCTTGAGGGGAGATTTGATGGATTTTCATTAGAGGCAGATGGTCTTCTCAGACACAGAGGTCGGATATATGTTCCTATAGATGGAGGCTTGAGACATGACATTTTGACAGAGGCTCATCGTGCACCTTATTCAGCCCATCCCGGGGTGAAGAAGATGCACGCCACCCTGAGACAGTTGTATTTTTGGAGAGGACTTCGGAGAGACGTGGCTTTGTTTGTGTCACGCTGTTTAGAGTGCCAGAGGGTGAAGGCCGAGCATCAGCATCCAGCTGGCCTTCTCTATCCTCACGCCATACCGGAGTGGAAGTGGGACACCATTTCCATGGACTTCATCGTTGGGTTACCTACGTCGAGATACCATCACGACGCCATCATGGTCACGGTGGATAAATTGACGAAGGTAGCTCATTTTTCTCCAGTGAAGACCACCTATACAGCAAGTGCTGTGGCACGAGTATACCTTGATGAGATTGTCAGATTACATGGGATTCCGTGGAAGATCATTTGCGACCGCGACCCTTTGTACACCTCCCATTTCTGGACCACCATGCAGTATGCCCTCGGGATGAGGATTAATTTCAGCACAGCTTATCACCCTGAGACAGATGGACAGACAGAGAGGGTGAATCAGATTTTGGAGGATATGCTCAGGATGTACGTGATGGATCATCAGTCGAGATGGGAGGAGTATCTGTATTTGGTGGAGTTTGCCTACAATAATAGTTTCCAGAGTTCTATAGGCATGGCTCCTTTTCAGGCATTATATGGTAGAGAGTGCAGGACACCTCTTAGTTGGGACAGGATTGAGGACAGGGTTTCCCTTGGGCCAGCATTATTACAGGATATGGAGCAGTAGGTTACCTTGATCAGACAGAGATTGCAGGAGGCGCAGGATAGACAGAAAAAGTATGCAGACCAGCATAGGACAGATCGCAGTTTTGAGGTAGGCACGAAGGTGTTTCTTCGTGTCAGACCACATAAGAGCCCTATCCGTTACGGAAAAGGTTCTAAGCTTGCTCCTAGGTTTGTGGGTCCCTTTGAGATCTTGGAGCGCCTCGGTCCCTTGGCCTATCGTCTAGCATTGCCACCTAGCTTATCTCGCGTCCATGATGTGTTTCACATTTCTGTGCTTAGGAGATATATTTCTGATCCTTCTCACGTGCTAGATTGGACCGCATTGCAGGTGCAGGATCAGGGGCAGGTGATGGTGGAGCCCGTACGCATTATAGAGCGCAGGACCCTGGGCCTTCGCGGTAGAGAGATTGATCAGGTTCGGGTCCAATGGGACAGGTATGATGAGACTGCAGCTACTTGGGAGGATGCTACTTTGCTACGAGGACAGTTTCCACACCTTTTCCAGTGACTTCCAGGAGGAAGTCGAGTCTAAGGGGAGGGGGATGTAGTGCCCACTTCCCTTCGACACCATTTTTGTTTTGTTGTTTTCGAGACTGATTACTTCACTTATGGATTTATTATGGCTTCTTGATTTAGCATGCTAGTAGATATCATAGACATTGGACTGTTATTGATTTGATCTTTATATGATGCATATGGTCTACTGGTGGACATTTGATGATGATATTTGTATACTTTTGACATGGTTATTTATCTTTAATTATGACATGTGATATGTTTAATCATATTGAGTAGAACTTGATAATTGGACTAATGTGATGATCGTTTTGACATAAATGAAATGTGGAATAGAAATGTGCTAGAAAGTGTAAGTGATATCGTACTTGCATAGATGATAGTAAATCATGTGTCGTTTATTTTAGATTATATTGTATATTTGGCATGAATGTTTTAATGCGGCCAACAGGCCGAAGGAGGTATTCTCTGTTCTGCAGGTATATTATATTCACAACAATATTGGGGAGTGGAGACCAACCACATCGGAATTCGAGAAGAATCCAGCTAAGGTCACCATGGCAACAAGTAATTGTGTGTGTGTTAGAATTATTTGGTTAGGGGAAAATTGTGACCTAGGGGTCATGTGTTGTTTTGTTTTAATTTTCCCTTTTTATTATGTTAGTATGTGTTTCTCTTAGTAAGTGAAATTTTACTTGTGTTATTATTCATATTCTTTGGATTGGTGTTTACCCCTTTATTAGCCATGGGTTGTAGTGTCTTAATTAAGCTAATTTGAATTTGTCCTAAACTAATTAAAAGGATATGACCAAAAGAGAGTTCATTTATTAGGCTTGATTTACTTGGGATTTTGTGTGGATTGATGTGTGTTTGAGTTTTGAGTGTAGCACACTCTACCCCACATGGGAAACTCGAATTTGGCCTTAGAGGCCAAATTTCAAAGCTTGTGGGACAAGTCAAACTTGTCCCACACCTCTTAAAACCCCATGCCAACCCTACCTATGGGTTGGAAGGCCAAATTTAGGGTCTTTTAGGTGTTTTGGGGGGATAAAAAGGGTAAAATATTAATTGCACTTTCTTTCAAAATTTAATTTTGTCCTTTGGGGGAGTGGGCTTAGATGGAGTGTGTAAGGTGCTTGCCTTTCTTTCAACCACTTATTAATGGTGCATTGGAATATGAGGTTGACCAAGTGATGTGGAGTGGAGGGAAAAGGAGGTGGCATCCTACTTGGAGCCACATCATCCCTCCCTCTCTTTTCTCTATTTATTTGATCCTCTTGTTTGTTTTGGGGGTTGGAAGTTTCATTTTTAGTCTTTTGTATTTTGGAGAGGAGAGGATTTTGAAGGAGTTTGTGGATTTTTGGAGCTTGTTGATACTTGTGGGAATTTTGTTGGAGCTTGTGGATGCTTGCTTGAACTTTGGAGGGATTTGAGACTTCATACTTGGACCAAGCTCTACCATGGAAAGGTAGGACCTTCACCTTTGTTTGTATTATGTTTTCTTATTTTTGTTATATGAATGAGTATATATATGTTGTGTTGAATGTTGTTGTTTGAAATGCTTGTTGGGAATGGGTAGAATGCCTAAGTTGGGAGTGGGAGGAGACTATGGGGAGTTTATTTGAGGGAGGCATAAGAGATCATTTTCTTGAGGAGGGAGTTTGGGTTGGGTGCCCACCTAGTAAGAGAAATGCTAGCATTTTCTTCTTGTTTTTACTTTGAGGGAGCCATAAGAGTTGAGGGAGGCATAAGAGTGGATGGAGGGATAAGGGGTACTTGAGGGAGGCATAAGAGTTGTTAGGGGTATTGTGTTTTGCATTGGAGGCTTTTAGGTGGCACCCATTCCCATTGGGAGGCATAAGTGGCCTCCCCATAGGTCTTACTCTTATGGCTTTCTTGATAAGCCTTGTGACTTGTTGTTGTGATTGTTTTCCCTCTTGTTGAGTTGTTGATTTTGTTTTGAAGGATTATGGAATGAATGTGAAATTTTATGTTAAGTTATGTGGAAGCTAGTAGTTGCCATGAGTTGGATTTTCTCCCATTGTAATGTGGTTGGGGCTCGGGGGCCAATGGAGAGGATGGCTTCTCTTCTCCATTGGGTATCTTGGTTGGGAGGAGAGCGTTGCCTCTCCCCTTATTTTGTTGTGAATCAAGAAAACTATTGGAGGAGCTACCTTGTTGATGTTTGTAGCATTGGAGCCTTGTTGATGACAATGTGAAACCACCTTGTATTTTTACCCACCTTGAGTGGAGGAAAAATGTAATATTGCTTTGTATTTTAGCTTCCATTATTGTAAATTTGTTCCCACATTAAGTGGAAAATGTTGTAACAAGATGTTGAAGGAAAGTTGTTTTGATCTTCATTAGTAAGGTTGTAATGTGGATGGAATTGAAAGTTGAAGGAAAGACAATTTATTTATTCTCCTTTAACTTGGCTTGGAACCTCATATGAGTGTGTTGATCTTGTTGAAATATTAGTAGTTCTTACTCTAAAACTTAATGGAAATATTGTTGAAACCCTCTTGAGGAATGTTGGGAAATTTACAAAAAAATAAATATTAAATTTCATTTTGTTGCTTAAAAGAGATGTATTGAAAAGTGAGAATATTAGTGCATTATCTCTTCTTGTATTGTTGATGGAAAGACTCAAGTTTTAAATAGTTTTCAATATGCCAATGAAGTAATTTAAGTCCTAGCTCTATTATGTTTTTCCTCATTTAAGAATTCATTGTAAAACTATTTGCAAATTATAAAAGGAAATGAAATCAAATCTACTTGAAATCCCGTACAATGCCTATTAAATTGTGTAGAAAGGAATTTTAATGCAAAAGCTCTAAACTTATTAAGTTCATTACCCACATGTCCTTAATGTTTAATAAGGAAACTAATATTTTAAATATTATTCATATTAAAGTAATACTAAAATTAATGGATTTATTATTATTAAATTATATTAATATTAATATACTATTAATATTTCTTTTATATTAACAAAGTATACTAGTATAAACTATAGCCAAGTAAATAATATTAATTATATATATAAAACAAACCTACGCATGGCTGTATAAGACTGTAAACTGTGCTTCATGAATATTCTGCATATGAAACAGAACCCACCTCTATGAAAAATCATGTATAATATAAAACAAACTAAGATGATGAATATCTAGTATAAAATCATAGGAATAAAAACTATTAGGACCGATGATCTTGGATATTTAATGCAAATGATCAAACTGTGCTTCATGAATATAGATATGAAACAGATCCAAATCTCTATGAGATTGTTCATATAATTGCAAAGCAAACTGTGCTTCATGAATATTCTGATATGAAACAGATCCACCTCTACAGATTCTCTTCCCACAGCTACCTTGTAAGGCAGGTAAGGTCTCAATAGAAGATCTTTGTAATAAATTTCATCAGGCCTCCTCGTAACACTCTCACTGTTCCTTAATCGATTTTGGATAAAATATCTTGAAGGTAGAACCCGATTTGAAGCTGCATTCGATACTGAACAGATAACAACATAGTTGGACAACCTGCTTGTTTAAGCGCTCAAAAAACTCAAAAAAGGAGGGGCTTTGTTTAGCTGCTGTGAATCTGGCTGTCTCCCTGTATCACTGTTGCCAGGATCCTGTGGTGTGGATTCCCGACCAAACAGAACCTCCTCACAGCACCTAATCTGAAGTGGAGGTAACAAGCCCTTTCCACCTCGCCTGTAGCTTCATCTATACCTCTACCACCATATACATGATCAGGAAAGGGCTCGAAGCCAGCTGACAGTAATAAACGCATCAGGTCTCACTGTGTAACAGTTTTAGATAACTGATACCTTGATCGATTTGTAATAAATAAAGAAAACACGCGAATCCCAGTTTGGTGTAGCTTCACGCATCTCTAAACTGCTATAAACAGGTGGCCATTAAACAGCCCCACCCCAATCTTGTTGGAATGATTTTCCCACAAGTATTAACTCTTGTCCCTTTTACGCCTGTTTGCTCACCTAGCCTGTAGCTTCACACTGGCTCAACTTGGTTGTTTATCAATAATTCAAGGGCAGAGTTATTATGATCACTAATATGGCCAATGACCACAGTGTATAATGAAAAAAATATAGGCGTAAACAGATGTTCCAATATCGTAAGTTGCTCAATGAATATAAATGTTATAATTAGTGACTGCAGGAGTACATGCAGCATAGGGCAGGTTTGAGTAGGCACTATTAAGTTATAATGAATGGTGCAAGAGTCCTAGGAATGCAGTTACATAGTTTGCAAATCCAAGTAATAAATGTATTATTTCCAGTGTAAAAATGTGTGGCCAGATAAGATGGATGAGATAAAGATATAGACCATATTTAGGCTTAATCACAAAAATTGAAGGGGTATCAAATTAAATTAGGTGATATGTAATCAAACCCACCCCAACCATGAAAATAATAGAAGTGGGATTAAATCATATTTGAAAGAATGTTATAATCTGTTATAAGTACTCTTGTCTTTTGTTCAATTTTTCAAATTTTTAGGATGTAATATCCTACATTAAAGAAAGTACTTTTACTTTATGATGAATGCAATATTATAAACATTTTCACATTCTTAAATGTACATTTAGTACCTAGTATGAAAGATGGATTTTGAACTTCCTAATTAACAATGAAATATGTATTTAGCTAAACTTACATTATATACATCTATTTGCATGATTAAATATAAATTAAGATTTATTCTACTCCTTATTGACACTAACGTCTTAGTACACTTAGTTTAAGTATAAAAGGATTGATTTCTAATCATACACCTAAAAATAAATTTCAAAAAAAAAATTAGTCGTATTTTCGGGTTATATGTTTGTGGAAGAGGAAGGACCAATGAAAAGCAAAGGAAATAAAAAATGTGGGCAACATACATTATAGGTTGCGGGAACATGCAATATGACTTTGGAGAAATAATGACATGCCAATTTAGTCCGCCAATAACAGTTCACCGCCCCACTGCTTTGCAACTAATATGAATAGCCGAAAACAATAGTACACTATGAGAGGCAAGTGCACACAACGTCTCTGAAGATTACATATTTTAAATTATTGCAGACTTGTATTTTCATGAGAATGGTTTTCATAAAGAACATATTTAAATGTATGTCCAGTGTAGAGTTTTGATAGATGTACGTAAAGAGTTTGACCAAGTGAAACGACGAGACAGTTTGTCATGGAATACAATTATTGTAGCATACAAAAAACATGGTTATTGTCACAAGACACTCACCCTGTTTCACCATATGCAAGAAACAAGTCTTCAACCTGATCAGTTTACATTTGCGAACATACTCCTAGCCTGTGGCAAAATAGGAGCTTCAAAATAGGATATGGACACCCATCAAAGCATAAAGGATAGAGGAATTTTGTCAGATGTGGTTGCAAATGTCCTGGTAGACATGTCTGCAAAATGTGGAACCGTAGACAAGGCACGTAAACTGTTCGAAAAAATTCCTTTTATAATTACTTAGAAACATTCATGGCCAAAATGGTGGTGTCATGAACAGTAATGATTGCTGGATATGCGAAAAATGGATTTTTTGAAAATGCATTATAATTACTTACAAACATTCATGCACTTGCAATTGGCAGCTATAAAGCCAAATTCCACAATCTTTGTCAGCTGTGTCGACTCATAATATAATGATTGTTAAATAGTGCTAGCATTGATATTTGTCAGCATTTACAGCAGTGAACAGAGTATGCGGAAGGCATTGACGTGGCTGAACGTCGCAATTGCAAATGCAAAGTTTCGGCCTGGGTTCCCAAATGAGTGCCAGGTTGCCACGTGAGTTTGTTGCGATACAGTTTACGCGAGTGGGTTTGATACCTACTTTGCCACTCTGCTAAACCAGATCTATTGTTATCTACTACTCTGTAGTGACAGACCATATTAGCTAGCTTATTGGAAATTGTCCCTAGAATAGGCAGAAACAAACATCGTCCTAATTAAAAAATTAGAAAAACATAATTGAACTAATACAAGGATGGATGTAGCTTTAGCCGATAAGGATGTTACAGTTTTTGGGACTGAAATTTTTGGTAAGACTACTTCATTCTCACAATCTGCATGCATAACAACATAAAAAATTACTTTTCTAAGGGAAATTTGTAATGGAATGTACTTTTCACTACGACAGTATGGCATGAGACCAGTCAGCTGGTGCACTGAAAGTCTAATATGTTCACTTATTTTGAAATTTTAAACAAAACTAGTGTGAAGGAAACGGTAATCCAGGGTTTTACTTACAATAACTGGCCGAGCCTCCTCATCTCTACCCGCAACAAAGGCTATTCCCTCTGCAATTTCTACAGAGAAGTCGTCTGCTATCAAATGCTTTGCATTTTATCATAAATGAGGTTGAAATTTTAGCACGTCTAATGTTTGATCAAGCTTCCAGAAATTAGCTATATAACTTGAGATGAGACAAATAAATTTTTTACTAAAAGCTGTAATGGAACCCCAAATTCTGTCCAGAACTTTAATTTGTACACGGATTAGAGTATGCATCATCCCTTTTCTAGTTTAGGCGAAGTCAGGGAAATAATCAGTCAAATCTTTGGATGTAAAATGACTAAAAACACTCCATTTTTGTACTGTGGAATTTCAATTTTCAACGAACGCACTAGGATTGAACATTATTTGTAATTTAGCTGTCATCATTTGGATGAGACAAAAACAATGCCATAGAAAGCTCAAGCTATCAATGTCTACAGGGTAGCATTCTTATTTTTCACTGAGGATTTTATAAAGCGATTGGAAAAAGTGGAAATGTGAATCGCATCTTTCAATTTAAGATTAAAAATATGGACAAAAATAAAATACCAATGGGAATGCTGTCTCGCCATGTGAGGCACGCCCTCAGCTGGTTTGTTGCTTTTTTCGCACTGTTTCCATGGGCTTTCAGGAACTCTTTGAGACTACATCTCTTCGAGGCATTCTATCAAACAGTTCGCGTGCATTTTCAACAAATTCATATTGTGCATATCGCGCAATCATGGTATTCCATGAGCCCACATTTATTTGAGGCATTGTATCAAACAGTTCATGTGCCTTGTCTATGCTTCAACATTGTGCATACATGTCTACCAGGGAGTTGCAACTACATCAGTCAAAATTCCTCTATCCATTATACTTTGATGGATGTCCATACCCTGTTCCAAAGCTCCCATTTTGGCACAGGTAGGGAGGATGATGACAAGGGTTGTGGAATTTGGCTTTACATCTGCTAATTGCATTTTCATGAATGTTTCTAAGTAATTATAACACATTTTCAACAAATCCATTTTGTTGAAAATGGAGGCTAAACGATTTGAAGATATGAAGGCTCTGCCTACTAAAGACAGACTGATATCATCACAAGTAGAGGAAGCTTTGCAGAAGACGGAGTACTTGAACCATGCTCAGAGAAGAAAATTTCCAGATGCAAAATTTGGTTGAAAACGACACAGATCTCAAGAAACAGCAATGTTGCTGTAGCACCCAAACACGTAACCATTTTGCCCTAAACGATAGGTACCACGCCTCTTTATCCAATACGACCTAATCCGACAGGCGTAGAAGTATAGAGGGAGATGGTGGCATGTATGGATAGTGTATAGGAGGACAAGCACCACAATCTAGAACACAGGGCAAGCATGAATGAAAAGACCGCAACAAATGACAGTCACCGATGTCTGGACAGACGCTCTCCCTATTTCTACGACATCCCTGGTGTATGGCTCGCGATTGTCCGTACATCATCGACCAAACAATCTCGGCCCTTGCTGTCGTCGTCCGTGTCAGAGCCCCTCGGGGTTTCTAACATAGAACAGGGCTTTCGGCGTAAAAATTCATTGGAAAGCCAACTAACGTGACAAAGTATTGTCAAATAAATGAAATATCTCTAATTTTAGAAAAATACTTCGAGATGGGAAAAAAATAAATTGTCCAGTCAGAATTCCAGAATCGCATCTATTAAACAAATAAATATAATACAAAATTTAAACCAGCTTATTGGATTTGCTCACAAATTGTTTCCCGACCAATTAGGTAGATGTGTAGAGATACATAAAATACAGAGAAAATTCGCGTGTGCAGAAAATCATTTTGCCGGGTTGAGATGTATTGTCGTCTAGCATTGGAAATGGAATCAAAGACAATGAAGCAGGGACTTATTCCATACTGTGTGTCGGTCGCACAGTAATATTGTTCGTCCACAATGGTTTGGGCGGACAAATCTTAAATTAAATTAAATTAAGATCTTGTAGACGTTAATATCTAAATCAAATTAAATTAAATGGTTTGGGCTGATAAATCTTTGCAGTCAGGATAGACATGCGATATTTTCTTAAAAAACAGCTATAAACCAGGCGAACTAGGGTTTGAGATGGGGTACTTTCTCCTTTTTAGTCTCGACGCATGGATAATCGGGTTTTTTTATTCTCCTTTTTTTCCCCAATTATTTTTGCAGACGGGTGCAGTAAATCATGTGCGATTCCCGACGGTACTCCGTCGTATTTAAAGTTACGAAATGTAATGTAAAGTTAAAAGGTCTCGACGCCTCGTAAATTCGTAATCGCTTGAGGAAAAGTTTTGATAATGATTATAGTAACGTACACATCTTTGCAAAACCACGCATACGCATGTTTGATGATGATAATTTTTTGTTGCGTCGAAGGCGTTGACGATAACGATGATCATTTTTTTTTTTCAAAACGTTCGTCGTATTATTTAGTGTTAATTTGTTTAAAACTAGCAATCGCATGTGGTGAGATGGAAATATTGAAGGGGATGTATTGAAAAAATTAAATTTGAGGCAACTAAATATTATATCTTTTTCTCTATGTGTTCTATGCACAATTATCGATACTTGTATTTGGAAATGCCTATTAACTTTATCAATGTTTGACGTACTGACAAAAGGAAAAATATATTTATTGCATATATGTCTCAGTCCTCCTTTGATCCTTTACCTCATCCAGGGTTATAAAAAGGGAACGTTTCAGTTTGAATATTATAATTCGATTGAGCAGTTAGAAGATTGTAATTCTGTTGATCGGTGTGAAGATTATAATCTATTTATAAACTAACAATTTTAATACATGGATGTCGGTTGAGGACAGTTGGAAGAGATGTCAACCCATATGTCGAGGCATGGGGACACGTTTAGCCTACATCATCTACTCATTTGGAGAGCAAACCAATGTAGCCTACATTTACTTGTGAATCAAGTAGTTCCTCTTCCTCTTTGCATATATCCTCCTTTGTATGAGAATCTTCTTCATCTGAAACCACCTCTTGAAGTAGAAGCTTGTTCTTGTGAACTACTAGTTTCTCCACTTGTATTTTGTGATGAACTTCTTCCTCATTGTTTTCTTCTTCCTCTATAACCCATGCCTCTGTCCTGTTGGTTTTTTCTTCTATTCAACTTATCTTCTACCTTTAGTGCATATTGATGACACTCTTCTAGAGTTCTATGAAGATTACAATTTATTGATAAACCAACAAATCTAAATGCATGGATGTCGGCGGAGGTTAGTTGGAAGAGATACCAACCCATATATCGAGGCATGGGGACATGTGTAACCTACATCATCTACTCATTTGGAAAGTGAATCAGTGTTGCCTACATTTACCCGTGCATCAAGTGTTAGGAGTTAATTATATTTACTTGTGATAGATTATTATTATAAATAATATTACAAATATGGTTTGTAATATTTAGTGTTTGGTGACGTGATCACTAACCATATGATAAGAGATATATTAGGAATATATTGTTGTAAGTGGTTCCTATATTATAAGAAACCACATCCCTATTTATTTGTGTACTATTCGTGTATTAAATCACTAACCACATGATAAGAGATATATTAGGAATATATTGTTGTAAGTGGTTCCTATATTATAAGAAACCACATCCCTATTTATTTGTGTACTATTCATGTATTAAATGGATGAGTTATAATTATCGTATTTTTTGATAAAGCTGGTACCATATCTTCATTTGGTATTAGAGCATTTTTGAATAAAGCCTATGGTTATCGAATGGAAGAATAATAGTTTGTGAGGGGCAATCATTTATCCTCTGTCCATTTGGATGGTAGTATCTATGCAAATATTATAGCTGTGTTATAATAGATTGCAGGAGGGTATTTGAGTTAGCCGAATCCTTGAGGAGAACAAAACTGCGGATCGTATTGAAAATGAACGCATTCACCTCGACAGTGCAATAACTATCGTATTGAGATTAACTTCACACAACAGTTAGTTTTTATTTCTATCAGAAGCTTGAGATTGTTTTAGTGGCCGATTTTTTATACATTTCAAGGAGATTGATTTGCAGACCGATCTAGATCTGTGTACAAGCTCTCCACCACTTTTCTCTCAAATAATTTTCTGCCAGACGTGTTTCAAAATTCAAACATTGCGAAGAGTTTCAATCAAGAATAATTCTGTTCGTGATCTTTCATTGTGATATTGTTATCAACGTGTCAATTGGGTGTGGATTTAATTTGGAGGCATATATTCATAGAATCGGTCAGTCCAATGCTTGGATTCTAAACATTTCTGAACCATTTAAAACTTCAAAGAGGTCGATGTCTACAGTAATTGCACAATGTGCGCTTGGCAGTGGATAAAACTACGGTAAATCAACCCAACAAAAACCAAGAGCAGTGTATTTTGGTCGAGATCTTGAAGTCTGCATTGATTCCCTCGCCCAACAATGAAATTTATGGCCATGCATTCTTTACGTGTCACCTATATTTCCTTCATGTTTGTCAAGTAAAAATATATACGATCAGGTGTTTAGATTAGTAATATCTAGTCTTGAACCCGAATGAATTAGGTGGAAATCCGTGTTTGTGGGTCATTATATGTCATGCTTAGATAATAATGTATTATGTTGATTGTAGTATTAATTTTTATGCACAGTAAAAATATATTGTTAAAGAGTTAAAATTGTGTCTAGGATCTAATAGTCGTGTCTTTGTTTAAAAGTGTCACCTTGGGTGGAAGTACAATAGTGCGACACTTGTTGTCCCAAAAATGTGAGTGGGAGTTGGGCGGGGTACGGATTTTGGGGTGTTCACGTGAACACCCTATTCGCGTGAACACCCTTCGCCCGAACTGCCACGTAAGCCATGTAAAGTGGTTCACGCGAACACCCCATTCGTGTGAATGGTATTCATGTGAACACCCCCTTTATATATACTTGGCGGCACAGAGGCTACCATTTTTTCCCTCTGCTTGCCCAAATATCTTGGCCAAAACCAGCCTGTGCCACGAGCTTTCGCCCAAACATTCCTTCCAGAAGCCTCCCAAGCTTCTATTTCAGGTATTTTGACTCTTTTTAAGATTTTGTTTTGTTTTATTTTTCCTAAAAATTGAAAAATAGGGGGGTGATTTTCAATTTTTTTGAAAAGAAATGAAAAATCATGGAATTTTAACTAATTAGGGTTTAAAGATTATTTTGGATGAATGAAAATGATTCATAATCAAACTCAATTGGCTTTAGGGTTTTGTACACACAAAATCACACATTTAACACTATTATTATATTGCTAAGTATGTTGTTTTATATATGTATCTTGCATAAGAAATATATTCATTGATGACCCATTCAATAGTCCATCTACTTGTCTTGTTGGTCTTCATTGCTTGTTGTCTTGCACACTCGTCACTCATACACATGTTATGTTTGTGGAGCCTGTTTTCATGTTAGAGTGTGGTACACCTTCTATGTGTTACACTCGGGTATTTTTAAGGGGGTTCGGGGGTGAAGCCCCCGAAGCAAATTTTCATGGGTGGTTTATTAACCCATGGGTAATGAGTAACCGTTATGGGCTATTTTTTGGGCCCAGTGTTTTTCGGTACCCATTGTTTTGATACCCACGGTTTTGTATCAAACTACTTAAGCAATTGTCTATTTATATGGTCTTATGCATATGATAGATAGACAAGCAAATGCATTGCAGATGTGCTTTGAATTCGGGTGTGAATTCTGTAGAGTTTGTTGAGCATAGCTCCAAACAGATCTGGGTATTATATTGAGAGAGCGGAGGCTTGTAATAAAATCTAAGCAAGTGATTCTTGGTGGATGTAGCCAAAATTGGGTGAACCAGGTTAAACCTTGTCTCTCTATGTTGTGTTATTTATTCTGCACTTTTATTTGAGATCTGTAATATTTTCTGCATATTAGTTTCTACTGTTGCGATTCTGTAAGGGATTATTTCACATATTTTATCTCTTATTTAGTAACAATTGGTATCAGAGCCTGGTCTTATAATACCCTATTCTACGTTACACCTGTTCATCCTTCGGCGATCGAGTGCTAAGCATGGAACGTCTTTGTGCCTTCGATCTATGGAACGCTTCTGCTTTATTTGTGCTCATATGTGGTGTGGTGTGGTGTAACATCACGTGCCATTTATTCTCTTGTTTGCAAAGCTAAGCATGAATGTCCTCCTTGCTTTATATTTTTCCATCATTGTGTTCCAATTGCTAAATGAGGAGAGTGTAGTTTAAAATTTTTTAATCATCAAGGAGGAGAATATTAAACTAAACAAGGAGAGCTTAGTTTAAGTAATCAAGGAGAAGATTAATAATTATTATTTATTTAGACTGTATTTTTTTAATTCTTTTGGTAGTGGTTGAAGCTCAATTTTCTCCCTAGTTAGCTGGCAGATGGGTGACATTTCTTGTCACTTCTTAAATGAACTTGTAATGTCCTGTTTGGCGTGAGACAGTGGGAGTCGGTGGAGCCTTGAATTCCTTCACCATGATCTCGTTCTGATCCTCTTTCAATGCGTACAAGTGGGTGTTGGGCACGTTTTTCTTGGGCGTTTCTTTCTCCTGGCACGTTTCTCTGCCTCTTGGATGGGCTGCGTGTGGAGTGGTTGAGAGGCCAGCTAAACCTGTTCTGTCCAGGTGTTTTCCATCCTGGTTCCACCTTGGGCGCCTTCCCTACTAGTCGCGTGGGTTCGATATGGCGGGTATAGATGAAGCTGCAGGCTAGGGAAGAAGGCGTGTTACCTCCACTTTCATTGGGTGCTGCGAGTTGTGTTCTGGTCGGGGATCCACAGCACGACGTGCACAGTAAATAGCCAGGCGGCATGCATGTTGCAGAATGGTAGAAGCCGTTGTGAGCACTTCCAGCAAGTAGGTCGTCCAACTATGTCATTAGCTGTTCAGTATCGACTGCATCCTCAATTCGGGATTCTCCTTCAAGGTTTTTTTTTTATCAAAATCGACTGTGACAGTGAGAGAGTTACTAGGAGATCTGGTGAAGATTATTGCTAAGATTCTCTATTGTTTTCTTACTTGTTTTACGATGTAACTCATGGAAGAGTATCTCATAGAGGCAGATTTGTTTTATATCAGAATATTCTTGAAGCACAATTTGCTTTGCAATTATATGAGCTTCTTTAGCGAGTCACTATGTTGGCAGGGATAAAGTTTTATGTTGGAATTATCACACCTTATAAGCTACAGCTGTAATGTTTGCACCAAGAGTTTGATGCTGTCCTCAAATCTGAAGAAAGAAAGGTTTATTTATCATTTCGATAGATGCCTTTCAGAGCCAAGAGCGTGATGTAATCATTATGTCTTGTGTCCGAGCTTCAAATCATGGGGTTGGCTTTGTAGCTGATATTCTCTGCATGAATGTGGCACTAGCATGAGCTCGCAGAGCACTTTGGGTTAAGGGCAAAGCAACTGCATTGAAGCAATCTAGTGACTGGTCAGCCTTATTTGAGGATGCTGAGTCTAGGGACTGTTTTATGGATATGTTGAAATGGCTTTATAAACTTACTAGCAAATGCAAAGAGCAGGTGTAAAGCCAAACTCCACAACCTTTGATAGCATCTCCATGCCTACACCAAAGTGGGAGTGTTTGAACAGGGCATGGACGTTCTCCAATGCTTTTGAAAAAGAGATTTTTTGTTTCTTGTTGTATCTGCTAGTGTTCTGGGTGCATAACTATCTTAAGATGGATTTATACTCCTGATCTGGATGCTCAACAAAGTGTTCAAATGGTTTGGGAAAAACTTGAAAGAAATGTGGTCTTTTGGACAGCAATGATTGTTGGTTGTGGACAAATTGGGTGGGTTGAGACACCTTGGAAACTTGGAAAATAATGGAGAAGGGACAAGGCTGTGTCAAATGCTTTGTTTTCCGGTACGTTGGTAGATACATATGCAAAGTGGAAGCAAGCATAAGACACCCAAACTATTTGACAAAATGCTTGAGTGAAATATGGCCAAAGGACAGCAAGGATTACATGATATGTTTTGTAAAGGGTTTGTTGAGGAGGCATAGGAAGTTGAAACAAATCTGAATAACTTGGGTAAATCCATCTCCTCCAGCCTTGTGTAGATCACTTGTGTTTGTGGTAGCATGTATAGGGTATGTGAGTTGGTTGTCGAATCCCACAAGAAGTAAAAGCTCAAGGAAAGCAATAGTTGAGCACAAGTGCATGAAGTCACTTCGAATACAACAATGCTAATGAACTGTTTGAAAAAAATCCTCTTAAATTGCATGGTCTCGTAGATCGTGAATGTGGACCACTTAGAACTGGTGCACCCAGATTCCAGTACCTACAGTTCTTATGCTGACCTGTGCAGAGTCTCTACGACCTGTTGAAGCTGGAGAAATAGGCAAGATATGTCTACACTTTTCTACTGTTATTTTATTTAAAATTATTGTGAAATCGAACCACTTTTCCTTGCATTGATTTGTCAGTTGGATGTCATGATGGGAGATTTCCCCTTTCTGATTGTTTCTCCTTGTTTTAGCTTTTATCGTTGTCAGTTTGTTGATCGAAAGGATGCGTGTGCCCTCTCCTCTGGGTGTTATGTTTCTCTTGCTCGAGTGATCGATCTTCCTTTATATATATATATGTACTCTTCTCTACAATAGAGTTCCAGTTATTATTTGTTCCAGCTAGTTTTTAGCAGTCGTTATTGTAAGCGTGCAATAACTATGAAGTTCCTTCCTATCAACCAAGGCTGTCCTTCCTTGTCTTTTGACATATATTGTTAATGATCTCTCAAGCCACCTAACAACCCTTTTGGCATCGAAAAGGAAAGGTTGCAGGATTAGTGTAATCAACGCTTGGACTATTTCAGGTTAGAGATTCGGTGTTAAACTTTTAGAATGTTTTAGTTTGCGTGCATCGTGTTTCAACCTCGAGTGTTTAGACTCCTGTGTAGCTTCAGCCTGGTTCCTAGGTTTTATAGCCATTCTTAGGAGGTGCTTTGACTGCCCCCTTCATCTTGAATCGTAACTAGTTTTTTTTTTATATTAGCTATGTTCGAGGTCTTAATTGTGCAACTCTAGTACCCCGCTATTTCTGGTATTATTTTTGGTCTTCTTCCCTCTCGGAAGATTGTTGGTGAAATAATCCAGTCTTCTAACTTGTGTTTCCTCCCATTTATTATGACTGTGTGGTTAATTAGGATTGGACAGCTTATATGCACATATGTACCTTAATGTTTTGTGATGAAAATTGCCTTGAATGTTGTCAACCTTGGGAAAATCCTTCTTGCAATCAATAGTATGATGGAGCTATAGTAGAAGGAGTTGTTTTGTTAATGGAACTTAGTAGTTTATGTTGTACCTTTGTTTGAACAATTGTTTATGTTACCAAGGGTTGCCTTAAAAATATTGTTGATTTGGGAAATCTCTTGGAGTTAGTGGCCAAAACTAGTTTACTTCCCTTATGCTTCGAAACTTATGTTGTGTGGATACTCTATGTGATTTCAGGTTTGAAACTCATTTATACATGGATTTTTTTTGTTAATTCTTGGAACTATGGTTTCCCTTTTCTTGGGCCAATCAACTCTTGTTCTTCTAGAAATATAATATTATAACCTATGCATTTGGTACCTGTGATAAAATTCTGGATGGTTGGTACTTTATATCAAATCGCACTCTTGTGATTGTTATTTAATTATTTACTTGGTGGGAATCCTGCTTTGTTAGATTGGTTATTTCTCCTTATAGGGCCAAGGGCCTTTCTCTTTCGGTTGTTATATTTTTGTTGTCTTTACTCCTAACGGAAGTACATGGTCTTCTTCCTTGTTTGGTATGGTGGAAACTTATTATAACTTGAAGTGTTGATAGTGTTTAGAGGTTTGACCCAAATTCTTTTAATAAAGTGCTTCTTTTCATGATATTGATAGATAATAGTTATGGTGGGTTTGTGTAGCCTTATCTTGCTCAGTTCTCGTGAACTGACTCTTGTAGAAATTTTGTTGCAGATGGATTTTGCGTGTAGATGAGGGATAGACTTGTAGACTTTTGTCATCAACCTCAGTTGAGAAGTTATTTTGCATGAATCCTTCTTATATTGTTTAACTATTGTTAACATCTAGTGAAAAAGTTAGAAGAGGATCAATGTCTTAGTTTATTGTATCGTGGATTATGTCATCTTAACTCTGGAATCTTGAATTGTTTGACTATTTTTGAAATTGTAAGAAAATTTGGTTATTGTTGTTGAGTGACTTTGTTGGAGTATCAGTATTTTAAGAATTGATGTAATCTTGTTTTGTTCTTGTAAATGAGTGTTGCTACAACTTTGCCTTGAGAATAAATTTTGAGTTAAACCTTGCTATGACTTAGTAATAAGGTGTCATAAGTAAACTAACATAGGATTGTTTAATACTTCTGGAAGTTAATTTAAAAGTTGTATTCAAATAAAGTAACGTAGGGGTCACCAACTTGAGAGCAAGAAATTCTTTAAGTAATCAAGGGCAAGACTATCATTGCAGGTAAAAATTTATAACATGATAACCCTAGCTCCTCTAGTGAACATTATTCCTTTTATGGTGAAATTTGTAAAGTGACCCTAAGGTGTAATGAACTGTTAATTGTTTGAAGATGATAAGATTTAATAAGCCTGAGAAGACAAATTGGAGACCTCACCATCTTTCTCACTGCCATTTGGAAAGTAAATTTTTACTCCCTGTTAATACTTTAAGCGAAGCCTAAGTAAAGTTGTTGATAATTCTGGTTAAGAGCCCTAGCTTCAATTTAATACTGGCAATAACTAATGGGGTCCTAAAGATGTTTCGTCTCGAACTTCTCCCTCTAACCTTTTTCCAAGGTGCCTTGTCTTTCTTCTCTTAAGTTTGTTAAACGCAAACCCATGTTGTCATATGGGCATGAACAAGTTCTAGTAGCGTAAGTGTTAATAGATGGCCTTGTGAAATTAAATTACCCCCTTTCTCTAAATAAACGAATTAAGAAAATGAATGTCATAATAGAGAAGATTAAAGGTGATTACTCAGTGTCAAAGGAATAAACTTAGCTTGGCAAGTTGAATTATACGAATTATATCTTGAGCCTCCTTGAAAACGTAAGCTAAGAATTGCAAGATGTCCTTTTAAAATAAACAACCCTCAAGAATATCTCATTGTGGATGGCCCTAACTATAAGTGTGTTCTGTGGTTGGACTTCTATGTTGTTTTTTCCAAAAGAAAAAAGTGTATTATCCTTTTGGGTGTGAACATTCCCGTGCTGACCTTGTGGTCATCCTTGTAACAAGTGGTTCCTAGAGTTGGTTGTAACTTTGTGACGACAGGTTGTGCCGTGTTATGTGTCGAAGCAAGTCAAAAAAAATTTATCCTGTCTTTTATTGTGTTGTCTGTGTGTGTGGATTGTGGGTCGCTACACTTGGTATCAGAACGTAGGTTCATGCTCTCGAACCTATGGGCCAGATTGGTGTTGTATGGTGATGTTACATGATGGTGATGGTGTTACATGATGTTGTTTCATGGAGATGATGGTATTGCATGATGATGATTTATATTGGAAGAGTAATGTGCTTTAAGCGTGATGTGATTATTTTCGTAATTGTGATATTGTGAACGCACGTGATGTGTATGTCACCTTGTGCATGTTTGTGATCATGTTGATATGTTGGGGATGGGAGTATTCTCTCTCCTTCTTGTGGATTCTATGAAGAATTCACGTGTGAATTACTGTTTATGATGTGTGAAAAGAATTATAATGTGGATGACATAGTGTTGGAGCATTGTGACATATTGTGATATGTAGGTGTATCAATGTGTTGTATGACTAGATTGATGTTAAAAGAGATGAGTTGTATCATGATGTTTTTACCATGTTTTGAAGAAATGTGTGTACCACCTTGTTATGTAGCAATGGATGTTATGTTGTGATGTACTATGTTCATCGTATGTATGATTTGTGGAAATATGTAATGCTTCATGTTGTGATTTGGGGTCATACGGTGAGTGTATGAACCCTATCGTATGGTGATTGCACTTTGGGTGCAGAATGTGGTAAAGTGGTGTGTTACACTCGGTGAATGTATGATTGTGATCTACCCTGTATATGTACCATATGTAAGATGTTCTGGTAGTTATGTGTGTGCCACCATTATGTTAGTGATGTAGTTACATGTTATGTTGTGAACCTTACACTAACCGAACCTGAGGGAAATCGATAGAAGTGTATGTTGAGAGTGAGGAATGGTGTACCATGGGTCAATAACTCAAGCCAAAACTCAGTTTAGTAGATAACATGTGATTCTTTCCTCTCTCCCTATGTGGTTGTATGTACGCAACCTAAGTGCAACTATGACTATGTTTAGCCTTGTCGAAGTGGCGGCGGGATGATTCAGATAGAGGTGATGACAGTTGTATTATTGATATGTATTTTGCGAGCAAAGGTTCGATGTTCCGAGTGCTAGCAACTCGTTGAGTACCCCTTTGGTGGCTAGATAAGGCCACACAGTTATCGTAATGTGACATTATTATAAGTTGATTTTATTCGTAAATTGAGCTTTTTACTTTATTTTATAAGGACCAGCAGCTTTTCTTGATTGCCATGCTTTACAATTTTGGGGCATTTCCTTGGTTTGTGGCACTAACATGGGGATTTTGATACTAACTATGGCTATTTGGCCATTTATTTTTGCTTAATTTTGGGTCTTCTTTTAAATTTGGAGTTTTTACTGCCTTGCCCAAGGCTTATACTTTACCACTTGGCATTTGGATTGGATTGTTGTGCTAGTTCTTTTTTCGTGATGTGTGGAATAGGGTCATAGGATGCACCATGAATTAGTTGGACCTATGGACCCGCTTCGTTGTATGGGGGTACGCCCCAAGGAGTACAGATAACTAGCGGGTTGTTGAACCACGCGTTATTATGTCACTTGGGTTAGGAGTGTTCGAACTCTATGTGTCTTGGACCATAGGGTCAACCGGAGTCCTTGAGGGAGGCATAAGAGTTTGAGGGAGGCATAAGAGTTTGAGGGAGGCATAAGAGTTTGAGGGAGGCATAAGAGAGTTGAGGGAGGCATAAGAGTTTGAGGGAGGCTTATGATATTTGTGTGTATGGTTGATGTTTCGGGATATATGTTAGAGTTATTGTGATGTTTTGGTAGTGGTATTTTGATGTATGTGTTACTCATGTCAGATGGATATGTGTTGTGGTGTTGTGGTTATGTCATTGATTCCCTTGTGGACACCATGTACCTGTAGCATTTGTTGGTGTTATGTGAATTTTTTTCATCGATGCAATTGAGGAAATGTTTGGTGGATTGTAGTACTCTTTTGGTTGAGTATTTTGTATGTCAGTCTTTGATGTGTGACGAGTACTATGTTATGTGGACTGTGCCTATTCTATTCCGTATTTGAGTAACCTTTTGTGGTGTAATACAATCATGAAGAATATACTTGTGTGCTTGTGAATCTGTAGGGTCTTGTGAACCTGATAGGGTGTTGTGTTAGCAGTTCATGTTGGGCACCCACAATAAGGAATAAATCAAAACTCTTCAATGATGATATTTTAAAAGAAACTAAAAATAAGAATAATGCTAATGGAAAGGAACTAATGAAATAATAAATAAGAGGGAACTGCCAATCTTCACAGAACCTTGAAAGTTAAAATTTCTACCAAATGTTCCTAAGGCTACCCTGTGGCCATGTTTTAATCAGATAAATTTTAAACCATAGGGTGGAATGTCTCATTTACCTGTTCTTGGTTGCGAACCATTTCCTTTCCTCTGTGTAATGTCTCATTGAGGACGATGCTTTCTTAAGGGGAGGAGAATGTAATGCCTTATTCTACGTTACACCTGTTCATCCTTCGGTGATCGAGTGCTAAGCATGGAACGTCTTTGTGCCTTCGATCTATGGAACGCTTCTGCTTTATTTGTGCTCATATGTGGTGTGGTGTGGTGTAACATCACGTGCCATTTATTCTCTTGTTCGCAAAGCTAAGCATGAATGTCCTCCTTGCTTTATATTTTTCCATCATTGTGTTCCAATTGCTAAATGAGGAGAGTGTAGTTTAAAATTTTTTAATCATCAAGGAGGAGAATATTAAACTAAACAAGGAGAGCTTAGTTTAAGTAATCAAGGAGAAGATTAATGATTATTATTTATTTAGACTGTATTTTTTTTATTCTTTTGGTAGTGGTTGAAGCGCAATTTTCTCCCTGGTTAACTGGCAAATGGGTGACATTTCTTGTCACTTCTTAAATGAACTTGTAATGTCCTATTTGGCGTGAGATAGTGGGAGTTGGTGGAGCCTTGACTTCCTTCACCATGATCTCATTCTGATCCTCTTTCAATGCGTACAGGTGGGTGTTGGGCACATTTTTCTTGGGCGTTTCTTTCTCCTGGCACGTTTCTCTGCCTCTTGGATGGGCTGCGTGTGGAGTGGTTGAGAGGCCAGCTAAACCTGTTCTGTCTAGGTGTTTTCCATCCTGGTTCCACCTTGGGCGCCTTCCCTGCTGGTCGCGTGGGTTCGATATGGCAGGTATAGATGAAGCTGCAGGCTAGGGAAGAAGGCGTGTTACCTCCACTTTCATTGGGTGCTGTGAGTTGTGTTCTGGTCGGGGATCGATAGCATGGCCTACATAGTAAATAGCCAGGTGGCAGGCATGTTGCAGAATGGTAGAAGCTGTTGTGAGTGCTTCCAGCAAGCAGGTCGTCCAACTATGTCGTTAGCTGTTCAGTATCGACTGCATCCTCAATTCGAGATTGTCCTTCAAGGTTTTTTTTAATCAAAATCGACAATGACAGTGAGAGAGTTACCAGGAGATTTGGTGAAGATTATTGCTAAGATTCTCTATTGTTTTCTTACTTGTTTTACGATGTAACTCATGGAAGAGTATCTCATAGAGGTGGATCTATTTTATATCAGAATATTCTTGAAGCACAATTTGCTTTGCAATTATATGAGCTTCTTCAGTGAGTCACTATGTTGGTAGGCATAAAGTTTTCTGTTGGAATTATCACACATTACAAGCTACCGCTGTAATGTTTGCACCGAGAGTTTGATGCTGTCCTCAAATCTGAAGAAAGAAAGGTTTATTTATCATTTCAGTAGATGCCTTTCAGAGCCAGGAGCATGATGTAATCATTATGTCTTGTGTCCGAGCTTCAAATCATGGGGTTGGCATTGTAGCTGATATTCGCTGCATGAATGTGGCACTAGCATGAGCTCGCAGAGCACATTGGGTTGAGGGAAAAGCAACTGCATTGAAGCAATCTAGTGATTGGTCAGCCTTATTTGAGGATGCTGAGTCTAGGGACTGTTTTATGGATATGTTTAAATGGCTTTATAAACCTACTAGCAAATGCAAAGAGCAGGTGTAAAGCCAAACTCCACAACCTTTGATAGCATCTCCACGCCTACACCAATGTGGGAGTGTTTGAACAGAGCATGGATGTTCTCCAATGCTTTTGAAAATGAGATTTTTTGTTGTTTGTTGTATCTGCTAGTGTCCTGGGTGCATAACTATCTTAAGATGGATTTATACTCCTGATCTGGATGCTCAACAAAGTGTTCGGATGGTTTGGGCAAAACTTGAAAGAAATGTGGTCTTTTGGACAGCAATGATTGCTGGTTGTGGACAAATTGGGTGGGTTGAGACACCTTGGAAACTTGGAAAATAATGGAGAAGGGACAAGGCTGTGTCAAATGCTTTGTTTGCCGGTGCGTTGGTAGATACATATGCAAAGTGGAAGCAAGCATAAGACACCCAAACTATTTGAAAAAATGCCTGAGTGAAATATGGCCAAAGGATAGCAAGGATTGCATGATATGTTTTGGGAAGGGTTTGTTGAGGAGGCATAGTAAGTTGAAACAAATCTGAATAACTTGGGTAAATCCATCTCCTGCAGCCTTGTGTAGATCACTTGTGTTTGTGGTAGCATGTATAGGGTATGTGAGTTGGTTGTCGAATCCCACAAGAAGTAAAAGCTCAAGGAAAGCAATAGTTGAGCACAAGTGCATGGAGTCACTTTGAATACAAAAATGATCATGAACTGTTTGACAAAAATCCTCTTCAATTGCATGGTCTCGCGGATCGTGAATGTGGACCGCTTAGAACTGGTGTACCCGGATTCTAGTACCTATAGCTCTTATGCTATCCCGTGCGTAGTCTCTATGACCAGTTGAAGCTGGAGAAACAGGCAAGATATTTATACACTTTTCTACTATTATTTTATTTAAAATTATTGTGAAATCGAACCACTTTTCCTTGCATTGATTTGTCAGTTGGATGTCATGATGGGAGATTTCCCCTTTCTGCTTGTTTCTCCTTGTTTTAGCTTTTATCATTGTCAGTTTGTTGATCGAAAGGATGCGTGTGCCCTCTCCTCTGGGTGTTATGTTTCTCTTGCTCGAGTGATCGATCTTCCTTTATATATATATATGTACTCTTCTCTAAAATAGAGTTCTAGTTATTATTTGTTACAGCTAGTTTTTAGCAGTCGTTATTGTAAGCGTGCAATAACTATGAAGTTCCTTCCTATCAACCAAGGCTGTCCTTCCTTGTCTTTTGACATATATTGTTAATGATCTCTCAAGCCACCTAACAACCTTTTTGGCATCGAAAAGGAAAGGTTGCAGGATTAGTGTAATCAATGCTTGGACTATTTCAGGTTAGAGATTTGGTGTTAAACTTTTAGAATGTTTTAGTTTGCGTGCATCGTGTTTCAACCTCGAGTGTTTAGACTCCTGCGTAGCTTCAGCCTGGTTCCTAGGTTTTATAGCCATTCTTAGGAGGTGCTTTGACTGCCCCCTTCATCTTGAATCGTAACTAGTTTTTTTTTATATTAGCTATGTTCGAGGTATTAATTGTGCAACTCTAGTACCCCGCTATTTCTGGTATTATTTTTGGTCTTCTTCCCTCTCGGAAGATTGTTGGTGAAATAATCCAGTCTTCTAACTTGTGTTTCCTCCCATTTATTATGACTGTGTGGTTAATTAGGATTGGACAGCTTATATGCATATATGTACCTTAATGTTTTGTGATGAAAATTGCCTTGAATGTTGTCAACCTTGGGAAAATCCTTCTTGCAATCAATAGTATGATGGAGCTATAGCAGAAGGAGTTGTTTTGTTAATGGAACTTAGTAGTTTATGTTGTACCTTTGTTTGAACGGTTTTTTATGTTACCAAGGGTTGCGTTAAAAATATTGTTGTTTTGGGAAATCTCTTGGAGTTAGTGGCCAAAACTAGTTTACTTCGCTTATGCTTCGAAACTTATGTTGTGTGGATACTCTATGTGATTTCAGGTTTGAAACTCATTTATACATGGCTTTTTGTGTTAATTCTTGGAACTGTGGTTTCACTTTTCTTGGGCCGATCAACTCTTGTTCTTCTAGAAATATAATATTATAACCTATGCATTTGGTACCTGTGATAAAATTCTGGATGGTTGTTACTTTATATCAAATCACACTCTTATGATTGTTATTTAATTATTTACTTGGTGGGAATCCTGCTTTGTTAGATTGGTTATTTCTCCTTATGGGGCCAAGGACCTTTCTCTTTTGGTTGTTATATTTTCATTGTCTTTACTCCTAACGGAAGTACATGGTCTTCTTCCTTGTTTGGCATGGTGGAAACTTCTTATAACTTGAAGTGTTGATAGTGTTTAGAGGTTTGACCCAAATTCTTGTAATAAAGTGCTTCTTTTCATGATATTGATAGATAACAATTATGGTGGGTTTGTGTAGCCTTATCTTGCTCAGTTCTCGTGAACTGACTCTTGTAGAAAATTTTTTGCAGATGGATTTTGCATGTAGATGAGGGATAGACTTGTAGACTTTTGTCATCAACCTCAGTTGAGAAGTTCTTTTGCATGAATCCTTCTTATATTGTTCAACTATTGTTAACATCTAGTGGAAAAGTTAGAAGAGGATCAATGTTTTAGTTTATTGTATCGTGGATTATGTCGTCTTAACTCTGGAATCTTGAATTGTTTGACTATTTTGAAATTGTAAGAAAATTTGGTTATTGTTGTTGAGTGACTTTGTTGGAGTATCAGTATTTTAAGAATTGATGTAATCTTGTTTTGTTCTTGTAAATGAGTGTTGCTACAACTTTGCCTTGAGAATAAATTTTGAGTTAAACCTTGCTATGACTTAGTAATAAGGTGTCATAAGTAAACTAACATAGGATTGTTTAATACTTCTGGAAGTTAATTTAAAAGTTGTATTCAAATAAAGTAACGTAGGGGTCACCAACTTGAGAGAAAGAAATTCTTTAAGTAATCAAGGGCAAGGCTATCATTGCAGGTAAAACTTTATAACATGATAACCCTAGCTCCTCTAGTGAACATTATTCCTTTTATGGTGAAATTTGTAAAGTGACCCTAAGGTGTAATGAACTATTAGTTGTTTGAAGATGATAAGATTTAATAAGCCTGAGAAAACAAATTGGAGACCTCACCATCTTTCTCACCGCCATTTGGAAAGTAAATTTTTACTCCTTGTTAATACTTTTAGCGAAGCCTAAGTAAAGTTGTTGATAATTCTGGTTAAGAGCCCTAGCTTCAATTTAATACTGGCAATAACTAATGGGGTCCTAAAGATGTTTCGTCTCGACCTTCTCCCTCTAACCTTTTTCCAAGGTGCCTTGTATTTCTTCTCTTAAGTTTGTTAAACGCAAACCCATGTTGTCATATGGGCATGAACAAGTTCTAGTAGCGTAAGTGTTAATAGATGGCCTTGTGAAATTAAATTACCCCCTTTCTCTAAATAAACAATTTAAGCAAATGAATGTCATAATAGAGAAGATTAAAGGTGATTACTCAGTGTCAAAGGAATAAACTTAGCTTGGAAAGTTGAATTATACGAATTATATCTTGAGCCTCCTTGAAAACGTAAGCTAAGAATTGCAAGATGTCCTTTTAAAATAAACAACCCTCAAGAATATCTCATTGTGGATGGCCCTAATTGTAAGTGTGTTCTGTGGTTGGACTTCTATGTTGTTTTGTCCAAAAGAAAAAAATGTATTATCCTTTTGGGTGTGAACGTTCCCGTGCTGACCTTGTGGTCATCCCCGTAACAAGTGGTTCCTAGAGTTGGTTGTAACTTTGTGACGACAGGTTGTGCCGTGTTATGTGTCGAAGCAAGTCAAAAAAAAATTATCCTGTCTTTTACTGTGTTGTCCGTGTGTGTGTATTATGAGTCGCTACAGGTCTGGTTTGCTGAAGTGTTGAATCACAGGGAAAATTTTTAGCTTGAGTGGGAGTTATTGCAGATGATGGAAGATCTAGGATTGATAAATTCAACGGGTAAAATTTCAATCTTTGGAAGATGCAGATGGAAGATTACCTTTATCAGAAGGATCTTTATACTCAGCTGTATGAGAAGGTGAACAAACCCTCGAGTATGATAGATGCGGAATGGGATTTATTGGATCGAAAGGCACTTGGAACGATCCGGCTGTGTCTTGCATCTTTGATATTATTTAATGTTTCAAAGGAAAAGACTATAAAAGAACTGATGGATGCATTAGGGAAGTTGTATGAAAAACCCTCTACCTCTAATAAGATATTTTTAATGAAAATTTTGTTTAATATGAAGATGTCTGAGAATGGTTCAGTAGCAGATCATCTAAATGATTTCAATATGGTTGTAAATATTCTAGCTTCGGTTACAATAGAATTTGATGAAGAAGTTACGGCTTTATTAGTTCTGTGTTGTTTACCTGAGAGTTGGAATACCCTGGTAATGGCTATAAGCAACTCAGTTCCTGGTAACTCAAAGTTGAAGTTTGAGGATGTTGTAGGGGTGATTCTAAGTGAGGAAATGCGAAGAAAAAGCTCTGGTGAATCTTCTACTTCAGGGAATGCTTTGACAGTGGAAACTAGAGGGAGACAGAAGAATAGAGGAAATCGTGGAAAATCAAAGGATTGGGCAAGGTCAAAATCCAAAAGCAAGATAGTATGTTGGCACTGTGAAAATTATGGGCATGCAAAGAAGGTTTGTTGGGAGCTTCGGGACAAGAAGAAACAATAGGAGGAAAACAAGGAGGAAAATGTGGCATCGGGTAATGTATGCCAGGATGCTTTGATTCTTGGTAATGTATGCCAGGATGCTTTGATTCTTTCTTTGCATAATATTACTGAATCTTGGGTTTTAGATTTAGGGGCATCTTTTCATGCTACTCCATATAGGCATTATTTTGTTGATTATGTTCAAGGGGATTTTGGGCATATTTTTCTTTGGTGATGATGAGCCTTTTAGTATAGTTTGAAAAGGTTCTATTCAGGTTAAGATGCAGAATGGGAATACATGGCTATTGAAGGATGTCAGACATGTGCCTTCATTAAGGAGAAATTTGATATCGGCAAGGTAATTAGGAAGTGATGGTTGTACTGTGATATTTACAGCTGACTCTTGGAAGGTTACCAAGGGTGCTCTTGTGGTGGTAAGAGGTAAGAAGGTTGGGACCTTGTATTTAACCACTGATAGTACTAATGATTATAATCTTGTGGCTTCAGATGCAGATACAACATTATGGCACTATAGGCTCGGTCATATGAGCCATAAGGGCATGGACATCATAAAGAAGAATTTTCCTGGATATACAGAAACAAATTTGGATTTTTGTGAGAATTGCATATATGGGAAACATAAGCGAGTAAGGTTTCTCAATGTTGAACCTACGAAGAAAGAGAGTAAGTTAGAGCTGGTACATTCTGATGTGTGGGGGCCGGCTCATGTATCATCTCTTGGGGGCTCAAGTTATTATGTTACTTTTATTGATGATGTAACAAGGAAAGTTTGGGTTTATTTCATTAGAAACAAATCTGATGTATTTGATACTTTTGTTAAATGGAAAGCCTTGGTAGAGAATGAAACATGTCTTAAGTTAAAATGTCTCAGGTCAGATAATGGAGGGGATTATTGCAGCAATGAATTTGATGATTATTGCTCTAAGAATGGAATCCACAGGAAAAAGACAGTTCCAGGAACCCCGTAATAGAATGGGGTGTCAGAAAGGATGAATAGAATAATAATGGAACATGCTAGGAGCATCAGGATACATGCAGGATTACCTCTTTATTTTTGGGTAGAAGCGGTGAGCACAGTTGTGTACTTGATAAATAGAGGACCCTCAAGTGCCTTGGATGGAGGCATACCTGAGGAGGATTAGTACGGTAAGAAAGTCGATTACTCATTTCTTAGAGTCTTTGGATGTGAGGTGTTTGTTCATATTGACAAGGATGATAGGACCAAACTAGAGGCTAAATCAGAAAAATGCACTTTTATTGGTTATGGTGGTGATGAATTTGGATTTAAATGTTGGAGTATTAAGGACAAGAAAATCATTCGGTCTACGGATGTGGTCTTTAATGAGAAAGTCATGTATAAGCAACAGTTGCAAGAAAATAGGGAAGAATCCAAGAAAGAATATGCAGTGGTAGAGGATCTTCCAGATGGGATAGTGACCCATGAATCAGTTCTGGAACCTACTCAACAAGAACCCCAAACTCCTACAGTGAGGAGGTCTTCTAGGGTAAGAAAAGAACCTGAATGTTTTTCTCCTTTTCTTTATTATTTATTACTCACTGATAGTGGAGAGCCAGAGAGCTTTGTTGAAGCAGTGCAGGTAGATGCCAGTAAGAAGTGGGAGCAAGCTATGGATGAGGAGCATAAGTCTCTCATGGAGAACCAGACTTGGGATTTGGTTAAGCTATCGGAAGGAAAAAGAGCATTGCAGAACAAGTGGGTGTACAGAGTTAAAGATGAAGAAGGAGGAAAGAAAAGATATAAGGCCCGGTTAGTGGTCAAGGGGTTTGTACAGAAACAAGGTATAGATTTTGATGAGATTTTTTCTCCTATAGTAAAAATGACTTCTATTAGAACTGTTCTTGGAATAGTGGCAGTAGAAGACTGCATTTCTCCATGGTGATTTGGAGGAGGAGCTATATATGCAGCAGCTAGAAGGATATGAAGTCAAAGGTAAAGAGGAGATGGTGTGCAAACTGAAGAAGAGCTTGTATGGCCTGAAAAAAGCTCCACGTCAATGGTATAAGAAGTTTGATAGCTTCATAATGGAGCAAGGTTATATTAGATGTCATTCTAACCATTGTGTGTATACAAAGAAATTTGAGGATGGAAGTTATATTATCCTGTGTTTGTCTATTGATGACATGTTGGTTGCAGGTAAAAACATGCAGGAAATAAAAGTACTCAAGAAATAGCTAAGTGAATCCTTTGATATGAAGGATTTGGGGGTAGCTAGACAAATCCTTGGTATGAGGATAACTCGGGATAGGAAGGAACGGAAGCTGACTTTATCTCAGGAAGAGTACATTAAGAAGGTATTGGATAGGTTTAACATGCATGATGCTAAACAGGTTGGGACTCCTTTGGCAGGCCATTTTAAGTTATCAAAGGAGTAGTGTCCGAAGACAGAGCAGGAAAGAAACAAGATGTCCAAGGTACCTTACTCATCAGTGGTTGGTAGTTTGATGTATGCTATGGTGTGCACTAGGCCTGATATTGCCCATGTAGTGGGAGCTATGAGTAGATTTATGAGTGATCCAGGTAAAGAGCATTGGCAAGCAGTAAAGTGGATCCTTTGGTATTTGAGAGGGACCATGGGGACAGTTTTGTGCTATAGTGGATCAGACACCACTTTACATGGTTATGTAGATTCAGACATGGCTAGAGATGTTGACAGTAGGAGGAGCACGATAGGTTATATTTACACTATAGGTGGGACAACAGTGAGCTGGATTTCTCGACTATAGAAGCTGGTGGCTATATCAACCACAGAGGTTGAGTATGTTGCTACCACAGAGGTAAGCAAAGAGATGATTTGGTTACAACAATTTCTTGAGGAGTTGGGGCATAAGCAGAAGGAATGTAAGTTGCATAGTGATAGTCAGAGTGCTATACACCTAGCTAAGAACTCTGCTTTCCACTCCAAGATGAAGCATATATAATTGAGATATCACTTCATCAGGACAACTTTGGAAGAAGATAAGTTGAAGTTGGAGAAGATTCATACCAGTCAGAATCCTGCAGACATGATGACCAAGGTGCTCACAAGGGATAAAATAAAGCTATGTTTAGCTTTGGTTGGCCTTCGTGGATGACAGTGAAGGGTTGAGAAGCTTGCTAAGTGGAAATTAGTCTCGAAGTGGGAGACTGTTATGTTTGTGAATCTTGTTTTCATGTTAGAGTTTGGTACACCTTCTATGTGTTACACTCAGGTATTTTTAAGGGGGTTTAGGGGCAAAGCCCCCGAAGTAAATTTTTATGGGTGGTTTATTAACCCATGGGTAATGGGTAACCATTATGGGCTGTTGTTTGGGCCCATGGTTTTTCGGTACCCATTGTTTTGATACCCACAGTTTTGTATCAAACTACTTAAGCAATTGTCTATTTATATGGTCTTATACATATGATAGATAGACAAGTAAATGTATTGTAGATGTGCTTTGAATTCAGGTGTGAATTCTATAGAGTTTGTTGAGCATAGCTCCAAATGGATCTGGGTATTGTATTGAGAGAGCGAAGGCTTGTAATAAAATATGAGCAAGTGATTCCATAGTTTTGGTCAGGTCTCAGGGATGCCTGTCTGTCAGTTCTCATTCTTTTTTTCTCACTTGTCTCTGGACACTAACACCTTGAGATGGATAGGAGTGCCAGGCGCTCCTGTCCATCACGGGCATCCCTGTCCTCTTTATGTTTGATTTTATTTTTGACATTTGAGGTCGGTCTTTTTGGTTTTCCCTCTCATCTCCTGAGGTACTAGTTGACATGTTGGGTCATTAGTGTTGAAATTTGAATAAGATATCGCTTTATAAACACAACATACATACCATTATATGGGAAGACTATTCTTATGAATGGATAGCTATCTACATAGAGCAAGGGACTGCATTTGGGCCATTATAATGCATACACACTACATCGGAAGGGGAGTTCATTCTATTCCATCCACACATTTACATTTTTATCTAGTTGTTGCCCGCTATCTTGGCGCCTTTGGGGTGGGGGTGACCTAGGAGCACTATTGCACACACAAACACATAGAACTACATTATATCTGAGATGTAGTGTAACTCTTAACTACCAAACCACCATTGTGGTATCTGAGGACAGTCTGAACCCTTCATTTGTATCTTTATTTTTTATGGTTTGATGCTTTGTTTAGGGTTTTGCAAGTGATTTCTTCATTTTAGATTTACCAGTACCTCAGTGACTAAAGTGTGACATTCACGTGACAAAAGGAGAGTAAGTGCAAATCCCTAACAACCTTATCAGAACTAGGTTCTGACTGTTTCTATAGACCAGAGCACCCAAATTTTAGACTAGAGTGCCCCATGCGCCCCCATCCTTCTCTAGGTGCTCTAGTCCAACCATTTCCACCTCCGTTGTATTTTTCTGTTGTCTATTGTGATGGTCTAATCTATTGTTTTATCATACTGCTCAGTCCTAGGTCACTACGATGTAAGTGAAATTGAGGTAAGTACCTTATCCTTCTTATTTCCTTTCATTTATAAAATCAAATAAATTGTTTAGTATTCATATTTCAATGTATTTCATTTATAGTAACTTTTTACATTTTAGATCCATAATAAAATTCAGATTTTACTGAATCATTTTGGTGAACCCATAGCTTAGAACTATTTACCTCAGGATACACTACAAACCCTAATGGCTAAGGATAGCTCTTCTTCTTATCATCTCATCATTCCTCATGTGATTATCAATCCTATTTATGATGAGGCCACTATTACTGAACTCACTGCCTTATATCACAATGTTGCTCTTCCGGATCATACTCAACAACAACTCTTAGCTAACGAATGTAGTGTGCCTATTAGATTTGATAATTTTACCATTGGCATTGTTCTGATCCGATGAGATTTACTCATTATATACCTTTTTATACAGTTCCACACGATCCTCCTTCTGAAATTTCCAAAGAAACTTTAGATGCCACTCTTATTAATTTCATGCTTGGTCTTGATGATAATACACATGTGCATGTTGATTCTCATACTAGTTAGGACACTAGTCTAGCTGCTTCTCATGTTACTTCTATTTATGAAAATGCTTCTCATGATACATCGCATACTAGTTCACATACTCCTTCATACTATGTTGATGATACACTTAATGAAATTCTTCTATCTGAGTCTCTCTTTGATTTCGACGAAACAATTGATAGTCACGATTCTACTTATTTACATAATGCTGATTGTGAATCCCCTGCTACATTATCTACTTCTTCTAGGATTTTATCTAATAACATGCATGAGTCATCTCCATCTATTAGTTTATCTCATCATTTCATTTCATCTCCATCTATTACTTAGTCTCCTCCTATCACCGCATCTCCATCTGTCACTTCATCTGCTATGGATGTTTCTAATGCTGGTTGTACTGCTTCTATGGATGTTCCATGTCCTTCATCACCTATTACTCCTTTGGAACCACCTTCTATTGTTCCCTTAGCATCATAATCTCCTATGTCTCCCTTGATATCCTTATGATTACTCATAATGGATACTATTCCTTCACGGGATATTTTGTCCCTCAGGCATGCTGTTGGTCACTTGCAGTCGCGGGTCCAATCTCTTAAATTAGAAAGAAATGCCTATTATTCTTTAAATGATAATAATTCACTGCATGGAAATCATATTCCCAAAAATATTGAAAACTCAACATTTCCTAAATATATTTTTATGTATACATTTTCATGTTTCGATGGTAAGAATTCATATTTGCATCTCAAGCATTACCGTATAGCTACGGCTTCATATTCTAATGATTGAATATTACTAAAATCCTTTCACCAAATCCTCATAATTGACACTCTCAAATGGTACATGGATCTTCCATTTGGATCTATTAGAAGTTATTGTGAGATAGAAGATGCTTTCCTTTGCCGATTCATAGTCAACAATGGCCCTAGAGTTACATATGATCATTTACCTAATCTATGTCAGGGAAAAATAAAACCTATTATTGATTACATTCTATGATTTAATGCTTACACACATCAACTATTTTTCAGCCTATTGACTTAGAGAAGTAATTTATCTTCTGTTGTGGTTTGATTCCTACTTTGAAACAACGTTTGCAATACGAAACATGTGAATCATTCACATTTTTATGCTAAAAGTTCATTGATTTAGAACAAGATCTCATTTTTGTGCATGTTATAGATCTTCCTCCTATTACTACTACTACTACATCATTTAGTTCTTCTTTTCTCCCATCTATTGAGCATCCTACATGGTCTCCATCTCCTCCACCTCATAAGCTAGTTCAGTCTACTCCATTACATAAGCATCCACCATATCCTATTCCAGGTCAGGATACACCTCATACTTCTACACTTATCTCACAAGGACCATTACATTTATCTCATCACCCTAGACCTCATGATGTGTTGCGTGCATTGATTGATAGGCACTTGATTCGCCTACCATCTAACTAGCACCATCCACCACATCTCTTGCAATGCCAACGTGATAGACCTTACTGTAACTATCACCATATTAATGGCCATCAACACAACAACCGTTACACACTTCATGATTGCTTAAAACAATTAGAGGAAAAGGGTATCATTTCTTTTGGTTCTCACTCACGTGAGTGGTCTATATCTTCTCTACCTCGTAGGCATTCTATTACTCCAGTTGAGTTATCTCCTTCATCTAGTTCTAAGGTCATTGTTCATCTACTACTGCAGGTTGTTACTCATGCGTGCTCTCCATCGCATCCATCCATTGTTGCACCATCTCGTCGGCCACGTCATGCTACCACTATATATTGGCTTCCACAACCCTCTACATTTTTACTTCCCACCACCGCTTCACCCTCATTGGCACTGCTTCACATGACATTCAGTTTTGCTCCTAACCTCATGCTACTTTCATTCCAAATGCTTCTACCTCTTCATGTCTTCTTGGTCTTTGGTAGGTGATTTCCATCACATTACCCCCTGATGATGCACTCATATTCTTATGGTTCTTACATGAGTGTTGATGGATGTGTTACAGTAAGCACCTCTCTTCACATGCTTTCTCGATTCATCTAGGGCATATTAATAAAGTATGACTCTTATTTTATTCCAAAATTAGTTGATATTATAATCACTTAAGATCCATTTGTATTTTCTCTGTCTTGAATTTATAATTATTTTTCATCCCCCCGAGTCAAAATAATGAATTGAATTAGATATATATTCAGTTAATGCATTATTAATGCAATAAGATTCAATTAGATGACTGTAGGAAAAATCAATTACATGTTTTAATTAAGAAAACTTAACTTCTTGAATGTAGAATAAATCAATCACATGAATAAATGTACAAAAATAAATTTCATGTGTTACAAACAAATATTTATTTAAAATTTTCAAATATTTGCATTTATTACTATCATATAATTTGTCTTCCTTTAGTTACGGATTATACTTTTGATTTACATAAGCATTAAGATATTACCTATGTACTTTTAAATTTAAAATTATTAATAAAATTGAATATCTTGAAAGTGTCAATGTTATTCAATTTAAAATTTTAAAAAGTTTTACCTCTCTAACATATATTTTATTTATTATGCGGAGAATGAATTTGAAGTAGTATTTACTGTGTGGTATAAATTATAGATATATATATTTTTACAAATTTAATTTAAATCAACTGATGATCTATTATATTTTACATATTTTTAGGTTGATTAGAATATTATTTAATTAATTATATTTTTCAAGTTGATTATGTATAGATAATTTATAATTAGTATAAATATTATGAATAAACTTATATTAATTTTTTTATTGATGATAAATCATTTCAATATAATTACGCTAATGTGTAATACTTGAGACAATGCCATTCAAATAAACAAAACAAACTTAAAAATCTACAACATGAACAATAAATTTTAGTTTATATATATATATATATATATATATATATATATATATATATATATATATATATATCTATCTATCTATCTATCTATCTATCTTAATTATGTTTAAATAGACATCAAAACTAAGATCATAGTAAAAATGAAAATGAATCATAACCATTCCCGATTACTATAGTAAGTGTAATTAGTTTAAATTATATTGTATGCTATCCACATTTTACTTATTACTATTCACAAAACAAAAAATTTCCACAGCTAGAGTTTAGTGGTTATTAATTATTAAAAATTAGATTTATGTGGTGCATTAAATATTCACAATTCATAAAGTTTACATTTTGTAGATAATATACAATCAAAATCTTAGTGATGTACTTGTTGGTAATGCACACATTTTATATTTCTTAGATAATACACAATTGAAGTCTTACTGACGTAGGATTTTCTCATTTTCTATTTGAATATGAGAAATGGTATGAAATTTGGAATCTTGATACATGAAATAATGTAGATTATTAACAATTAAATTTATATGAATTGTCCACAATATCATTATACAATATATAGTGTAGTCGAATGACATTATATAGTATACATTATTAATAACAATGTTATGTAATGGATTATATTTTTCATAATGCACATATTTTATATTTTGTGTATAATATATAATAATTTTTTTAACGACGTAGAATATATATTATTGTAATCAACTTAAAAAATGGTATAAAAAATTATAGCTATGATACATTATAATCGGTTGTGTAATTATGGTAATTCTAATTTAAAAACTATATTATTTTTCAAAACATGAAAATTAATATAATATTTCCATTGTAGAAATGTTAGAATATGAATATTCCACAAGTTTAAATGTTGTTTGATAAAATAGTGGAATATTCACATTATTTTTAATAAACGCTATCTATGCATAACATTGTGGGTAAATGATCTTTTCTCTAGTAGTGATGCAACCTAAAGGAGAGGGTCTAATTATTATATGCATATCTTAGAGTGGATATCTGTAGGGGGTAGGGGATGTGCATGATAGAAATCAAGGAAAATGCAAACAATATATGCTAGAGACAAGTGCTAGTATAAAAGAGGTAGCATGCAATAGAGTACAACGTATCAAACAACTATGAAGACAAGAGGGACCGCGAAAAGTGAGTTTTAGACATGGGACATCACTCACAATGTCACAAGAAAATCAGCACTGTAGTGGCCATAAGAAAGTAATGACCAAGAAAGACATAGAGCATAGCCTGTAAACAATAGAAAACAATAATGAGAAAAAAGTGGTAGATAACCATGGTTGTATAGAGTCTTGCAAGGCAAGTGCTACACATGAAACACCTATTAGCCTATTATAAAAATAATTAATATGTCAAATTATGTATATATCAACGAAGAGTAAATGATAGTAACAATAATTAGTAAATAATGTAACAATAAGACCTGTGATGTGTAGATTACGAGAGTAGAAAAGGTAGATTCCCTTAGGAGCCTCGGTGGGAATGGTAAAGAGAAGTATCAAGCATCATGCATCATGTAAGAATATGTATAAGTCATGCATCCACCTCAAGATAACATGTGAATGTACATGTGTGTATAGAAAAATATAATGACATACTAAGTATCCAACTAACATATGAAAAAAAGTGTAACATGTAAATAGTATAGGCTAACAAGAGAAAATACAACCAAGATATGCAGATGCTATGTGAATGTGATGCTTTGATACGATATCCAAGATATGTAGATGAGGGGAGTCACATTGCCATCAGTGGATGTGTGTGATGTGAGGTTCATTTAATAATTTCTCCCTCAATAGTCAAGTATGAACCATAGAACAAGAGTATGTCATCGGGTAGTAAAGTTATTGTAAGTGAATGAGATTAGATGCTCGTAAAGATTTATCATAAAGTACATAGTATGAAGTGTAGTAGAGAAGTTTTGAGTAGATAATAGAGACAACCAGTTGTGATGGAGGAGGGGAGAAAGTGCGAGTAATTTTTATTTAATGTCCTCAACAATCATGTATGAACCTTGAGAACACAAGTGCGTCATCAGGTAATGAGTGTAAAGTATATGTAACAATGTTAAAAAAGATAGACTGAAGCACAAAGCATGAGAGATAGAGAGAGTAGCCAAGATGTGACAAGTGAGGTTCATTTATGAATTATTCCCTCAATAGTCAAGTATAAATCATAGAACAAGAGTGCATCTTTGGGTAATGATGGTACAATGTGTGTACCAGAGATATGATAGTGCTCATAAAGGTAGATATGAAGCACATATCATGAAGTGTAGTAAATAAACTATGAGTATCCAATAGAGACAACCAATAGTAATCGGGGGGAGAAAGTGTAATGCTAAAATACCCCTAAGTGTACAAGTGATGAAGATCTATGTGATGATGGTAAAGAGACCATGTTATGGTGGTAGATGTGGAAATGTTTCATAATAAATTTTATGGTCATCACAATAATAGTTAAAATCACAGGCATTAGCAATATCAGAGTTGGAGTCAACAACATTGCTATAATTGAAATCTAATATGTGCAAATGCTCCTATGACATATCAAATGGTTCATCAACATCGTAAGCTTCATCTGGGTCCTATTCATTGACATAGCCATTATCTGGATCAAAAGCAATTTTAATTTTAAACCTAGGAGGTTCGTGAGTGATCTCAGCTAGTGGTGGGGGAATTTGTTGTTCTTCCTTTAATGGTGGTTACATATTTATGATTGGTAACCTTGTAAATGACACAATAGAAGGACTTAATGGGGTATATACTTCTAAAAGTGGTATGATATTGGGTTGGATAGGTGACTCTTGAATTAATAGATAAGGAACATTAATAAGTATGAAATTTGGATATGTGGATCTTGAATTAACAGAGAAGGAAAATTAATTTAGGAACCCATTGGGGTTTGGTAATTAGAATTGAGCATGTAGTAAAATGTTGTGTATAAAACAAAATAAAGCATTGATGCTCAAATTTCCCGATTCTTCATTCTAAAGCATAGTAATCATTGTTAGGATGACCATTAATTCTATGATAATTAAAAAATGGGGGGCCTTTATAGTTTGTAATCCTATAAGGAGGGTAGTAATGAGTAGGTGGAAATGTGATTGACTGGTGAGTAAGGAGCTCAGAGATAATATCATGTTTCCTAGCACTTCGATCATGTTGGTACCAAAATTTAACCTCGTTCAAAGATTAAACAACATCATGGGTTTGATAGGACACTCAGAGGTAGATAGATAATCATGTATGTCGTTTTGTAGTCGAGGAAGAAATCTACCTGACTTTATAGCACTCTGGCTCTGAAGGGAGTGGGTAGCACATGCAAAAGGATGTGAACTGATTCTAACTATTTTAGGTTATGCCTTTCAACCAAGGTAAGAGAACCTATTTTGTAACCTCTATTATTTGAAAGGAGATACATGTACCTTTATTTTGCATGAGATTTTGTAAAGGATACCTTGGGGAAAATATGATCAAAACATCATATTTGACTCTCACGAGTTGTCACTTCCAGATCATGGAGATATCTTCACAACAAGGCAAAGGTTACTAAAGACATTTGAGACCCTGATCGTTTCTACATGTTTTGGTAATAGAGATTATGCATTTGTGTACACACATGACAAACATGGGTAGGATTGGTTGTTGTTAAATGAATTTTGGTAGGAGGGGAGATAGGACGGACTTGACTCACCAGATCCTTGAGAGATTATGCAAAATGGAAATATTCAATCAACAAAATTCCACAAAAAGTTAAATTGTTTCCTCAACTAGAATATGTGCTTCAATGGAGGCCCAGATTAGCACTCTTTCACACAATCTGTGGGATTCTATCATGAAGGATCGAGTTAGAGAACCCAATAAAGAACCAAGATTTAAACCAAGTCACGCATGAGGTACACTCAGAGGCTTATAGAGAATCTCTATCAACAAAATGAAAGAAAAGTGATTTTAAACCGTTTATCCCACTCCCAGATGAAGGCTCTTCTGAGAAATTAAATTGCAGATGCCACTAAACTATCACAAGGATTGAGACATATGTGATTAGACCCTATTTTGGTACAATATTTCAATAGAAACAAGAAAAACTAGTCGTATGCATTCAGAGATGAAATAAATACACTTTACTCAAGATTAACACAAAATAACTCAAAGTTTGATCAAATTTATCAGCAAGGGAAAGTTTCCAGAATAATCTCAAAGCTTTTCAATGGTTGTACACTTGCAACCACCTTGAAACGATAAAATTTGATATAAAGAGAGAGATGTACAGGCTTCTCTAGATGGTTTCTTAAAATGGATGGGCTCTGTCAAGCTTTTTCTACTCAAGAGAATCAGTCCTGATCTTTCCAAAAACTCCCAACCATTTGTACGATGAATTCATGCCCTTTATAACATTTCCAAAAGAGCCCCTTCCTCCCAAAAGACAAAAAATTTAAATGCACCAGTGCTTGCCATGATTCTTTTGTGATTCTCAGAATCAGATCTGTAAAAAGTCTCTAGGTGCTTGAGGGAAAATCTCTTCGATTTCTTCCCACATTCAACTCCTTTCTTGAGAAAAACATGCCTCCATCCATTCGCCAACCACTTCCACCCCATATCAATCAAATCTGACCCCTTGTGTGCTCAGGAGAAGAAAAACGGAAAAATAGATTGGGCATGAGAGTCAGATTGTTTTAATGGAAAAATACGTCTCCAGATCTCTCCCACCAAACTCTAGATATCAAAATTAACTTGCTCCTCTATTTGGTGTGTAGAAAATAGCAAGAAATCATGAAGACTCGCACTCCTAGGAGTTTTACAGAAAAAATGGGGGGAAAATCATATTTAGATGCTCAGCAGCCATTGATCTTTGATTCTGAATGTGGGCCGTCCATGTGGAAGATGTAAAAAAAGGCTTGGGAGCTTCTTTTGACATTTTCTAACCCTTTTAGAAAAATGGAAAAATGGAAAAATTTCACCTTTTTTTCCTGCACCTCCGCTTCTAAAAATGGGCTTGACACATGTCCTAAGGTGGGCCCCAAAAGAAACGTAAAGAAATTCTGCCATTTGACTCTATTTTGGAAAAAGGAAAATTTTCCAAGTTTTCCCCGTAGCTCCACCCTTGAGAAATACTTTTGACACGTGTCCCAATGTGGGTCCCAACAAAACTACGCTTCCCCTTTTACTTTTAACTCTTTTTTCTCAAAAGGAAAATTTTCCAATTTTCCTCTGTGGGTCCGCACCTCTGCCATTGACCAGGGAAAAACATTGACTATTTCCAATTAGACTCACAGGCCATTTTTGCTATTTTAACCTTTATGAAGTAAAGAGGTGAAAGGTTTGAATTAAATCTGATGGTCTGCCTCCCTTCCCCCTATGACTTTTCAAATTACCACGTGTCACAATGGCGCACCTTGAGGCGGCCCCAAAATTTTGATACCTTGAACAAGCATGGGCTCGCCATGTGTCCTGCTCTGAAAAAATTTGTTTGAAGGCTTGAAGCTCTGCAGAGAGCACCACGTGTCAAGCTCCAAGGCAGTCTTCCTTGGTTGTTGAAAAGTCCAAGAAAATATGCAAAATGAGTGGAATGCCCCATGTGGCCTCATGGTGCTTCTTCAAAATGGTGCCCAAGTTGAACACCCTGAATGAGCGCAGGCTCTTCACGTGTCCTTGTTCCACCAAACTATTTCCATCTGCATAAATTTTTTTGTAAGTATGGGAAAGCAACAGAAGCCTCCATGTGTCCTCCCGGCGCTACTCTAAGGAAATGCCTAAAAGTAGATGTTATCGCAAAATCACAGCACCCCTGGACGCACATCAGATTTCTAGTTTGATCACTCTAAGCATCCAGTGTGATTGGATAACATGGGTACTATCTCCAAGTTGTGGGACTTGTTGCTTGAGACAGACCTCCAGAGAAAGCTGGTTCTGTGCTCCTAAACTACCTGCCATAATCTACTCTAATGCAGGATAAACTAACTGTTCTAATCTAAATTTCCAAGGGACCAGGGAAAGAGAATGCATAAAATGAAATCCTACACTAAAGCGGTTCTCCAAATGTGTGAAATACAGAGGCAAAGTGCACACTAGAAGAGGTGATGACAGTTCACCATAATCTAGCAAAATGCATTCACAATAATATTTCAAGCATACACAATGAGTAATGAATCCCTGCAAGAACATAATAAATAGACACAATATACTTGTAGAAAGATTAAAGGGGCAAGAAGAATGCAAGGAAACACAGCAGGGGAAGATATATCCACAAACTGATATTTTATTGCTTCATGATATGCACAGTTCAATCTATTACAAGATAAGGGCCTGGATCACCATGCAAGGAGTCCACTACAAGGGCCTGCAACACACTGGCTTCACAAAGCAATTTTGACAGAGCTTTGTTACCCAAAAACTCTCCTCCTTTACAATAAGCCCAACACTCCAATTTATAGAAAAAATGAGAAGGAGAAGAGAAGGGAAAGTGGAAATCCCGAAATCTGTCCTTCAACCACATGTAAGAGGCATTAAATTGAGTGGAATGGGTATACATTACTTGCAAAAGGCTCCCCATACTGTCCCATGTGCTGCAGCAGAGAAAGAATGATGACCATGCCTCTTAAATGCACTCCCAGCTACCAAATAAAACACTGTTCTGAACCCGGCCACGTTTTCTTAAAAATATCAATCAATTTCTGATCAAATCTAGAATTTCTTGATTTCTGTGCATTGGGCTCGGAAACACGATTCCAACGGTACCAATTTTGTGCGATTTCGTTGAGAAATGCAAAAGTTATGGCCTTCTGAGTGCAGGCAGCTATTTTGGGCCTGGCAGGCGTTTTCTGTCATTTGACAGGAAAGAGCATCTACTGACTGGAGCCGAACACATTTCCTTTATTTAAATATATCTATCCTCATTAAAATTAAGAAATCCAGTTTTTGTGGCGTAGATGGACGTCGTGCCCATTCCAGAAAGTCCAATATTATGAAAGTCGGAGTTCGGAGTCAAAAGTTATGGCCGTTTGAAGTTCCACGGGTCAGAATGTTGACTTTTCCTCCTAGTGACACGTGTCATGATTTGATTGGTCCTCGGATCCTTCGGGTTTTCACGTCCCTTTGTCCCATTTGAAGGACATTGCTCTTTGTGCTGATTTCGGCCGAACCGGCCGGTTCGCGCCTTTTTGTCCCATGCGTCCCATTTGCCTTCCGGGCTGCCTCGACTCTTTTCACCCGGTTCGGCCGGTTCACACATTTTTGGCCCAAATGTCCCAGTTTCTTTCGGACCATTTGTTCCCATTTCGGCCGAACCGGCCGGTTCGGGTATTATTTGTTCCACTTGGCCCACTTTGTTTTGGACTGCCTTGAAAATGATTTCGGCCGGTTCGCGCATCTTTGTTCCTACAATAATGTCCGAGCAACACTTAGCCAACTCATCCTCTTTCGGCCGGATCGGCTTTTCGCGCCCGCTGCGTACTTTTGGCCCGATTGTCCCAAATGCAATTTGGACTGTTTGTGCTGATTTGGCCCGGTTCGGCCGGTTCGCGCTTTTCTGTCCCACACGTCCTAGGATGCGATCTTGAGCAAGACTTAGCCAATTTTCGCGATTTTTTCTGGATCAACCTATTTTCCTTCTGCAACCCCTTTTTCACACGTTCTCAGGACTTACTCTCTTCCTCTTGGACAGGGGAGTTAGAAAAATATGAGGGGACCCTAGAAACATGACTTTTCACCCTGAATCAATATAACTGCTTGCATGTTATCAAAATTAGTGTCCCAGGGGTGAATTTTGGATAACAGTAGATCTTCAAATGAGCACTAGTTCCTCCACATGATCCTAGACTTCCTCAAAACCTTTTGAAATTTTTCGAAGTATGGGAAACCCAGCGGAACCCTCCTCATGTCTCTTTCCTGCCAACCCTCCACATGTCCACCCAGCGCTACTTCAAAGCCAAACCAGAAAGTTGTTTCTCAAACAAGCACCATTCCTTGATGTGGACACATTTTTGAATTGAGGCTTTTCATGGAATTTTTGAAGTATTAAGTTGATCCGCGTCCAACCAAGAGGTTCCATGGTTCCTTGTTGATGCACTGATGCATATTTGACTGGGAGAAATGCCTGTCAAACCGTAAAACATAGAGAAACGTCCATTCGAGCCAGGAAATGAGGTTTTCTTCAAGGAAAGAGAATTTATACTGTTGCAAGGCTCAAACACGATCCTTAGGGACACATCAACTCATTTCTCCTCGAGTACCTAGGGAAAAAACAACAAGAACAACAAATTCTGACTGTGGAGAATGGAGAAAACGGGAACACGCGACATCTTGAAGGGACAGAGCATGGGAGACCCAAAATACATAGCTTTTTCAGAGGAATAAAGGAACCATGATGACAAATACAGACCCACACATGATCCTTGACCTAGCAGCAGACTAAAAATGGTAATAAGATTGACCAAGAACCATACGGGGAAGGAGAAAATGACAGAGGCCGTGAATCAATACGAGTATGTCAAAGGAAAATGGGTGTGATGATAATTTTGAGCACCAATAGATCAAACTTCTGAGAGGTGTTTGTTGTGGTAAGACCTTTACCTTTCTTTTATGATCACATTGGGGCTTCACTTAGTGAAACTATGGTATAACATGTTCGTTCAAAGGGTATTATTTAATACCCTTAATTTTAGTTCTGACCTCTAATTGCTTCAATTGATAATAACCCCTCTCACTATGATTATTAAAATGAAAATACCCCCTAGTTTATCAGTGTACCATACTTACCCATTTTTCTATTACAATTTTATTTACCCCTTTTTATTTCTATTCTAATACATCAAATAGAAAATATATCATGTTTCCCACTCAGTTATTATTTTCTTAATATGTCATTTCTCTAGAAAGAGATTTTGAAGCCATTTTTATGTATTACCAATTACCTTGTTAATCTTTAATCATTTATCAATAGTTCTTCAAATAATTAAGATGGTGAAATAATATCGTTTGTGTTTAAAAGTATATTCAATTCAATTTAATTTTTCCACCATCTTATCATTTCTTGGTTAAGAATATCCTAATTGAGATTTCCTTATTCAAAAAAGATATTATAATTTAACTTAATGAGTAGAATCCTTTTATAACTATAAGGTAATTAGGTTTAAAAATAAAGGTTCAAACTTGTTTTAGTTTTACTTTAAAGTTAACCCTACCTTTCCTCTAGCCCACCTCTCTAACCTACCCCCAATATCTAATTCAAAACATTAATAAATTAAACCCTTTCACCCCCTAATATCTACTGGTATATTGAATTTGATTTTATGAATTTTAATTACCTCAATACAAATGAACATGCTAGGATATTTCATAACTAATGAACCTCGAGTGTATGAGTGCATGTAGTAGACATGGGATCAGGATGAGGTGTAGAAGAAGAACTATCGTGGGCATGAGAAAAATCCTTGAGATGTTGGATTTCAGCTGAGAGGGATTTGAATTGTGGCTTCCATAGCTTGAAATTTACTAGAAACCTTGGTGATTGCATAAGATGGGTAAGAGGATTGGTCCATAATTTTAAAAGGAGAGAGGATCCAACACATGTTTAGAAGCTAGGGTTTGATCGATTGGGTTCACCAAATGATTTGATATAAATCAAGTTAAATATTATTTTTAAAGTAACTACTGTAAAAAATGATGTTCAGATAATAAACTACAATAATGTCCAAGAAACAATTATTCAACAATATTAAACCCTAATCAAATGAGAGAGTGCGATGACTTACCTGATTTTACGCAACCTAGGAGTGATCGAGACTGAATATCTACTAGATCTAGCTAGAAATAATGTTACAATCGATTGATGAAGATTCAAAAGTATAGAAATGTGCATGACAGAAGTGCCCATGGGAGGACATGAGCGTCTCAGGTGCTAGTAACTGATATGAGCACTAGTGTCTGATTAGATGCTCAAGTTCTAAATTTTTCTGGGTCAGAAGGTCTTCACTCCAATATTCATTTTGCCACTCGTAATTTGTTGTTAGAGTTCTGATCACACCCATAACATACAAAAATGATGAATAGATGAAAATTTCCATAAATCACATCAAATCTAATAAAAAAGATGCAGAATGCGGAGTCAGACAGACCCTTGTAGTCACCCGAAGAGTGAACTTACAATCGAGCGCTACACTATATCTTAGACTCCATGTACTTATTTGTGATTATATTTGTAATGATGCCCTAGGTTAATTTTGTGTAGGTTATGTGATGATAGTGGGATAAATATAGACTGTACCGAGTTTGTAGAATGTGTGTGATGGAATAGAATAAAATCCCCTCCTATGTTGTGTATCTAAATCAATGCTACCCTTGTCCCTTGTATGAATGTGCTAGGTGTATCCTTTGAAGTTCTCTATTGCTTTTGTACAAGCTTAGGTGATGATAGATAATTCTTATAGTACTTAGCCTCATTATTTATTACAAACAACTAAGTATATATATGATTCCCTTGTTTGAATTTCATAATTGACAACTAAAAGGTCAACCCAAAGTTTTAAAATGTTACCAAAAGATAAAAAGGACCCAAAAGAGTAAGAAGAAGATAAAGAAGGGCATGAGTGCTTGGGAACTTCTATCCTAGTTGGTCGGTAGTGTTTCAGGTCATTAAAAGATAAATAAGTCAAACGTTGATAGAGTTGTAAGATGTGTAAAGCCAATAAATTACAATAGATAAATTAATCAAAAGGCCAAAAGGAGCTGTTAACCATTATTTTTCTTGCATAGGAATCATGTGTGTGTGCGCGCGCGCGTGCGCGTGTGTGTGTGATTTAGGACCTAGAAATATACCAAAGTGCATAGATTTTGTGTCTATAGAAATATCAAATTCTCAAAGATGTAACTAGACTTCCAAAACCCCATGAACACTCCGTAAACATGATCAAAACTAGGATATAACTATACAAGCCTATCCTAGTTGATGATCCTACATTATTTTTCCACTCAAAAAACATCAAATTAGTGCTTAAAAAGACAATTAAATTTTAGTGGGGCTATAGTCAAGACCAAAATGCCATCATAAAGTTGAAACCTAAAATCATTATATAGTCACACTTACAATGGAATTTAAAATAATAATAAAGTCAAAGAATAGTCAAACTATAATCAAAAGTCAATATCATCTTTTAATCATGAGGGTAAATTCACACCAACATCAAATTCTAGTTAACCCAATATCACTTTATAATCAGTGACTATAGAGTGACGTTGGGTTCAATATAAGCCTAACATCAACCTAACTAATGTATTTTACCCATTTTCTTAAAATAAGTAGCATGGTAACATTAATAGTGATGGCCATAAGACACATGGCATCTTTATTTATGACATTGAACACCACCCAAATTTTTCATATTTTAAGAATATGGACTAAAGATAAAATTAATTTGATTTATCTCTAACTCTGCGACACTTTTCACCTCAAAGGTTGTGTTGATACAGATCACAGAACCCTCCAAATGTCCTGATTTTGAATGGGGCATCCAGTGTGATTGACATAACATTGGACCATATCTCAAGCTATGGGACTTACGGGCTGGAGATGGTCCTCCGGAGAAATCTAACTTCTTCTTCGTAAACTACCTGCCACAAGCTACTCTAATGCATGAAAAATTTCTAATCCTAATCTAACCTTCCAAGGGATTAGGGAGAGAGAGAAATGCATGGAAACAAAGCCTACACTAAATCTTTGATACACCAGAAAAGGATGTTGCTGATCAAAAATCCATCTACCTGAAATGAAGAGAGGTGAGCAATGGAGAGGATGGACAAGATGCATCACAGACCAAAGATAAAGTTCACACAGAAAACCACTTCAAACCCATTAAACACAGCTCTCAAAACCTACAATAGACATAAAAAATATGCACAATATACCCTGCAATGGTGAGAGGCAAGAAGAGACAATAAAATAAGAAAAGGATGGACACAATGCATCATGAAATGGATTTTATTGCTCCAGGAGTTCACATAGTACATCATTAGTGGGAAATAGGTAAGAAAACACCATTACAGAGCAAAGAGAGGAGGCTTGAACTCCACATTCGACCATAGAGAAGAAAGAGGGAGGGGGGTAAGAGAGAAAAATGACCAACCATTAGAAAAATTGCCCCTCCTTACAATATATGGGAAGAATATGAGAGAGAAAGGAGGGAAGAATTCAAATCCTACTTCAACCACCCCAAAAACTACATTGAATTCACCTGCAACAATGATGGGTTCCACTAAAAAACCCATGCCTCCATGTGTTGTTCCTTGTTGGGTAAGAAAGGAAACCCATACTTTATTATGGTGGTAGGTGCGAAGCCTGACAGTCTCAAACATGGAGTACTATATTTAAAATTCTTGGTAGGATTCATGATTCATGATTCATCGAATCGACCTTCCACCAATTTTTTTAAACTACTTTGGGTTTGGAGTCTATCCATCTAAGATCCACATGGAAGACCTGCGCATCTTAATATTTTCTGCTACCTTTTAGGGTCCTGGGAATGAGACGTGCCGACACTTGACATAATCCACAAACCTGTTTTTCTCTCTTTGTGTTCTGCCTTTTCCACCTATTTAGGAGCAACTATGTTGGACCCTAGACACGTGGAGGGCCAACACACATTTGGGGACCTGCCTTGGATTTTACTTTTGAAGATCGCTGAGCTGACACGTGGAGGATTCTGCTGGCTCTTCCCATGCTTATACTTTTAAACGGTCAGTTTTTCCTCTTCTGCCTATGACCACATGGGGGGCCTGGGCTCGTTTGGGGAATGCCTTTGGATTTTACATTTGGAGTTACGCCGATGAGGCACATGGAGGATTTTGTTGGCTCTTAGAATTTTCAATGGTTGGTGCAACTTTCTCGGGCTCTAGACACGTGGAGAACCTGTGCTCTTTTGAAGACCTTTCTTTTAGGCATCATACCAAAAGTGCACTGAAGAGACACGTGGAGGCCTCCGCTGGTCTTTTAGGGTCCTGGGGCATGTGATGCATTGACACTTAGAACCGTCAATGAACATGCTACTTCGTTCCTTTGGATGAGTAAGGAGCCCCACTACATATAACATCAAAAACCCCTTTTTGGGTGGGACCTTTGTAGTTAGCTCCACATGGAAGCCCTGCACATCTTAAGATTTTACCCCCTCCTTTTACTCTTGAAATTGTATTGGATGGAAACTTGACATCGTTCGCGAGCCTGCTCTGGTTTCTTTGTGTTTTGGCTAAGTTCCTTCTATTTAGGAGCAACATTGTTGGACCATAGACACATGGAGGGCCTGTGCTCGATTGGGGACCAGCCTTTGGATTTCACCTTTGAAGTTGCGTTGAGATGACACATGGTACCTTCCGTGGAACTATTGCTTTGCTTCGAGTCAACTTGCTCTGGGTTCGATTTTGATCAAACTTTTCCCAAGGGGAAAAATTAAATAAAAATTTGGTGACTCACGGGATCACTTACCTGCAACCTTGGATCTTTCCTTAACCCCGCTATTTGTACTCTCAATTTTCATAAGAAAATATTGAAAATGAGGTTTCTAAAAGTAGAAAATTGTCTTGAATTGGAGTTTTCAGTTCTTCTTCTTGGCCTTGATCCATCTTGAAAAGGCGCGTGAGGAGGATGTTGATATAATCCAAGTTGATTCTTGGCTTGCGAGGAGGGTGTGAGGCGATAGAAAAGAAGAGAGTGCGCGAGACATGAAGACCAAGAGCTTAGCTGATTTGGAAGGCATCTGTAGAAGGGCACATGAAAGAATTTGTAAGGCGTGGGGATCGCACAAAAGGACTATAGCCTATGCAAAGTGCCATATGAGCCATCATGCGGGCGCATGACCTGAAATGTGAAGCATCAGAGACAAAGTGAGAGTAAAATTCATCTGAATAGATGGGATAGTTATTTGGATAACAATTTGGTAACTTTTAGGGCCATCTTCCTGCTAGATGAAGAGATCAGTAGCCTTAGGAGTTTCCATTGGGCATGGAGTCAAGCCTTATAAACATCATTCTGATTTGAATATCAACAATCTTGTCCATGAGCCACCTAAAACATTATTAAAACTAGATCTGATCTCCCCAAGTGCTACCTTTAATGCACTGTGCACGAGCAACAAAACACCACAACACACTATGTATAAAAGGGAAATATCATACATGCCCTAAAAGGAACATGCAGAGTGTGCACAAGCACTTGTTCTACTGGAAGTAAACCTACCTACTCTATTCTAACCAAAAGTAAAGGGAACTCAAACAAATCCTTCAACTGACAGGGAGAAGTAGCTTCCCTTTCTCAAAATAGGAAGCCACGTATATGATTTGGAATGGAACATGACTATTATTATGAGTGAAAAACCAACAAAAGGTCGATCTTCCACCCAAATCATCAAGGTATCTACTGGAAACAAGGAAAATACTTCTTTTAGTTGCTCTATATTTGGATTGAAGAGGTATTGCAGTTGACCCTTGGTACTCTGAAACTCATCCTCATGCTCAGAAGTAAGCATGACTGGTGTTGGCTCCTCTCTTGGCTCTAGTGAAGCCAAGTATCTGATTGGGCAAGGTATGATGCGATGGATGTGCCCTTTTCTCTGAAATTCAACTCCAAAAAAGGAGTCTTCCTACAGACCTTCTTGAAAAGGGAGGCTGCTTGCATGTTGATTTTTGTCTTTCATTTGTTCTACAAGAAATGTATCCTCTACCTTGATGACTTGTTTAGAAATGGTGTCATCACTGTTTCCTTCCTCCTCCTGAGAAGAACATGGAAGATTAAGATCCTCTGACCTTGGTTGTAGAGGGCTGTTGTGAAATGCAGGCTATTTTCCTTCAATGCTCTCCTCCATGGAAAAATACTCATGTTCTTGGAAGGCAGATGATGGAGGAGAAAATGATGTGATTTCTACAGGCTCTACATCATCGACGCAATCCTCCAAATCAGACAGATAATTTTCCTCCTTGCTGTCCTGCCGTATGTGCTCGACCTCCTCTATGGTGTCCTCCGGATCTGAAATTTGATCACCATGGTTCCCCTCATCCTCGAACATGGAGTTTGAAGGCTCAAAATCTTCTTCAACATTATATCCCAAAGGGGATGAATTGGGAGGAAGAATTGAAGGTTATTCTTTGGCCTACTCTACACTTGAAGCCTCTAGAACTGTATGGTCCTCTTCCATGTCTAGAATGTACTCCTCTTCTTTTAAATTTGGAGTAGTTTCTTCTTCCCTCTCTTGTGATGTAGCTGAAGCTTCCACCACTTATGGCTCAACCAAAGCCTCCTCCATGGGTTTAACCAGTAAGGGAATCTTTTCAATTCCGAATCTAAGAGCCAATCTCACCAAGCTTCTAATCACTTCTTATTTTCTTGGATCTTCTTCTTACTGCTCTCCTTGATTGGATTTTTGAGTCTCTTCCCTCCATGGACTTGGGAAAGTAGGAGGAGTGGTGGGTGGGGTCTCCAGTAGTTGTTTCTTTATCTGTGGTGGAGGGGAAGGCATTTATTTTGGCTCTCGTGGAGGAGACTTGGATTTGGAAGGGAAAAGGGTATATGAATTAAGATGAGGATGGAAGATACTATAAGATGAAGAATGGGAATTCAACGCTAGAGGTAGCAGATGGGAAGCTTGAGAAAGTAGAAGCTCAGGTTGAAACTGCTACTATGTTACTGATTGAGAATGAAGAGAAAATGACTAGAATCTATGAGGTGGTAGGACATTACCTAATGACAAGGTTGTCCTGGCACCCCAGTTCATAGGCCTCTATCTCCTCGGTCAAATGTGCAAGTTGAAGCGAACATTTCAACCATGAATTCAGGCTTCTCCTGCGGGCTATAGTGTCTTGGAAAAGTGCCTTCCCATGGACAAGCTGCCCTGCAACCAATCCTGAAAGCTTTCATTTGAGCTGTAGCCCTGGACTGTACCATGCTAGCCTCGATCTCCTTGAATCTTCTCCAGATAGATCAGCATTCTCCATATAACTAATTTCACTGCATTGTTTACGTACCCTTGTTCTTGATATGTTTCATAGCCAAACTGATCTTTGACACTACTCATATGGGTAAGCCATAATGATTCTAAATATGATCATAATGCAAAGATTTTAGAGGAGTTGATGAAACTATGTTTGAGGCTAGATTACACTATTGCTAGCTACGAGTGTGAATTCCAATGATGGGAATGAAGCCATGATTGCACAACTTCATAGAATGGTAGAGGAATGAAAGAGATGGAAGAAGAATGGATGAAAATGGATGGGGAGAAGGTCTGTGATTTCAGAGAAGGTGTTGTTAACCAAATAGAGTCACCAAATGTGCTTGAAAGTGCCTCCAAAGGTTGAAATTTTCACCAAGAGCACATCAAACCTGACGAAGTGAAGTTGTAAGTTGCTTCATACCTATCCCACTAGGCCTTCCAAAACTGTTGATGTGTGGTCGCACGGTGGCTTAAGATTTATTGTTTAATAATGAGTCACCTTGGAAAGATGGGAAAAATCTAACTCCAATATCCCACAGGGCATGCCAAAACTATTGATGTGAAATCACATCACCCCCCGAATGGCCTAATTTTGAATGGGGCATCCAGTGTGATTTGCACAACATGGGACCATCTCTCAAGCTATGGGACTTGCAGGCTTGATATGGTCGTTTAGAGAAATTTAAATTATTCTTCCTAAAATACCTGCCATGCTAAGACTACTTGTTAGGAAGGAAATGTGACTATCTAATCTCATAATCTAACAATGCCAAGGAGATTAGGGAGAGAGAAAAGTGCACGGAAACATAAAGAAATCCTACACTACATAGGTGATAACACTAATAAAAGGGGGTTGCATTGATCACAAATCCAACCACCTGAAATGGAGAGAGGTGAGTAATGGAGAGGATGGACAAGATGCAACACCGGCCAAAGATAAAGTTCATATAGAGCACCACTTCAAAGCCATTAAACATAGCTCACAAAACCTACAATAGACATAAGAAATATGCACATTATACCATGCAATGATGAAAGGCAAGAAGAGACAATAAAATAAGCAAAGGATGGATAAAATGCATCGTGAAATAATATTTTATTACTCCATGAGTTCACACAGTACATCATTAGTGGGAAAGAGGCAAGAAAATGCCATTATAAAGAAAAGAGAGGAGGCTTATGAACTCCACATTCAACCCTAGTAAGGAAGAAAGAGGAGAGGGGGGCAGGAGAGAAAAAATGACCAACTCTTAGAAAAATGCCCCTGCTTACAATATATAGAAATAATGAGAAAGAAAGGAGAGAAGAATTTTAATACTCCTTCAACCACCCCAAAAGAGCATTGAATTCACCTACCTCAACCACCCCAAAAGAGAATTAAATTCACCTGCCACAATGATGGGTTCCACTGCAAAACCCATGCCTCCATGTAATGTTCCTTTTAAGGTAAGAAAGGAAGCCCATACTTCATTATGGTGGTAGGTGAGAATCCTAATAGCCTCAAAAATGGTCCAAGTGTATTTAAAATTATTGGTAGGCCTTCATGATTCATCTTTGCATCGAATCCGAGCTTTCCACCAATTTTTTTTAAACTGCTTTGGGTTTGGAGTCTATACATGCAAGACCCATGTGGAAGCCCCACGAGCATTCTTAAGATTTTATTGCCTTTTAGGGTCCTAAGAATGTGACGTGCTTACACTTGGCACCATTCGCGAACATGCTCTACTTTCTTTGTGTTTTAGCTAAGTCCCTTCTATTTAGGAGCAACTATGTTGGACCCTAGACACGTGGAGGGCTAGCGCACATTTGGGGACCTACCTTTGGATTTTACCTTTGAAGATGTGCTGAGTTGACACGTGGAGGCTTCCTGCTGACTCTTAGAGAATTTTCAACGGCAATTTTTCCTTTTCGGGCCTCTATGACCACATAGCAGGGCCTACACTCGTTTGGGACTACCTTTGGATTTTACCTTGGGAGATGCACTGAGCTGACACGTGGAGGCTTCCACTGGCTCTTATTTAAAAATTTTAACGTCTGGTTCTTCCTTTCTCGGGAATATGACCACATGGAGAGCCTGCGCTCGTTTGGGGACCTTTCTTTTAGGATTTACCTTTGAAGTTGTGATGGTGCACTTGGCATGAGAGACATGATATGTGAGAGATCCGCGTGGGGGCAAGTTTAGGGTCTCCACTTTTGTTGCACCTGCGAAAGTGTGCAGCTGACACAAGGCACCTTCCATGGCATTTTTTTCTTTGCTTCAAGTTGCTTACTCTAGGATCAATTTGGACTTACCAAGTTAGCCCTTCAACTATATCCACTAGCCACGTCAAAAATGCTGACCTTGCTTCTCCATTGGGACCTACAACTTGCTATTTGAGAATCCATACCAATGTAAGCTCGCACGGCTAACTCTAAGATTTCTACCCATGGAAGGTTTTACTTATGCAATTACACCCGAGTTGGTAAAAATTGGATAACAATGCTTGCGGAGCACCTACCTCTAGCTTTCAACTACCTTGTTGTATCTATTGAACTAAGTCATGAATGATATTAGATACTGATCCATTGTTTGGAACCTGAACTCGACTACGTGCACTTGGTGCATCCTGTGTACCTACACTACTGCCCGGACTCTCACTTTTATATGCAAAATCCTAAAAATGAGGTTTTTGAGAGTTACAAATGAGTCTTGACATGTGGCACCTTCCGCGGTTCTGTTGCTTTGCTTCAAGTCGACTCGCTCTGGGCTCGATTTTGATCAGACTTTTCCCGATGGGAAAAATTGGATAACAATTTGGTGGCTCACGGGATCACCTGCCTACAACCTTGAATCTTGACTCGACCTCGCTGCTTGTACTCTCAATTTTCATAAGAAAATCTGTGAACAGATGAAGGTTTCTATAGGAAGAGTAGAAAAAGTGAGTCTTGACTTGGAGTTCTTCATCTGCTTATTCTTGGCCTTGATCTGGAGCTTGAAGAGGTGTGTAATAAGAGGAGGATGCTGTAGATCTAATCCAAGTTACTTCTTGGCATGTGAGGATGGTGTGAGGGGACAAAAAATAGTGCACAAAGAAGAGAGAAATTAAGCTCGCAAAAGCATAAGTGCAAAATAGGGAAATGGAAGAGACCATAACTTGTGAAGGAAGAAACAAGAAGGTGTGGAAGCACATGCACAAATTACAATCAAGGAAGTGATGTGCGTGAAGAATTTGCAAGGCATGGGGAGAACGTGTGGAAGGACTAAATCCTATGCAAAGTGCTAGATGAGCAATCCTATGGTCGCACGAACCTGAAATGTGAAGCATCAAAGCCAAAGTGAGAGTAAAATTCATCCAAATAGCTAGGAGAGTTATTTAGATAATAATTTGGAAACTTTTTGGGCCATCCTCCTGCTAGATGAAGAGATCAGTAGCCTTAGGAGTGTCCATTGGGCATGGAGTCAAGCTTGATAAACATCATTCTTATTTGAATCTCCGAAATCCTTTCCTTGAGCCATCTGAAACATTATTTGAACTGGAGCCTGATCTCCCCAAGCTCTACCTTCAATGCACTATGCACGAAAAGAAAAACACCAAAACACACTATGTACAAAAGGGAAAGAATCATACACATCCCAAGTGGGACATGAAGAGTGTGCACAAGCATGTGTTCTACTAGAAGTAAACATACCTACTCTATGCTAACCAAAAGTAAAGGGAACTCAAACAAATCTTGCAACTGACAGGGAGAAGTAGCTTCCCTTTCTCAAAATAGAAAGCCATGTATATGATTTGGAGCTTTATATTGTTATTATTATGAGTGAAAAACTGACAAAAGGCAATCCTCCACCCTAATCATCAAGGTATCTACTGAAAACAAGGAAAATACCTTTTTTAGTTGCTCTGTATTTGGATTGAATAGATATTACAGCTGATCCTTGGTACTCTAAAACTCATCCTCATGCTCAGAAGTAAGCATGACTGGTGTTGGCTCCTCTCTTGGCTCTAGTGAAGCCAAGTACCAGATTGGGCAAGGTCTAATATGATGGATGTGCCCTTTTCTCTAAAATTCAACTCCAAAAATGGAGTCTTCCTGTAGACCTTCTTGAAAAGGGAGGCTGCTTGTATGTTGATTTTTATCTTGCATTAGTTCTGCAAGTAACTTATCCTCTACCTTGATGACTGGTGTGGAAATGGTGTCATCGCTATTTCCTTCCTCCTAAGAAAAACATGGAAGATTAAGATCCTCCGACCTTGGTTCTAGAGGGTTGTTATAAAATGCAAGCTGCTATAATTGAATGTCTCTCCTCGATGTGACAGTAGGACTCATGTGCTTAGAAGGTGGCTGATGGAGGAGCAAATGATGATGATCTCCACATGGCTCCTCTCTATCGAAGCAATCCTCTAAGTGAGATAGATAATCTACCTCCTTGTTGTCCTGCCACATGTGCTCGACCTCCTCCATGGTGTCCTCTGGATCTGATATTTGATCGCCATGGTTCCCATCATCCTCGAGCATGGAGTTTGAAGGCTCAAACTCTTCTTCGACATTAGAGACTGGAGGGGATGAAGTGGGAGGAAGAATTGGAGGTTCTTATGTGGCCTGCTCTACACTTGAAACCTCTGAAACTATATAGTCCTCTTCCGCGGCCCAAATGTACTCTTCTTTTGGATTTAGAGTAGCTTCTTCTTCCCTCACTCGTGTTGCAGCTAAAGCTTCCACCACTTGTGGCTCAACGTTAGCCTTCTCCATGGGTTTAACCAATAAGGGAATATTTTCAATTTCGAATCTAAGAGCCAAGCTCACCAAGATTTTAATCATTTCTTCTTTTCTTGGCTCTTCTTCTTGCTTCTCTCCTTGACTGGTGTTTTGAGTCTCTTTTGGCCATGGACTTGATAAAGTAGGAGTGGTGGGTGGGGTCTCAACTAGTTGTTTGTTTATCTTTGGTGGAGGGGAAGGTATTACTTTTGGATCTTGTGGAGGGGACTTGGATTTGGAAGGGAAATAGGTAAAGGAAATGAGATGAGATGGAAGATTAGAATATGGAGATGGGAAATCAACACTTTAGGTAGTAAGTGAGAAACTAGAATCATCACACTGCTGCAATGATAATGATTGAGAAAGAGGAAAAAAATAGCTATGAGGTGGTGGAATTACTCATTGATAAGGTTGTCTAGCACTAAGCTTGTAGGCCTCTATTTCCTTGGTCCACTGTGCAAGTTGAGGAAAAATTTCAACCATGAAGTCAAGCTTCTCCTGTGGGCTATAATGTCTTGGAAAAGGTCCTTCCCATGGAAAAGATGCCTTGTAACCAATTTTGAATGCCTTCATTTGAGCTGTAACCCTAGACTGCACCATGTTCGCCTCTATCTTTTGAATCTTCTCCTGAAGATAAAAATTCTACATGTAATTGATTTCACTGCATGTATATCCCTCTTGGTAGGTTCCATAGCCTAACTGATCATGGTATTGCTCATAGGGGGAGCCATAGTGATTTTGGATTTGCTCATAGCACTGTTCTGGAGGAGTTGAGAAATATATTGGAGGTGGAGTGCACCATTGCTGCTACGAGTGTGAATTCTAAGATGGGAATGAAGCCATGACTACACAACTTCATGAATGGTAGGGAATGAAAGAGATGGAAGAAAAATGGATGAAAATGGATGGGGAGAAGGTCTACGATTTAAGAGAAGGTGTTGTTGACCAGATGGAGTCGCCAGATGTGCTTGAAAGTGCCTCCAAAGGCTGAAATCTTCACCAAGAGCACATCAGAACTGATGAAGTGAAGTGGTAAGGTGCTATAAATCTATCCCACATGGTGTGCCAGAACTATTGATGCGGCTCACAAAACCCTATGAATGGCCTGATTTTGAATGGGGCATCTGGTGTGATCAACATAACATTAGACCATCTCTCAAGTTGTGGGACTTGTGGGCTAGAGATGTTCCTCCAGAGAAAGCTGGCTTCTTCTTCCTAAACTAACTGCCATAAGCTACTCTAATGCAGGCAAACTGTCTAATCCTAATTTAACCTTATAAGGGATCAGGGAGAGAGAGAAATGCATGGAAACAGAGCCTACACTAAACTAGTGATACACCAGAAAAGGAAGTTGCTGATCACAAATCCTATTGCCTAAAATGAAGAGAGGTGAGAAATGGAGAGGATGGACAAGTTGCATCACAAACCAAAGATAAAGTTCAAACAAAACACCACTTCAAACCCATTAAACACTGCTCTCAAAACCTGCAACAGACATTAGAAATATGCACAATATACCTTGAAATGGTGAGAGGCAAGAAGAGACAATAACATAAGCAAAGGATGGACAAAATGCATCATGAAATGGATTTTATTGCTCCATGAGTTCACACAGTACATCATTAGTGGGAAAGAGGTCAGAAAACGCCATTACAGATAAAGAGAGGAGGCTTGAACTCCACATTTTACCCTAGAGAAGAAAGAGGGAGGGGCCAGGAGAGAAAAAATGACCAACCGTTAGAAAAATTGCCCCTCCTTAGAATATATGGGAAGAATATGAGAGAGAAAGGAGGGAAGAATTCAAATCCTTCTTTAACCAACCCAAAAACTTGTATTGAATTCACCTGCAACAACGATGGGTTCCACTAAAAAACCCATGCCTCCATGTGTTGTTTCTTGTTTGGCATGAAAGGAAACCCATACTTCATTATGGTGGTAGGTGAGAAGCCTGACAGTCTCAAAAATGGCCAACTGTATTTAAAATTCTTGGTAGGCTTCATGATTCATCTTTCATCGAATCGACCTTCTGCCAATTTTTTTAAAACTATTTTGAGTTTGGAGTCTATCCGTGTAAGATCCACGGGGAAGCCCCGTGCATCTTAAGATTTTCTGCTACCTTTTAGGGTCTTGGGAATGTGACATTCCGACACTTGGCATCTTCTACAAAAAATTTTGGATCTCTTTGTGTTCTGTCTTTTCCACCTATTTAGGAGCAACTATATTGGACCCTAGACATGTGGAGGGCCAGTGCACATTTGAGGACCTACCTTGGATTTTACCTTTGAAGATGCGCTGAGCTAATATGTGGAGGGTTCCACTAGCTCTTTCCATGCTTAGAGTTTTCAACGGTCAGTTTTTCATTTTTTGCTTGTGACCATGTCGGGGGCCTACGCTCGTTTGGGGTCTGCCTTTGGATTTTAGATTTGGAGTTGCGCCGATGAGGCACGTGGAGGCTTCTACTAGCTCTTAGACTTTTCAACGGCCGATGAAACTTTCTTAGGCTCTAGACACATGGAGATACTGTGCTCATTTGAGGACCTTTCTTTTAGGTATCATTCCAAAAGCACACCGAAGAAACATGTGGAGGCCTCTGCTGGCTTTTTAGGGTCCTGGGGCAAGCGATGCATCAACACTTGGCACCATCCGCAAACATGCTACTTCGTTCCTTTGGGTGAGTAAGGGCCCCACTATATATAACATCAAAAACCCCTTTTTGGGTGGGACCTTTGTAGTTAGCTCCAAGTGGAAGCCCCATGCATCTTAAGATTTTAACCCCTCCTTTTATTCTTAAAATTACGTCGGTTGGAAACTTGGCATCGTTCGCGAGCTTGCTCTGGTTTCTTTGTGTTTTGGCTAAGTCCCTTCTATTTAGGATAAACATTGTTGGACCCTTGACACATAGAGGCCATGCACTCGATTGGGGATCAACCTTTAGATTTCACCTTTGAAGTTGTGCTGAGATGACACGTGGCGCCTTCCGTGGACTTGTTGCTTTTCTTCGAGTTGACTCGCTCTGGGCTCGATTTTGATCAGACTTTTCTTGTGGGGAAAAAATGGATAACAATTTGGTGACTCATGGGATCACCTTCCTGTAACCTTGGAGCTTTCCCCGACCCCACTTCTTTCACTCTCAATTTTCATAAGAAAATCTTGAAAATTAGGTTTCTGAGAGTAGTAAATTGGCTTGATTTGGAGTGTGCACTTCCTCTTCTTGGCCTTGATCTGTCTTAAGAGGCGTGTGAGGAGGATGTTGATCTAATCCAAGTTGCTACTTAGAACATGAGGAGGGTGTGAGGGGAAAGAAAATAAGAGAGGGTGCATGACAGGAAGACCCAAAACTTAGCTGATTTGGAAGGCATCTGTAGAAGGGTGCGCAAAAGAATTTACAAGGTGCGGGGAACACACAGAAGGATTACAGCCTATGCAAAGTGCTAGATGAGCCATCCTACGGGCACACGACCTGAAATGTTAAGTATCAGAGCTAGAGTGAGAGTAAAAGTCATCCAAATAGTTGGGAGAGTTATTTGGATAACAAGTTGTAGCGTAGTTTGTGGTCTAGCAGCTTGGATAGATGAAAATGGGTTGTTGATAGCTTTTTTGACCCATACATATCCAAACATTCTCTCCCATTGCATTCACAAATGCAACTATATTGTGAATAGGAAGGCTCTTCATCTTAAGTACCATGTTAAGATAGGCATTCATGCCTTGATTGCTACCCCAAAATTGTAGCATTCAAATTATTTACATTCATTGGCTTGAAGCCCTATTTTCAATAAAAACTCAGCCTCTCTCCTCCATATTACTTTCTTCCTATGCTTTCCTACACCTGCACTAATGTCCTTTTACAAATCTATGAATTATTTTCATTCACCAGAGATTATTGTAGGAAGATTATCACTTCTATTAAAATAATAATGAAATAATTTGCAGTAAGCACTATCACAAATCAAGAAATCAAAAGAAAAAGGACACATAATTAAACCATAAGATAGACGAAATCTATGGAGGTGACCAAGGAAAATGAGATGGACAAGCTGCATTTCCTTAGCAATGAATGGGAATTTCCCATAATTCTAAATACTCTGGCTTATAAGTCTTTTTTGTTGGGGGTATTTGTTGTAGGTCTACTATCAGCTGGTTTCTTATCTTCCGTATTATGATGGATTTTTGGCTTGGGTTAGGATTTTATTTTGTTGTTTTCAACGATCATATCTATTTTCACCCCACCTTTCATGCTCGATCAATAAAAAGTCTACAACGATGTCAAAGTAGAATGATTTTTGTTAGCTTGAGACTGTTTTACATAAACTTCTAGCAAACCAATTCATATCATTATCCATTAACATACGGTTTCCAAACAATTGTTTGATTCCCAATTCTAATATGCCCTTCTTGCAATGTTTTATGTATTCTATGATTTTTCAAAAGAGCATGAGTAGGGTTCTCCAAAAGAAGTATTATTATATTCTCGATCAAGATCGATCAAGATCACTTATTCGAAAGAAAGTTGTTTAGAGGGAAAGTATACTGTCAATATTTTTGACAATATTGAAGTTGGCATGCCGAGTGCATCTCCTAACTTCACTTATAGTGAGAATTGAACTTTGGTGGGATCTTTAAGAGCCAAAAATCTTCACCATTGAGTCAATAATCATTCAATATTACTAAATTTTTTGGGTTTATTTACTAGTTTTTAAAAATATGTAATTTTTTATTCATTTACAAATAGTAATTTTCATATATGTGATTGGTTATAGATTTTTCTTCTGATTCCCATACAACAAAATGAGAAAATTCAAAAACCTATTTATGTCGAGCATTTTCTCCTTCTGGGGGACCTTGGATGTTAATTGACTTTACTCCAAAAATTTACTTAAGCCCTTTACATTTGAAAAACAATTCAAAATAAATAACTAATTTTAATTTTATTTACCCATATGGTGAGTGTCTGGGGAGAGTTTTTCACCAACAACGTAATTGAAATTTGAGTGAGGTTGTTTTAAGAAAATTGTAAAAATATTTGTAACATGATCTAGTTTTAAAAACCATTCACTATCAACTATTTTTTTTTCAACCAATCACAATCAATTTTTTTACTATTCATAATTGTTGAAAAAACTCCAAGGGCAGTTACGATAAAGATATTTCATTGAAGCTCATAGTGAACTGAAAAACATACAAAAAAGAGCCAAACAAACTTGGCTCAAACAACATTCAGAAAGGGGAAACAACCCTAAGGACATGAACAAAACTTAGTCCAAAGCAGAGGAGTGAGATCTTAAAATCATGTGTTTGAGTTGAGCTCTACTTCAGGGAATTTATTTTCTTATTGTGGACCTATGTTTGTTCTCCCTTATTAGAATCGTTTCTTCATCTAGTCCACACAGGAGGAGAACATCAAGTGAATAAATAGGCCAAAACAACAATTTGGTAGGAGAAGAAGGATCCCTCTCCTTAACCAACCGCATTGAAACCTACTGGATTTTCCTTCAAAGAATGAGAACCATGTTCAGGAAACTAAGAATATTTCTCAACCATAGGACTAAATTCAACCCTGAAAGTGTTGCTTTTAGAACATGAATATTCCTCACATACTAAAGAATCTTTAATGATATGACAAGAAATAAGACAATCCTTCCAACAACATAAGTTTCCTTTTTTTTGTTTGGGTTTTCCACATTCTTCTATCAAGTGTCCTATTTGGAAACATCTATGGCAACAAAACAAGGGGAACATCCATATCTACCAATATACAGGCATAAGAAGGATGCACCAATTGAGTGGATGTTGTTGGGGTGTGGAGCCTATTTTTTGTTCTTGAATCAGTGTTGAAGTGCTGGAGCTCGAACGGTTAAGTTTGGAGACTTTAGGAGCATTTTGCAGTCATTTGCTATGACGTTGTTGTTCAATGTTGTTTAACATTAATTGGTTGTCAACGTCGTGACAGTTTTCCAGCCGTGGGAAGATGAAAGATTATGACTTTCAAACTTCTAGGGTCGGCTTTAGGACTTCTTAAAAGGATTATAATCCTATAAATAGAGGTGTTAGGGTATCTTGAAGATATCTTGAGTGTTCAAGAGGTCTTGAGTCTTAATGATCAAGAGGTGATCAAGAGTGATCAAGATTAAGGGGTGTCAATTGTGGTTTAGATGTGGTTTAACATTTTTGGAATTATGTTGTGAGTTCATAACTGAGAGAAGACTGTGAGAGTTGTTTTACTCTTGTTGATAATAAAATTTGAGCAAGTTCTTGGTGGACGTAGCCCACATTGGGTGAACCACGTTAAATCTTGTCTTGTCTTCTTTTGTGCATTATTTATTTATGTTGTTATATTTCTGCAAGTATAATTTTGCTATATAGTTTCCTACTGCTGTGGTTTGAGGAATTATTTCCGCATATTTGTTCTCTAATTCCTAACAATTGGTATCAGAGCTTTGGTGGTTTTTTTCTGAAGTTGTAAATCACAGGGAAAGTTTTAGCTTGAGTGGGAGCTATGGCAGATGAGGGCAGATCGAGGGTTGAGAAGTTCAATGGGAAGAACTTTGGTTTGTGGAAGATGTAAATGGAGGATTACTTATATCAGAAGGACCTCCATGTTCCTTTGGCTGGAAAAGAAAAGAAACCTACAGCCATGTCGGATGAGGATTGGGAGTTGCTAGATAGAAAGGCGCTTAGGGCAATTCGTTTATGCCTTACATCTTCGGTTGCTTTCAACATATCGCAGGAGAAGACCACGGAAGGTCTCATGAGTGCATTGGGGAAGTTATATGAAAAACCCTCTGCCTCTAATAAAATATTTTTGATGAAAAAATTATTTAATATGAAGATGTCTGAGAATGGTTTTGTTGCTGATCATTTGAATGAATTTAATACGGTTGTGAGTATGTTAAACTCGGTAAAAATTGACTTTGATGATGAGGTCAGGGCTTTGTTGATTTTGTGCTCCTTGTCAGATAGCTGGGACAACTTGGTTATGGTTGTAAGTAATTCAGTCTCTAATAACTCAAAGCTGAAGTTTGAGGATGTAATAGGTGTGATCCTAAGCAAGGAAATGTGAAGGAAGAGCACTAGAGATTCTTCTACTTCTGGAAATGCTTTGACGGTGGAGAGCAGAGGGAGACAAAAGAATAGAGGGAAAGGTAACCATGGGAAGTCGAATGATCACAGAAGGTCAAAGTTCAAGAGTAAGTTAGAATGTTGGCACTGTGGGAAGGTTGGTCATGCTAAGAAAGATTGTTGGGCTCTTCGGGATAAGAAGAACAAGGAGGAAACTAAAGAGGTAAATTTGGTAGTAGGTGATGTTTTTCAAGATGCCTTAATTCTTTCTTTAGATAATATTGCCGAATCTTGGGTGTTAGATTCAGGGGCTTCTTTCCATGCCACCCCACATAGACATTACTTTACTGATTTTGTTCAAGGTGATTTTGGACATGTATATCTTGGTGATGATGAACCATGCAACATAGTAGGGAAAGGTTGTGTTCGGGTGAAAATGTAGAATGGGAACACATGGCTACTTAAGGATGTCAGGCATGTGCCTAAGTTGAGGTGGAACTTGATATCAGTGGGACAGCTGGGTAGTGATGGCTGTATGGTCAGTTTTACAGTGGATTCTTGGAAGGTTACCAAGGGAGCTCTTGTGGTTGCAAGAGGTAAGAAAACTGGTACTTTGTATTTAACTAGTGGTGCTGATTATTGTAATTTAGTTGCTGCAGATGGAGATGTAACTTTGTGGCACCAGAGACTCGGTCATATGAGTCATAAGGGCATGCAAATTATAAAGGATAGGTTGGCTGGATTAAAGGAGTTAGATTTGGACTTCTGTGAGGACTGTGTTTATGGGAAACAGAAGTGGGTGAGATTCCTCAAGGTTGGACCTACCAGGAAGGAGGGTAAGTTGGAGTTAGTGCATACAGATGTATGGGGGCCAGCTAAGGTAAACTTTATTGGTGGTTCATGTTATTACGTCACTTTCATTGATGATGCAACTAGAAAAGTTTGGGTATATTGCATTAGAAAGAAATTTGATGTGTTTGAAACTTTCAAAAGATGGAAAGCCTTGGTTGAGAATGAAACAGGTCTCAAGTTGAAATGTCTCAGGTCAGATAATGGAGGGGAATATTACAGCAATGAATTTCTTGATTACTGTTCGGTAAATGGGATCCACAGGCAAAGAATGGTTCCAAATACTCCATAGGAAAATGGAGTGTCAGAGAGAATGAACATGTCAATCATGGAGCATGCTAGGTGCATGAGGTTACATGCGGGGCTGCCACTCATGTTTTGGGTGGAAGCGGTAAGCACAACTATTTATATGATTAACAGAGGACCCTCTATGGCCTTGGATGGAGGTATACCTGAGGAGGCTTGGTTTGGTAAGAAAATTGATTACTCATTTCTTAGAGTATTTGGATGTGAGGTATTTTTTCACATTGATAAAGATGATAGGACCAAGTTAGAGGCTAAGTCTGAGAAATGCACCTTTGTTGGATATGGTGAAGATGATTTTGGTTTCCGTGTTTGGAGTCTTAAAGACAAGAAAATATTTCAGTCTAGAGATATTGTCTTTAATGAAAAAGTCATGTATAAAGATCAGTTGCAGGAACAGAAAGAGGAATCAAAGAAAGAATACATAGTGTTAGAGGAAATTGTGGACAACAAGGTGTCCAAGGGGCTGAGTTCAGGTGCAACATGTTCCGGCACAGCCAGTTCAGGAACCTACTCATCAGGAACCCCAAACTCCTAAGGTGAGAAGATCTTCTAGGGTAAGAAGGGAACCTAAACAATTTACTCCATCTTTGAATTATTTATTACTCACTGACAGTGGAGAGCCAGAGTGCTTTGAGGAAGAAGTGCAGGTGGATGCCAGGAAGAAGTGGGAGCAGGCCATGGATGAAGAGCATAGATCTCTTATGGAAAACTAGACTTGGGATCTGGTGGAGCTACCCAAGGGCAAGAGAGCATTACATAACAAGTGGGTGTAAAAAATCAAAGAGGAAGATGGAGGTAGGAAAATATACAAGGCCCAATTGGTGGTCAAGGGATTTGCACAGAAGAAAGGTATAGAATTTGATGAAATTTTTTCTCTGGTTGTTAAAATGACTTCTATTAGGACTGTTCTTGGTTTAGTAGCAGTAGAAGACCTGCACTTAGAATAGTTGGATGTGAAGACTGCATTCCTTCATGGTGAGTTGGAGGAGGAATTGTACATGCAGTAGCCACAGGGTTATGAGGTCAAAGGGAAGGAGAGGTTAGTGTGTAAATTGAAGAAGAGCTTGTATGGCCTGAAACAAGCTCCATGACAGTGGTACAAGAAGTTTGACAGTTTTATGCAGGAGCAGGGTTACTCTAGGTGTCACTCAGACCATTGCATGTACATCAAGAAGTTTCTTGATGGTAGTTATATTATTATGTGCCTGTATGTAGATGATATGCTTGTTGCAAGGAAGAACATGCAGGAAATAAAGGTACTCAAGAAGCAGCTAGGTGACTCCTTTGCTATGAAGGATTTGGGGGTAGCAAAAAAAATCCTTGGTATGAGAATAACTCAGAACAGGAAGGAGAGGAAGTTGGTATTATCTCAAGAAGAGTACATAAAGAAGGTCTTGGAGAGGTTTAGTATGTAGGATGCTAAACCGGTTGGTACTCCTTTGGTAGGTCACTTTAAATTATCAAAGGAGTAGAGTCCCAAGACTGAGGAGGATAGAATCTAGATGTCTAGGGTACCATACTCATCAGTAGTTGGTAGCTTGATGTATGTTATGGTATGCACTAGGCCTGACATTGCCCATGTAGTGGGAGTAGTGAGCAGGTTTATGAGTGATCCAGGTAGAGAGCACTGGCAGGCAGTAAAGTGGATCCTTCAGTATTTGAGAGGGACCATGGGAGCAACATTGTGTTTTGGTGGATCAGACACTACATTACGTGGCTATGTAGATTCAGACATGGTAGGAGATTTGGATATCTTGAGGAGCATGACATGTTATGTATTTATGGTTGGTGATATCGTTTTGAGCTGGATTTCACAGTTATAAAAGGTTGTGGCTTTATCAACCATAGAGGATGAGTATGTTGTTGTCAAAGAGGCAAGCAAGGAGATGATTTTGCTACAACAGTTGCTTGATGAGTTGGGTCATAAGCAGGAAGTTGGGAGACTACACAGTGATAGTCAGAGCGTTATTCATTTGGTGAAGAACTCTTCTTTCCACTCTAGGACGAAGCACATTCAGCTGAGATATCATTTCATTAGGACAGCTTTGGAAGAAGATAAGTTGAAGCTGGAAAAGATTCATACCAGTCAGAATCCTATGGATATGATGACCAAGGCTGTCACAAGGGAGAAGTTGAAGTTGTGTTCAACTTTGATTGGCCTTCATGGTTGATAATGAAGGGTTAAGAACTTTTCTCAGTGGAAACAATCTCCAAGTGGGAGATTTTTGGGGTGTGGAGCCTATTTTTGGTCTTCTTGAATCAGTGTTGAAGTGTTGGAGCTCGAACGGTTAAGTTTGGAGACTTCAGGAGCTTTCTGCATGTCGTTTGCTATGACATTGTTGTGTAGTCACTGTGCTATTGTTGTGTTAACTTGCTGTTAATTAGCTGTTAATGTCTTAGACAATTTTTCCAGCCATGGGAAGTTGAAAGATCGCGACTTTCAAACTTCTAGGGTCGGATTTAAGACTTCTTAAGAGGATTTTAATCCTATAAATAGAGGTTTTAGGGTATCTTGAAGATATCTTGAGTGTTCAAGAGTGCTTGAGTCTTAGATATCAAGAGGTGATCAAGAGTGATCAAGGTTAAGGAATTGGGTGTCAATTGTGGTTTAGATGTGGTTTAGCATCTTTGGAATTCGGTTGTGAGTTCATAACTAAGAGAAGACTATAAGAGTTGTTTTATTCTTGTTGATAATAAAATCTGAGCAAGTTCTTGGTGGACGTAGCCCACATTGGGTGAACCACGTTAAATCTTGTCTTGTCTTCTTTTGTGCATTATTCATTTATGCTGTTATATTTCTGCAAGTATAATTCTACTATATAGTTTCCTAGTGTTGTGGTTTGATGAATTTTTTCCACATATTTGTTCTCTAATTCCTAACAGATGCCTCGTGTGATGTTACAAGAACTCTCAAAGAATTACCAATAGCTTCGAGACATGATTCAAACCAAAGTTGTAAGGGTAGAACTTGAAGCCTTATCCAAACAAACATCTAGTCGAATGGATCTCTTAATGGATCAAATAATGTGTACTAGCATTTTTCACAATAGTTTTAAAAAATTTAACAAATGCTTAAGTAGGGACTAGTTGCATTGTGACTCTTGTTGTTTTTAGTTTTTTAATGTTATGTTAAAAAAATTGTATTTTAAACCAAAAATTGTCTTTAGTTGAGGATGAAATAAAATATTTTTTCTCCATATTTGTACATCTATTAATTGATTTATTATGACACTATCATTTTTTAGTTCATAAAATTGGAACTAAAACGAACCAAATCATGACTAAAAAAAATTAATTATGAATTTAAATGCATATTGTGAAGCAATTTCTTCATTTTGTAAACTTCAAATTTTTATTTATTTTTTGACTGAACACCTCTATGGGTGTTTTACAATCGGACATTAGATTACATAGTTTGATGGCATATCTGCCTAAATTTTAGAGAGAACATATAGATCCAACAATGCAAAGTAAGTGAACAAACAAAACCAATGATCTTGGCCTCAACCGTTTAAATCTTTGTATCAGGTGTTTCTAGGCCTTGCACTGAGCAAGAATGAATCCTTGGTGGGTTCATTAAAATTCATACGTCAACATCAATAGGCCAAGGGCCCTTCAACTTTAAACTTCAAATTTCACCTTAAGAAAGATATTAACATTTATCCATTCAAAATACATAGAACAAAAAATAAGAATTTGGTTTTTATTACAGAAAAGGAATCCTATTATTTTTTTTAACAAATCTTCTTTTTTATGATCTTATAAGTATTTAATCTTATAAATTTACAATTTCCATCATTGTCTTTTATTCGATTTTAGATTTACAATTTTAGAATCATTAAACCAATAATATATCATTAGTCATTTTCATATATATTTATTTTGAAAAAAGCATTTAAAAATGTACATTAAATGACAACTAAGAAAACAATTTCAATTCCAAATTTGTTATATATTGACATATAAAGACTATTAATAGTAAATTTTTTTAGAATTTTGCTATTGATGTGCCATTCTTTGGAAAACACCATAATTATAGGTTGGTATTTAAGGTCATGTTGTCACCCTCCCAGAAATTATGTAGGATGTCTTTCACAATGTCCTCATGTGGGTTTGTGAAGAAAGAATTATTTTCCAATAGTTAGTCATTTTCAATATGTTGATTTTTTGAGTCTTTCCCTTTGTTTTGCAGAAATTTTGGGTTTGAATGTTCCTCATGTCTCATGTTCTATTAGGCTCTCAGTTCATTGATTCCCCACCTTCCCTGAATTTTATTTCCTTCTCTTTGTTTTGCAGTTACTTTGGCTTTGTAGAGAAATCATGTCCCAATGTCCCAAGGGTCAGCTATGCAAGTTTTTTCTGGCTTGCTCAATTTGAATCTATTCTGGACATTTTGGCTTTTTTGTGTCCCAAATGTCCCTACTGCTTCCCGACCTCCATTTCCCCACAAGCCCATTTTCCCACCCCCATTCATAGCGGGGTTTTTGTATTTTCACATCCCAAGTGTCACAATGTCACACAGGCTAGTTGTGCACATTTTCTCCACCATATCTACATTCAACTATCCTAAGTCGATGTAGTGCATTAATTTTCGCATTCAATTTCCCCCACTGACCTACTCAAAATGGAATGTGTATAAATACTTGGGGTAATCATTTTTTTTACCATACTCCCTGCATTTCCTTCTTTTTTTCCGTTACGTTCACCCTCTTCACTGTTTGTATCCGTGGCAAGGTCATTTTCTAGTCTTTTTCAAAATTTATAGGTACAACGTGCTCTTGCAAAGTTCATAGATTTTCAAGAGCAATGTTCAGTGGATCAAAAAGTCCATTGCAGGGTTTTTGTGCCCTTACCATACGAGCTTGTTCTCCACTGTATTTTCTCTAGCAAGTTGTTTTTCACTACGAAGATTCATTATAAAGGGCATGAACATCTATCTTCATTGGAAACAACCATACCTAATATAGGAGATACTAATGCTTAACACCTTGACCTGGATGATTTTTGGGTGCGACTCGACTAAAATAATCCAACTCCTATTGTTCAATTGATCAAAGAATGTGGAATTGCATATGTAGGGGGTTTTCTTGTTCCTGTTCAATGTGCCAACACTGTGTTATCATGTGGCTCCTATTTCAATCTAGATAAAAAGGAGATAATCAATATTTTCAAGAAGGTAGTTACTCGATTAGATGCCAATTGTATCAGTATTTCCCTCAGAATCCAAGTAACGGAAGATTAAAATTCTCTCACTAAAGCAAAGGCCCAGCTTCTATTTAATCAGGGCAATGAACAGTACAAGAGAAGGGTGGCCAAGTCATAGTTTAAAAACCCAAAGAAAGGAGCCTCAGGAATTTTGAAAATTATGTATAGAATTGACTTCAAGGAAGAACTGTCAGATGTGATCACATTCTTGGTGAGAATAATGGGGATGCCCTCAACTAATAAGTTCCACTTTTGGATGTGCCCTTATATCAACATCATATGTGAAGGAAAAAAAATCCTGAATTGGAAAGAGGTAACCTATGATAGTCTTACTGAACAACTTGCTAATTTTCAAAGGAATAAAAATTTCTATATGAATTCCTATTTGATGTACACGATTGCTGCATACAGGGAATGGTTGGGGTTCTCTCATTATGAAGACAAAAAATATGCTCCCATTTATGAGTACTATCCATTAATTGACTTTGAAGATTAGTAATCAACATTTCATAAGGGTGAATGATGCTTTCACCATGTATATTGTTAGACTGTTAGAGGGAAACACAAATCAAAGATTCTCGGAGGAGACTAAACAATTGATTGATGTCTATAATAGTTATTACATTCAATTTAGGAAAAATTCTTACATATGGTTAGCTGGATTTGAGGAAACACCCCTGAAACTCCCTATGTATTGAAGTGATAAAAGGGCCCTAATTGAAATTTCTAGGTAGTTGGATAAGCTTCGCAGAACTTGTAGAGACAAGAAGATTACAAGCATCTAGTTTCCAATCACATTGGTTAATTTTACTTGATGGATTATTTTGAATGCCCATAATGTTGATATAAGAATTGATCCCCTCACTCTTAATTATTTTAATCCAAGTAATTGCTTTTATATCAAGGTTTTTATTGCCAATAATTTTAGAATGGGTTTCCTTTATCTTGCTGATAGTGAATACTACTGGGCTGACTGTTTTGATGTTTATGAAGCTAGAAGAAGGTATTATGGAAGATTGTCTCTTCAGAAAATCAAATATTTTTATGTGTAAAAGGTACCAAATGGACTACAAAATTATGATGAGAATATACACTCCCTTGAATATGAAAGTTCTATCAGACACACTCCTATTGAAACCATTCATTGGGTTATTAAGGAAAGGGATGATTTGAAAGAACTAATAAATCCTATCTTGGTGAGGACCAAAATTTGGTTTCATAGGAAAATGAAGATGTTCAGAGAAGGTAAGTCCATGTCTTTCACCCAAGAAGCCACCACTCCTCATAAGGAAATGCTTTTTGTGACCCCTGAGGCACATGTACAATTTTTTCCCTCTCCACATGAACCTTCAACACCGGTATACATGAAGAAAGGGAAGGCTAAGAAAGATGAAAATAAGGAGGAGGTAATTCAAGAAAGTGAAAATTTTTCTTCTTCAAAGCTATTGGAAGTAGTAATTGGAGTTAAACTAGTTATAGATCTCTGTGATGATGGTAGTGAGGAGAAAGAATGGGAAGGACAAGGGGAAGGTAATCTTGAAGGAAGTATTAGGGACAAAGAAGTAGAAAAGGAGTGTCAACTGAAGGATCAAGATGCAAAGAAAAAATCAATGGATGTCTTAGGATCATCTGCCAAAGAAGTTCCTATCAAGGAAGTGCCTACATTTAGAAGTGAAACATCTGTGTTGGAAGTATCTATTGTAAAAACTTTGAGTGCAATGGACACAATTACACTTGAGCCCATCATTCCCTCTACTTTTGGTTCTTTCTTTTCTTGGGTACAACTGTTGCTGGAAAGCAAGAAAATAAAATACACATCTCATATTGTTGTTCCTAAAATTGATTATGTGGCAGATCTTCTAGGTACTTCTCCTCCCCCATCCACAAAGAAGGATAAAATCACATCCAGGTTAGTGTTTGATTCTCAAGGTCAACAATTTATGGAGATTGTTAAGCCCAAGATTGAAAAAGATGAAAGAGACCTGTCAATAAGTGATTTGAAATTGACAATAATTCCCCTTGGAGAATCTACACCTAAAAGTGAAGTGAAAAATTTGAAGGAGATAATGTCAAGAGTAATTAAAAGAGTTGAGAGAGGCAAGTAAACACATGAGTAGTTGGAGGAAAAAATAAAATCGTTTCGAATTTCATCTGATCCTTATTAGCAAAAGAAAATGTACTTGATCCAACTCCCTTAGCCTCAATCCCACCACTTGCTATTCTAACTAATGATGAAGTTCAAGATATCAAAGATATCCATAAACATGCCACTTATGGGAAGGAAATGGAGGCCTTGGTTGATGATATGATATTCACAGGATTAAAATTCATTAAGGAAGCATATATATCATATGATAAAGTCAGTAAGACACAACTAAAGTTTACCACAACACTAAGTGGTTTGGATAGAGAATTGAAACTGTGGAGTGAATGCATTCAAGATCTCTGACTGATGAGTGACATAAATGTGCCAGTTCTTTTGGCAAGTAAAGTATTTGATGATGAAAATTTGAATTAGTCTAAGTAATGGGTATTCAAAATTGATTGGAAAATAAAAGTTCTCGAGGAAGCCATTGGAGAGCTTAGAAATATGTTACAGAAAGAAGAGGCTTTTAAAACTTGTGTCATATATGATTTTCAAGATATCCACTGCCAAATCTTCAAAGAAAATTAAGGGGATAAATTCACACTCCAATAGATCAATTCCCAGTTTAGGGAATTTATTAAAGAATATTTTTTTAAGCAAGAAACTATGTCTAAAGATAAAATGAGAGAAATTTATACACTTTAATGAACCATCACTGATGAAAATAAGGAGTCCTTGGAGAATGCATAATTTGGAAAGGAAATGGAGAAGTTCCTAGGCAACTGGATCCACACAAATGGAAACACAACCATTCCCCAAGGCATGGAGATAACAGAAGCATTGAAGAGATTTAGGAACTAAGTACTTAAGGAGAAGAGTGCCACATGCAATCCTTCAAGTGTCCCAACTCCTAGTTCTTAGTATCTTATTTTAATTAATATCTAATTAAGGTTGCTATTTTCTTTCTAGTCATATAATATGTAAGTGAAAGACAAGTTGATGTTATGATGCTTAATTAGATATTAATATTTTTATTAAAAGAAGGGAAACGGAAAAGACTCTTTTGTAGGCGTTCATGAGGATATTTTAGGAGCTTTTCTTGTCATTTGAAGGGATCATATTTTTGATGCCTTGGAATTAAAGCTACTAAATTACTAATCAATACAGAAGAATTTTCATCTTTTCTTGTGCTATGTCTATTGTTGCTCTTAATCTGATTCATGAAAAACTATGTGTATCTAAATAAGAACTTTGTGTCTTTAAGTTGATGTTGTGCTTCGAAATTTGTGTCTATTGCATTCATGTCATGTGTTCATATATGCATAGTTTCAATCTTATGAATTTTTCAAAGTATAAGTAGGATACCATTCTCCGATATATGTGTTTTAAAGTGCTCCTTTCCTCATTTTCTAAATACTAATTCTTCTGTTCCTTTTTCCTCTGTGTTCAAAAATTTATGAAATGAAGGCATCTAAAGCATTAAAATCCTCATTGAGATATCAATAGTTGTACATGTTGTAAATAAGTGGATTTAATTGTTTTTTGTGTGCTCAATAAGGGAAAATCTCCCAAAAAGATGAGGTACTGATGTCCCCTAACTGTTGGTTGTCCTCAAAGTCAAATCCAACAACCAATAATTTTTGGCGCCCACCATGGGGCACGTTTTGTGCATCCCACCAAAATAGCTTCAATCAAACATGCAAGAACAACACACTAGCGGATATAAGATATACATTAAGCTAAAGAGCACAACATGTTGAAGATCCATATTTTCAATTACAGGAACAACAAGGATTTGTTTTGAGTCTAGGAAAAAGGAATAGAAGGACAAGATTTAGAAGCAATCTTCCCGCTAAGGATAGAATTGTAGGAAACATCATTTCTCAAACAAAATCATGCCCTAACATCCATGCTTTAGTATTGGCTGGAGTTATAGTCCCTTTACAAAAAATATTTCCTAGAATGGCAACACTTTTTCATTGGGGACAACGATTCAGGCATCTGGATCTTCCTCAACCCTTACATGATCTACCCAAAGGGAATATGAAGAATTTCTTGAAATTTAGAGGTGATGGAAAATTGCACTCAAACAAACACATTGATGCATTGATTGTAGCATGAAGGATACTCGGAGTGGAGCATGAGAATTTTTTTGTTAAAATTTTTGTGGAGACACTACAAGACAATGCCACTGACTGGTTATATCATCTCCCTGCTGGCACTATCACTGAATGTACTACCATGAGAACTCATTTTGAAAATTGATTCAATTCCCCTAAGGATTTACACACTCTCCTTGCTCAAATTTCTCACATAAAGAAAGAACCATATGATCCTATGCAGGATTTTTTGGCCAATTTTAACAAATTAGTTAATAAAATTCTAGCAGCCACCCCTCATGTGGAACAAATTCAGAAATGTTTCTTCCTAAATGCTTAATTACCAGAAGTAAGCTATGCATTAAGAAGATCCAATATTTCTACCTTGGATGTTGATCAATGATTAGCCATAAGCATTGAGGATGATTTAATAATGTATGGGAAATTGAAAAAAAAACCTCATAAAACTAAGGTTTCTCCTTTAGGGACCAATTCGGATCAGCTAGTGCAAAAAATGGAAAATGATCTCATAGCTATAAAAAATCTATTAGCTCATAATACTCCTTACAAGGATTACTCGAGGGAGAATTTTCAACCTCAAAATCGTCTGCCCTCTATCTAGCCAAAACTTGCAATTGAAGGGCCACCTCTCAAAGTTCCAGTCAATGCAGCGTGTGAAGTTCAAGAACTGGACGATGAAGTAGAAGCTGATGAATATGAGGAACTTGAGGATGAAACATATGAAACACAAGAAGAAGAAAATTATTCTTAATTAAACTTCCTCACCACTGAAGGAGTCGATGATGATAAGGATGATTATGATGAAGTAGTGGCTGATATGAACAATGAATCATATGTTGTCATGACCAGAGAACAAATGAACAAGAAAAAAGAAGTGGTCCAACCTACAAAAATGTCCAAGGAAGTTCCTGTCACCATCTTAGTTGTTGCAAAAAGAGGAGATCCTATTCCTACCACTTCCACCAAGAAGGTAAGCAATGCTAACACTCACTCTACTTCCTTTTCTGCACCTAAAGTTGATGTAGCTTCAACTCCTATAACTAAGGGAAGCTCAAATGTCAAGGTGGATAGGAATAAGTGTTCCACCTCCTCTTGAAAAGATGCCCCATCTACCTCAAAATACTTTGACATAATTGACCACATCAAGAGAACCAAGATCAACATTTCTGATGCTGAGTTTTATCACACGCACCCTAATGCCTTTTCTCAAGTTGTAAAATTTGTCAAATCCAAACCTAATCCTTCGCCTACCGTATCTAAAGGCTTATTACCTACTCCCACCACTTCACCTTTGAAAAATTTGATGGCCTCAACACCTTCTATAACAAATATTGAATCATTCTATGTCACATTGCTTATAGATGGCCGTAGGATTAGTAATTGCGTTATTGATTCGGGAGCATTAGAAAATGTGATTCCTACTAAAGTTTCCCATGCTTTGGAATTGAATTTAACCCACACATTTGGGTCATGCTATTCTATGGAAAGTAAAGAGATGCCATTAGTAGGAAGGATCAAAGATGCACAAGTAGCCTTTGCTTCTTTCCCAGAGAAAAGGGTCAAAAATACTATTTTAGCAGTAGATATTCCTCCATCCTATGGTATGTTTCTGACCAAAAACTTTTGCAAAGAATTTGAAGGATAAATTTAGATGGATTGATCACATGCTCTCATCCTGGTTAATGGAAAAATGAAGAAGTTGTTACCTGATATACAAACTGAGTATATTGTATAAAACAATGATGATCCTAAAGCACAAATTCTCTATGAAGACATTGGTCATGTTAACTACATGATCATGTCAAAAGATGAGATGAGAAATCGTAAGGGTGTGATCGATGAACCTAATAGTGTCTAGACACTTAAATTTGATGGAAGTTTCTCTTTAGCTAGTTCTAGAGCATGTGTGGTCATGTTTTCTCCGTTAAATAAGTCTTACCCTTTCACTTATAAGATTCAATTTGAAAATAAAAATAATACTTGACAGAATATAAAGCTCTTCTTTTAGGTTTGGAAATGGCAAGAGAAATGGGAATTAAGAATTGTTTTTGTAGAATCATAGCACCCCTGAAGTCAGTAGCTAGATGAGTCAAGATCTTCAGTGTGACTACACAACATGGAGCATCTCTCAAAGTGTGGGACTTTGTGAGTTGAGAGAGCTCTCCAGATGAAGGTTGGCTCCTATTCCTCTATTCAGGTGCACACGTTCGGATTACAGAGGGTCTATCCTAAATCCTATTTTAATTTTCCAAGGAGAAAAAGTCGAAGAGAAAGCAAGAATTAAAACCTAATCTAACAGAGGTGATGCACCGAAGGAATGTTGAAAATTTTCACTACCTTTAAACACAAACCATTAAAATGTAAAAAAATATCCATACATAGATGACCAAGATTGCAATGAGGGATCAGGAAGAAGAAATAAAACATAAAAGAGGGCTGAAATCATCCACGGACTTATTCTATTACTCCAAGAATCGATACAGTGGATTACAATAGCCAAGAGGAAAAAATGCTTTACAATTTGGATGGAGGGGTTTGAGACTCCATAAATTCTCCTATAGAGTAGAGAAAAAGGGAGGGTGCAAAGGCAGAATATCTAACCCATTGAAATTATCCCTCTTATACAATATATAAGAAGAATGAGAGTAGGAAAAGGAGGGAAAATCCAACCCTATTCCAACTACCCCTGAAGGAGCAATAGATCCCCATGTCACAATGATGAGTCTTGATGGAACAACCATGCCTCCGTCAATGTTTCTTATTGAGAAAGAGAGGAAACCCATTCTTCATCATGGTGGTAGGTGGCAGACTTGATGACCTTTATAATGATGGGTCGAAACATTAATGGTGGCAGGTGGGTAGTGTGTGCTAAGATCTCTCTAAAATGTACCCTCTTAATCAATTTAGAGCTTATGATCAAAAGATATGGTCACATGAAAGAATTTTGGGTCAGGAGTTAGTTCGTACGATCCATGTGGTGGCCTCGCACATCTCACAGTTTCTTCCCCTCCTCTACATTCATGAAGTTATGCAGAAGAGACACATGGTGGCTTCTGTGAGCCTAATCTATTTCCTTTATATTTTTTCCAAGCCCCATTCTAATGGTGGAGACACTATGCCCAACTCGAGACATGTGGAGGTATCACGCTCATTTGGGACCTAACTCTAGATTTTGCTTTCAAAATTGCACCATGCTGACACGTGACTCCTTCTATGGCTTTTCTCTATTTATTTGTGTTTTGGCTAAGTCCCTTTTGTCAGGCAGGGCCATATGTCTGACCCAGGACACATGGAGGGCTGGTGCGCATTTGGGACTTGCTTCTAAACTTTAACTTTTGAATTTACATGGAGATGACATGTGGAGGCCTCCGTCGTCCCTTCCATACTTATTCGATTCAAGTAGCCGAATATGTCCAATTTTTGAATTTTGGACACGTGGAAGCTCCACACTCACTTGAGACTAGCCCTTGGGCCACCCCTTTTGAATTTGTGTTGTTGAGGCACATGACACCCTCCACTGACTCTCCCCCATATTTACTTTTCAATAGTCGACTCTATCCCTTTTTTGGGCCTTGGACATGCGGAGGGCTAGCACTAGTTCAGGGTCTTTCTTTGGGCCGTGCCTCTGAAGATGCACTGATGAGACATGTGGCACCATCCACCGGTTCTTTTATACTTAGCTGATTTGAGCCCACTGCCCATTTGATTCTGTTGGACCTCGACAACGTGGTGGGCTTGCACTCATTTTAGTCTCCGCCTTGGGCTCTCACTTTTAAAATTATGCCAAACTGACACAAGGTTCTTTCCACTCATTTGGACTTTTCAACGGTGACTCTGTCCCTCTTTGGGCCTTGGACATGTAGAGGGTTGGCGCTAGTTCAGGGTCTTTCTTTGGGCCGCGCCTCTGAAGATTCACGGTTGGGACATGTGGGGGCTTATGCTTGTTGGTACCCAAATTTGTTCTCCTTTTCAGTCTGAGCAACATCAAAGATATGACATGAAGCTTGAAGACATATGGATCATGGTGTGTGTCATTTTGTAGTTGGGGATATGATCTAACTGGCACTCAGATTTATGGAGAGATGGATAGCACTCAAATAGGAATTGATCTTGTCCTAACTGTTTTAGGTTGTGCATTTGAACCAAGGTAAGAGAACCTATTTGGTAACCCTCAAATGGTGAAGGAGATGAATATATCCCTCAATTTGTGTAAATAGTATGAAAAGGGCCTTGAGAAAATATGATCAACCCACCAAATCTGACTCTCATGAGCTGTCACTTCTAAATTATGGAGATACTTTCAATGCAAGGCAAGGGTTAATGAAGACATTTTTAAATCTTGATCCATTCTGCATACTTTAGTAAATGGATTTTGATCTTCTGTGGGTATACAAGTCAAAACAGGGGTAAAACAGGGTAGGATTAGTTGTTTTAAATGATTGTTTGGGTGGGAGTTCAACAAGATAGATTGGACTTTTCCAGATCCTTGAGGAGCTTCACAACAATGTAGAATTTCAATAATAGAAAGCTTTAAAATAGTTGAAAAATTCCTTCAACTAGAAGGTGTGCATCAATGGAGGCCCAGAATTGCACTTTTTCACATAATCTTTGAGATTCTAGCACGAAGGCTCGAGTTAGAAAACCCAATAAAACATCAAAATCTAAGATAAATCATGCCTAAGGTACACCCAAAAGCTTACAAACAATATCTGTCAACAGATGAAAGAAAACTAATTTCAAATTTTTTATTTCCTTACCAGATGAATGCACTTTTGGAAAATGAAATTGCAGATGCCACTAAACTATCACAAGGATTGATACCTGTGTGATTCAGATAGATTTTGATACAAGATTGCAATAGGAACTAGAAAAACTATTTGCAGACATTCTGAAATGAAATAAACACAAAATTGCCAAAGATTTAACACAAATTATCTCAAAGTTTATCAGATTCATCAGCAAGGGAGAGTTATTTAAACAATATTAGAGATTTTTGATGGCTATACACTTGTAACCAACTCAACATGAATGAAAATATGACATAGAGGAAGTTAACCTGGTTTCTCTGAAAGTTTTCTCAAAAGATGAGATTTTCTCAAAATTTTCTCGTGAAAATGAACTCCCAATATTTTACATGTCTAAAAAAATGTATTATATATCTCTCTATTACATTCAAGCCTTCTCTCCCAAGAAAAGAATATGCCAAGCATCAAGTTTGTTACAAAAATTCCTCATGATTCGCAAACAAGGATGTTTAACAAAACACATCCAAAAAGTTGCCAGTTGTCTCAAAAAGAGATGAATCATTTCAAAATTTGCATAATTATCCATTGTGGAGGCACATTTTTCATCTTTAAAGCATGCATACCCCCTTCCTTTCATTATTTCATCCTTATCCCTCCGAAATTTGACTCTGCAACTTTTAGATATGATATTTCATGTTTTTGGACGAGCTAGGGAAAAAATTAATTTCAAAAACATCTTTGATCTTCAAATTGATCCTCAAAACTGATTGCATTAGTCCTTTCAGGCACAAGCGACACATATTTGTCAAAAATTCGATCAAAATTGATGCAAAAAATGCATCTCCAAACTTATTGGAGCTCAAATGGCGGTGAAACTGAAAAATGCATATTTACCGTTGATCTTCTTTATCCTTTAATTTGAGCCCTCCACGTGTCACAATGTGATTGGAAATGGGCTTGGGATCACTTTTTGACATTTTAACACTTTTGGAAAAATGTAAAAATTTGACATTTTTCTCTGCCCCTCTGGGCTTTGAAAATGAGCTTGACACGTGTCTCAAAGTGGGCCCCATTGGAATCGTGGACCGATTCTACACATTTCCACCTTTTTTGGAAAAAGGAATTTTTTTCAAAATATCCCCGCATCTCTGCCCTTCCACCCTTTGCTTCTAATATGGGTTCTAGCGGTCTTGCTGTCCAAAATTTCATTTTATACCTATTTTGCCAAAAAGGTAAAATTTCCATTTTTTTCCCATGGGCCTACAATTGCGCCTCTAACCTTGTCATGTGTTCATCCATGATTCGTTGCAGGGCAGCGCTTCAATTTTTTACCTTAACACATTTTTCCAAAGAGTCAAATAATTCATGTTTCTCCCGGTAGCCTGCTAATCCACACAAGCTTCAAATTTCCTCTTTGTCGGGGCCACGCTTCCTTTTAGAATTTTAGTCCATTTTGCCAAAAAGGAAAAATTTCCAAATTGCCCCTGAAATCCCCAACCTCCACTTTTCCATCATGAGTAAAAATTGTGAACAAGGCATTAATTCAACTTAGCAGGCCCACGGCCTTTTCATCACTTTAACATTATTACCCCAAAAGGCAAAAAATTTCAAATACCTCCGCAGCTCCACCCTTCCACTGTTTAGACTTTTCTAACTACCATGTGTCACCCTTTGATTGGCTGAGGGCCTACGGACCTGCAAGGACAATTTAGACCTTTTGCCAAAAACACAAAAAATGCTAAGTTGCTCAAGAAAACCCGTCGAACCTTGTCTAATCACAAACAACCATGTAGGAGATGATTTGTGAGCTAAAATTTTATGGGAAAAGGATGCTTGTATGACCATAAAAAAATGCAGAAATTGCCAGTGACAACCAAAATTGATTTTTCCTTCATGGGTGAAGAAATTTTCAATCAAAGGGCAAATGGAAAGTGATTCAAAGCAATTTATGACCATGAAAAGGGATTTTTCAGGGCAAATAAGTATAAATCAAACAGATTCGAGCTCCAAAGGCCGAGAAAAATGAAAAAAATGGCAAAGGTGTTTAAATGGAAAAAATTGGGCCAAAACGCAGGGCAAACTTAGAGATTCTTCATAATGGTGCAAGAATGGAAAGAAAATGAACAAATCAAAGTATTTAAAGACATATACGAGTTGTTTTTTATCAAATTCAAAGCATGGGATGATCAAAAGCTATTTTTTCTCATAAACAGGGAAAACACGCACTTCTCCTTAGCAAAGCATGGCATGTGCAACACTAGGCACCAATAATGTTGAATCTCTTATACTTAGTTGATTTGGGCCCACTCTGTCCCCCCTTTTTTAACTTGGGACACGTGGAGGCTTGACATTTAATTGAGTCTCCGCCCTGGCTTCGACCCTTGAAGGTGCACCATTGAGACACTTGGCACCTTCCACCGACACTCTTATACTTAACTGATTTTGGCCTGATTCCATTTGACTTGTGTTGGACCCTAACCATGTGGAGGGCTAGCACTAGTTTGAGTCTCCACCTTGGGCTCTTACTTTTGAAATTACGCCGAGTTGACACGTGGTTTTTTCTACTCGTTTGGAATTTTCAATGGTTGAATCTGTCCCTTTTCGGGCCTGGGACACATGGAAGCTCCACGCATGTTTGAGGTCTCCATTTTGAATTTCCCTTTTTGAGTTGCGCCAAGTTGACACGTGGTGCCTTCCACGAGTTTTTAGTTCAGCCTCAAGTCGAATTGTATGAGGCTAAGTCTGAAAACTTCGAGCCTTTCCCTATTTTTCTCCTTTGAGCCTCTGGTTTCTTTGACACTGTTTTTCCCCTTCACCAACCCTGCTCCTCCATTTTCGAGTCTACCTACAACCTGAATGTTGGATTCGAAACATGGGGTCGTATGACGAAACTGACCCTTGGATTTCCTTCTGTGAAGGGTTGTGTTTGGTTAATTTTTCTGGGGGAAAAAATTGAGATAATAATAATCTTTGTGCATGAGGAGATGCAGAACTAATTTTTAAACAAGGTAGAGGTGTTTTTTAGGTTAAAAACAAACGAATAAAGTACTATAGAAATATTTTTTGGGATTTAATTGAATTACTGGATGCCTTTTCTATTGAAGTTGTTCCCTGGGAAAATAACACTAGCGCAAATGCTTTAGTTGTTTCAGGGTCCTTATTGATCCCTAATCCTAACTTTTGTCAAGAAAAATTCATAGTTGAAATGATACATAGGATAAGTATGCCAGATAATGTGAAAAATTGAAAATTATTCAATGATGATAAACATTTTCTCTCTTTCTTGGAACTTCAAGATAATTTCAGTCAGATGTACTTTGAAAGAAGTGAGGTTGCTCCTTATGAATTTTTATCATTTTCCATGGCCGCAAAATGAATTGAAGAAAAATCTGATAAGGATCGTTGTATTAGGTTAAAAGGTAACAAGATACCCAGAGGAATGGTAAGCCTAGAAGATTTTTTTGAAAAACATGACAGTTATATCAAGTCAAATATACTGCATGGGGTTCATCAATCATCAGGACATGAGAAGATTAACATTAGGAGTGAGGTGAAACCCAAGCTTGTTAATATTGGAAAATTCTACACTCGTGAAGAGAGGAATAAGATGGTAAACTTGTTAAAAAGATATATAGATTTACTTTCCTATTCATATGATGATTTTAAATCTTTTAAACCAAGAGAAATGCAACATTACATTCCTCTGAAACTAGGGATCAATCCTTTCCAACAGAAACAAAGGAAATACAATCCCAAGATTGCATATACCATTTATCAATAAATTCAAAAGTTATTGAAGGAAAAGATAATTTTTCCTATTAATCATTCAACTTGGGCAGCCAACATTTTGCCAATAAGGAAAAAGAGTGGCGAAAGTTGAATTTGTGTGGATTTTTGAAATTTGAATCAAACTTCTTTTAAAGATAATTATCCACTCCCCATGATGGATCAAATCCTATAAGTTTTCACTAGCTCTGAAATGCTATCTATGTTGGAAGGGTTTCTCAGGGTACAACCAGATTGGAGTTGATATTCCAGATCAACATAAAAAAAACTTCACAAATCCATGGGGTAATTTTTCTTATAAGCAGATACCATTCAGTCTAATTAATGTTGGTGCCACTTTTCAATAGGGCAATGGATTTGGCCTTTGGTGACCTAAAAGGAAAATTTATCGTCGTATGTCTTGATGATTTGACTAGTTTCTCTAAAAAGATGGAAGACCATTTCCAACATCTTGAATATGTTCTCAAGAAGCGCAGTGAGCATGTGATATCTTTGAACCTGAAGAAGTCTATTTTTGGCATCATTTAAGGTAAGTTTCTTTAGAATATCATTTCCAAATATGGGACCAAGATAGATCTAGAGAGATTCTAGGCTATTAAGTAGATTCCCCTTCTCACGAGTAAAAAAGGTGTGCACTCTTTCTTTGGAAAAGTAAAATTTCTAAGGATATTTATCCCTGATTTTGTAGAGTTGACTATGAGTATAGCTCAGATGATAAAAGGAAATAAATCCTTTTGCTGGACATCAGGAGGGAAAGAATATTTTGAAAATGTCAAGAAATTAATCACGAGAACCCCAATTCTTACTTTCCCTAACTTTGACAAAGATTTCTTAATCTATTGTTATGCTACCAAGAATACTTTGGCTTCCATTTTGACACAGAAGAATCATGAGGGCTATGAAATACCCATTGCTTTCATTAGTTCTATCATGAAATCTCATGAATTGAAATATACTCAAATAGAGAAACATGCTTTTTCTATAGTTAAGGTAGTCAAGAAATTCCATTTATATATCCTTAATTCTCATTCAATTGTCTTTGTGCCTGATACAACTATTAAATACATTTTCACGCAAAAAGAATTCGGGAATAAAAGCAGGAATTGGGTGGAAAAGGTACAAGATTATGATATGGAAATCAGGCCAACTAAGTTATTCCGAGGGAAGGGACTCTGTGAATTGATCACTAGAAGTGCTAAAGTTGATCCACCCAATGAAGACATAAATATCCCCACACTCCTTTTTCTCATTTCGACTGATGAATGGTATGCTGACATTTTTCATTTTCTGACATATGGAGAATGTCCACCCCATTCGAGTACTAAGGAGAAGAGAGCCATTAAGCTGATATCTACATAGTATGTTCTTTGGGACAATTCCCTTTTCAAAAGAGGGATTGATGGAAGATTTATCAGGTGTGTAGATAAAGAACAACAAAAGAGGTAAATCAGAGCATTCCATGATCAACCTTGTGGGGGAAATTTTTCCTTTGTTGTGACTTCTCATAAAATCCTTCATGTAGGTTATTACTAGCCAACCTTGTTCTAAGATACAACTAAATGGGTGATAAAATGTGAACCTTGCCAAAGTTTTTTAGGAAGACCCAAGCTAGCTAACTTACCACTTTAACTAGTAGCAATTGAAGAACCCTTTCAGTAGTGGGGACTAGACTTCGTAAGAACTCACAACCCCCTTTCTAGTGCTAGGCATACTCATGTGTTGACTGCTACTGATTACTTCACAAAGTGGGAGGAATCTATTCCTATTAAAATTACAATTTATGAAGTGGTATGTAATTTTATCAAAGAAAACATCCTGACTAGATTTGGAGTACCAAAAAAAATTATCATTGATAATGCTCCTAATTTATCTTCTTATGAGTTGATGGATTTCTGCTATGGGTATGGAAATTAGGATTCACATTCTTCTGATTATTATCCCAAAGGGAATAGACATTTTGAATCAAAAAATAAAAATTTGGTGACTATCATCCTAAATCTTGTGAATGAATCTCAAAGGAATTGACATAAAACTCTTTATGCTACTTTTTGGGCAGATAAAATCACACCCAAAAGAGAAATTTGGATGTCTCCTTTCTATGTGGTGTATGGAACAAAAGATTAGCTACCAATGACTGTACAACTTTCGGCCTTGCAGTTGATGAAAGATATCAACTAATCAAATTTGACTAGTGACTTGGAGAAAAGAATCATGTATTTGCAAAGGTTAGATAAAGACAGGTTGCAAGTAGTAGGCAAGATTATTAGACACAAGAAAAAGGTGAAATAATTGTTTGACAAGAAAGTCAGATCTAGAGATTTCTAGGTTAGAGACATTGTCCTTCTCTTGGATAAGAGGTGAGAATATCGAGGGAGCCATGGTAAGTTCAATTCTCTCTGGTCAGATCCTTTCAAAATTAGACACTTTGTTGGAGAAATTTCATTTTATTTGAGATATATGGATGGAACCTCTCTTCCATTGCCATATAGTGGGAAGTATTTGAAGTTGTTTCAATCCTACATGACTAGGAAGTCCTTTGTATAGTTCCTATTTTTAGTTCCCTGTTGTGTGTGTGTGTGTCTTCTGTATTTTCTCTTTCTTGACTCTATTACCCAAGGGTCTTATCCTTGTATTTTCCCAGAGATTATAGATTTCTTGTTCTTGCCTTGTTTTCTTTTTTCCAAGTCAGTTCATTCCCATAAAGACCTAGCTGTTGTCACCTCCTAGAAATTGTGAATTTCTATCTCAGTTTTTAAATTTTTTTGGATAGGATGTCTTTCAAAATGTCCTCATGTGGGTCTATGAAGGAAGAATTATTTTCCAATAGTTAGTCATTTTTAAGATGTTGAGTTTTTGAGTCTTTCCCTTTATTTTGTGGGCATTTCAGGTTTTGATGTTCCTCGTGTCCCATGTTCCATCGGGCTCCCAGTTCGTTGATTCCCCACCTTCCCCATATTTGATTGCCTTCTATTTTGTTGTGAGTACTTCGACTTTGTAGATAAATCATGTCCCAATGTCCCAAGGGTCAACTGTGCGAGTTTTTTTTATCTTTCCTGATTTGAATGTATTACGAACATTTCAACTTTTTGTGTCCCACATATTCCCGGCCTCCGTCTTCCCACAATACTATTTTTGCATCCTCCATTCACCACGGGTTTTTCAGATTTTTGCATCCTAAGTGTCAGAGCATCAAGCAGGATGGTTGTGAACATTTTCTCGACCATATTTGTATTTCACTATCCTAAGTCAGTGCAGTACATTAATTTCGGCATTCAATTCCCCCCACTAACCTAGTCAGAATGGAATGTGTATAAATACCAAGGGTAATCATTTATTTTTACCATAATCCTTGAATTTGCTTCCTTTTTCTATTTCATTCACCCTCTTCACTATTTGTAGCCATGGCAAGGTCCTTTTCAAGTTTTTTTTCCAAATTTCTAGGTGCAACGTTCTCTAGTAGAGTTCACAAATTTTTGAGAGTATGGTTCAGAGGATTGAGAAGTCCATTACAGGGTCTTTCTACCCTTACCGCAAGATCATGTTCTCCACTGTATTTTCTCTAGCAAGTTGTTCATCGCTATGAAGATTCATTACAAATGGTACACACATCTATCTTAATTGGAAATAGCCATACCCGAGATAGGAGATAGTGATGCTCAACACCTTGACCTGGATGATTTTTAGGTGCGGCCTAACTACAAAAATCCTACTCCTATTGCTAAATTGATCAAAGAAAGTGGAATTTCTCATGCGGGGTGTTTTCTTATTTCTGTTCAATGTGCAGACACTATATTATCATGTGACTCCTGTTTTAACCTGAATATAAAGGAGATCATCGATCCTCATGGACATGTAGTTACTTGATTAGATGTCAATTGTATCAATACTTCCCTCATAATCCTAGTAACAATATATTTGAAATATCTCACCAAAGCTCAAGCCTAGCTTCTATTTGATCAGGACAGTGAACAATACAAGAGTAGAGTGACCAAGTCATGGCTTAAAAACCCAAATAAAGGAGCCTCAATACTTATAACAAATATATATATATAATTTACTTCAAGGAAGAAATGTCATATTTCATCACCCTCCTTACTAGAATAATGGCTATGCCCTCGATTAATGAATTCCACTTTTGTATGTGCCCTTATATCAACATCATATGTGAGGGAAAACACAACCTGAATTGGTGAGAGATAATCTGTAATAGTCTTGCTAAATAACTTTCCAATGTTCAAAGGACTAAAACTTTCTATATAACTTCCTATTTGATGTACACTATTGTTGCATACAAGGAATGGTTTAGGTTCTCTCCTGATTAACTAAAAAATGATGCTCCCAGTTATGAGTATTCTCCATAGATGACTTTGAAGATTAGTAATCACCATTTTAGAAGGGTGAATGATGACTTCACCATATTATATTGTCAGATTGTTAGAAGGAAACACAACTCAGAGATTCTTGGAGGAGGCTAAACAATTGATTGATGTTTATGGCAGTTATTACACTCAATTTAGAAAATTTTCTTACATATGGTTGGTTGGATTCTAGGGAACACCCTTGAAACTCTCTATGTATTGTAGTGATAAAATGGACCTAGTTGAAATTTGAAAGAAGTTGGATAAGCTTCACAGAACTTGCAGAGAAAAGAATATTGCAGGCATCCAATTTCTAATCACATTTGGTAATTATAGTTGCAGGAGTGCTTTGGATACCCAAAATGTTGATAGAACAATTTCTCCCCTCAATATTCATTATTTTAAGCCATGGAATTTATTTAACATCAAGGGATTTATTTCCAATAATTTTAGAATGGATTTCCATCATCTTGCTAATAGTGAAGACTACTAGACTGACTCTTCTGACGATTATGAAGCTAGAAGAAGGTATTATGGAAGATAATCTCTTCAGGAAATCAAATATTTTGATGTGTACAAGGTACTAAATGGACTACAAGATGATGGTGAGGAGCTACAGTCCCTTGAATATGAAAGGTCTATCAGACACACTCCCATTGAAATCATTGATTAGTTTGTTAAGGAAATGGATGATTTGAAAGAACTCATAAATCCTTTCTTGGTGAGGACCAAACTTTGGTTTGACAAGAAAATGAAGATTTTAGGAGCATGTAAGTCCAAGTATTCCTCCCAAGAAGCCTCCACTCCTCATAAGGAAATTCCTGTGGTGACCCCTGGACACATTTACAATCTGTTCCCTCTCCACTTGAACCTTCAACTATGGTATAATTAAAGAAAGGGAATGCTAAGAAAAATGAAAAGATGAAGGAGGTAATTCAAGAAAGTGAAAAATTTGTATTCTTCAAAGCAATTGGAAGTAGTACTTGTAGTTGAACCTATTATAGATCTCTATGATGATGAAAGTGAGGAGAAAGAGTAATAACAACAAGGGGAAGATATTTGAAGGAGGTAGTAGGGAGCAAGAAGTAGAAAAAGAGGATCAACTAAAGGATCAGGCTTCAAATACATAATCAATGGATGTCTTAGGATCATCTGCCAAAGAAGTTCCTATCAAGGAAGTTCCTACCTCTAGAAGTGAAACATTTGTTTTAGAAGTATTTGTTCTACAAACTTTGAGTGCAATTGGCACACTTGCAGTTGTGCCCATCATTCCCTCTACATGTAGTTCTTCTTTTTCTTGGGTACAACCATTGGTGGAAAGCAAGAAAATAAAATCCACATCTCATATTGTTTCTCCTAAATTCAATGTTGTGGAAGCTCTTCTAGGTACTTCTCCTCCCCCATCCACAAATAAGGCTAAAATCACATCCAGGTTAGTGTTTGATTCTTAATGTCAGCAATTTATGGAGATTGCGAAGCCCAAGATTGACAAATATGAAAGATACCTCTTGGTAAGTGATTTGGAATTGAAAAGTATTCACCTTAGAGAATCTACCCCTGAAAGTGAAGTGCACAATTTGAAGGAGATAATGTCAAGAGTAATTGAAAGAGTTGAGAGAGGAAAGAAAACACATGAGTAGTTGGAGGAAAAAAATTAAATCGTTTCAAATTTCATTTGGTCCTTATTAGAAGAATACAAGGCACTTGATCCAACTCCCTTAGCCTCAATCCCACCACCTGCTCTTATAACTAAATATGAAGTTCAAGCTATCAAAGATATCCATAAGTGTGCCACTTATGGGAAGGAAATGGAGGCCTTGGTTGATGATATGATATTCACAGGATTAGAATTCATTGAGGAAGCATATAAATCATATGATAAAGTCACTAAGAAACAAATGAATTTTACCATGACACTAAGTTGCTTGGATAGAGAATTGAAACTGTGGAGTGGATGCATTCAAGATCTCTGACAGATGAGTGGCACAAATGTGCAAGTCCTTTTGGCAAGTAAAGTATTTGATGATGCAAAGTTGAATTTGTCTAAGAAATGGGTCTTTATCATTGATTGGAAAATAAAATTTCTTGAGGAATATGGACTATGAGAGCTTAGGAATATGCTACAGGAATGAGAGGATTTTAAAGATTGTGTCATATATACTTTTCTAGATATTCACTGCCAAATCTTCAAAGAAAATTTAGGGGATAAATTCACAGTCCAAGAGATCAAGTCTCAATTCATGACATTTGTCAAGGAGGATTTGTTTAAACAAGACACTATGTGTAAATATAAGATGAGAATTATTTAAATAAATAAGTCAAATATAATATGTAAGCTTTAGAATGATTTTAATTATTTAATTTTATATATTACATTCTAGAATGTTTTTAATTCTTTTTATAAGTTAAAGTGGAAAAAAATATTTTAGAATTTTATTATACTTCATATTTTAAAAACTAATTTTAAATTCATAATTAAGTTTGTTTTTTAATTTTTGTATTAATTTCAAATGTAAGTTACAGTTCATTTATTTGTTTTAGATATATTAATGCTACTACTTTAAGATAAATGAAATATAGAATGGTCATTGGCCCATTGGTGAAGTTTCTTGCCTCACAAAGAGCCCACCAAGGTTTAATTCATGTTGAGTGCAAAGGCCTGTAGATACCATAATAAGGGATAAGGCCGGGATCTTGCCCTAGGAGAATTCGATATCAAAACCCCTTAGTCCTTATCATCTAAGCCTAAGAATATTGTGCTCCTCACCTATGTAAAAAATAGGTTTAATCAAAAAAGATAAATGAAATTGTTATTGTCTTTTTTTTTAATCTTTTTCTAATTATTATTATACTAGTAGTTTCTCATGGGGGAGAAAGTCTATGCTCGTAGTGGTGTAGGTGAGGGTAGTCTTGTAGATTGGGGGTTGTAGTTGTGTGTGGTGCTTGTGGACATATTATAGGTTAGCATGTTCATTGGCGGTTTGTTGATGGATTAAGGACTTGTATTGCTTAGGCAAGTCAAGGGTACGTCGTAATCGAGACTGTTAATTTTCCCATTCATGAATGTGTGTATAGTTTGTATGATTATTCCATGAGCATTGATTATAGGGATGTGGCGCAGAACAATATAGTGGGATGGGTATATATAAGCAGGCATAGTTTGATAGTTGTTTATATGTTATTTTCAAGGATTGTCAAAGAATTTAAAAAAGGGTATTGTAAAGATTTCCCCGCTTAGTTCAGTTTAAGGAAATTACAATGCCTTCATTATTATAGATAGTTAGTATGAGTAATTGCAAAAAATGTGTTTTTTACCATAACAATCAGGTGTAACGATTTGTATATATATTTTCTTTCTTAAAAGTTTGTTATATGTACATGTGAAGGCTTGCGGGCTTATAGATTGGTGGTTGCTATTTTTTAGGGGGTGGGGTTATAGTACTATGCATAGATTTGTTCCTTGAGGATTTGGATGGTATCCTCACTTGCAATGGTTGATTACTATAGTGTTTGTTGTGCTTACTCTAATTTTTCCTGAGTATCCAACATTGTATAAGCTGGATCTTCGTCTACATGTGTGATTCCTTTGTAGTGGTCATGTATGCATTTTGATAGCAGGTGTTATGTGCGGCTGTAGTCATTATTAATACGTACTACTATGGTGTGGAAATTGGTCTCCATGTTTAGAGTGCCTACATGGGGATGGAAAGAATTTGTATATTAGAGGCATATGGTGTTGGGAGGAAATACAATAGTTTGTTTTCAAATATTGTATCTAAGAATATGGTAGACAAACTAAGATACAGGTAAATGGTGAAAGGGCATAGAAAGTGTAACAACATGAGTAATCAAAGTTAGAGCAAATAATAGACTAATATCAACAACAAAATTGAGTGTAAATAACAATTCATCTGTATCAGTTGTGTATGAAAGTTTTAGTAATTTGATTGCGAATTTTAGTAGTTTGGGTTGACTTGATAGATGCCTTTGGGGTTTTTTGGTGTTCTCCTCTTTGCAAAATTGCAATGTGAAACATGTATTATACATTGAATATGGAATTGTTTTTTAATGTCTAATATTTAATGTTGTTGGTTGTAATTTGCATTTGTATGCTTTGATGAATCCCAAACGTCTAAATCCACATATATTGTTAATAGTAATAATAATAATTAAGAGCACAAGGAACTAATTATATCACTGAAATAAATAGAGATTTATAAATGAAACCTATAAATCGGTTGTAGGAAATCATAATGTTTATGTGATTGAATTGATAAGCATCAGTAAAATGTTTACCGTAGACATAAGTTGTATGGATTTGTATATATTTTTTCTTTCTCAAAATATTTTGGTATGTAGATGTGGAGGATTGGAGGCTTCTACATAGTATTGTGGATGGAATTTCTCACTGAGGATTTGAATGGTATCCTCGCTTGCAATGGCTTCCTTTTGTAGTGGCTGGTGTTCTTTTTTTTGTTTTTTTGTAACCAACATTACGTAAACTATATCTTTGTCTATAGTTATGCCTCCTTCGTAGTGGTCCTGTACGCATTTCGATAACATGTGTTGTATGTGGCTATAGTCATTGGTAATATGTACTTCTGTGGTGTTTAAATTTTTCGTGATCTTTACAGTGCTTACATGGGGATGGAAATAATTTGCATATTAGAGGCATATGGTGTTGGGAGAAAAGACAATAGTTTTTTTTAAAATATTGTATATGAGAATAAAGAAGGAAAACTGAGATATAGATAAATAGTGAAAGGATAAAGAAAGTACAACAATGTGAGTAATGAAATTTAGAGAAAATAGTAGATCAATGTCAGCAATAGAATTGAGTGTACATAGAAATTTATGTGTATCAGTTGCGTAAGAATGTTTTAGTAACTTGCTAGCAATTTTTAGTAGTTTGGTTTGGCTTGATAGATGTTTTTGGGTTTATGTAGTGTTTTTGCCTTTGCAAAAGCACAATGTTACGACAATGGTAGACAGTAAAAGTGAAAAATAAAGGAGACATAATATAGAAAGAATAGTCAATAAAGCCTATTTCAAGTACGTATGGAAAATTTTCTTTACGGTTAGTTGAGAAGGCTTACATGATTCCAAATTTATGTGTATATGACTTGAAAAGGCAAAATAGGGAACGGAAAACAACATTATAGATCTTGATGAATTTTGTAGTTTTGTTTCTATTTTTTTATTAAATTGAAATTGGTCAGGTATAATGATATATATACAAATTTCAAATGTAATTATTTGGAGAATTTGGAACTTTTATATTGAGTTTGGTAAGGATCAGACATTAGGTTGTAGTGTGTGATTAAGTGTACAATATTCTTTGTGGTTTCCTTTCACGTAGAGGAGTGCAAATCATCTAATTTAGACAGATAGAAATCTGTATAGAAAAACTCAATGAGTTCCTTAGGTGTGGATCGTAAGGATGCTCTCTTTTTATGTACTTGTTCCCTTTCTCTTGGTACTGTAGAGGATGAATATGTACATGTTTAGATTCATAGTTAAAATCAGATCAACAAAAGAAATACATATATTGGAATTTCTTGAAAAGACTATATATATGTGGTTTTTAGTGCTTGAAAATATCAGTATGAAAATATTTACAAGGGGGTAACATGTTAAAAGAATGAAGAGGTTAAAACAGTAAGTAATTTTGATTTGTCGTACTTTTTCCAATTTTGAGGTCATCACAAGCGGAGGAGGAGAAAATGATGGAATTCTTGAGCAATTTGGTTTCGGTTAAAATGTGTCAATTTTGTTAGTAGGAATGCAACCAAATTTCTAAAGCATCTAATTTTAGTAGATAGAAATTTGTAGACAAAGAATGAATCACTTATTTAGGTGTTCGCATTAACAAAGAAAATTAGAAGATTAAAATTATTGCAATTGATGGACGAATAAAAGAATGTCAAATACAATAATTGAATTTTGTGTATTTTGAGTATACTTAAATTGGTTTTATGAGTTCTTATTATTTATGTATTGAGAATATTAATAATCATTTAATAATGAAGAATTGTTATATTTAAATTCCCAATTTCAAATATGGTGAAAATTCAAATACATAATTGATGTGCGAGTGAAATCCTTTAATTTAAAGTAAATAGATGAAAGTGTTGTTTATATGGAAACAAATGGGGTAGTTGTGCATTCACAAAAAAATATCCCCTCTTCTAAATATTATTTGTAACTTGTAAAACATTTGAACTTGGAGAAACATCTACGCTTGTGACTAAAGATGCGTCAAGGGGAATTCTGCATACATCTTTTTTCTTACAACCTAAGTATGGTACCTCTGCAACAAAAGAAGGCACCAAATAAATCATTATCATGGCTCTTTACAAGAGTAAATGAACCCCATTTACTTAAATCATATTCAAATTTCCTTGTATTTCAATGTAGAAATAGGTTTTAGGATTTTATATAGTTATGCTTGAGATCTACTGCAAATTTTCTCTACAGTTAAGCTTTGAAAGTTGCAGTAATAGTGTAATATGGGGGTACCAAGGTCTATCCCTCCAGAGATATGGGATGAGGAGGCCCTGAGAGAATAAATCTATATTAGGTTGGGGGGGATATCTATTATCTTGTACTCCCCTCTCTATATAGATGGAGATGGGCCTTCCTTTATCTACAATGTAGTCGGTCTGCCCCACCTTTACTCCTTGTCCTACAAACCCTCAAGACTTGTTGTGATAAAACACAATTTGACTTGTTTGGTATGAGGGAAAAGAGAACAAAACACAATTTATTGTCTATAGTCTTCCTTGTTGTATTGTTCGAAATACCTTTGGTTGGAAGGACACCCCTCAACCCTCGCATGTCTATAGGTTGATAACACTGCAAATTTTCTTTGCAATTAAGCTTTGAAAGTTACAATAATAGTTAATCTAGAGGTACCAATTTTATAATTGGGATAATATCTGCTAGAAAATTTCTCTAGACGTGCTCTACTGGATAGGATTATTCCTCTTAACATGCACTATGATATTTTTATTGTTGACAACATTGGGAGTGAATTTTGAAAGGGGAGGGATTCTAACCAACAACCTCTTCCCTCCTTTTTTTTGAATTGTTAGCACATGAACCATTATACTATTCGTTTTAATATACCTAATTATATTTCTAATTTTAAATGGAAACGAGTTTAGAAATACCTAGAAAAGTGATAGGGATCAAAGAGGGGTTGATAGGACTTAATAATGCATTATGACAGGGATAAATGTACCCAAAATTTAAACTCTCTAGATCTATCTGAAATATAGAATGGCAACCAAAAATATCAATATCTATTACAATCGTGCCAAAGACTACAAATACAAAGGGAAGAGCCAACCCCAAAGAAAGGAAAGGTGTAAAGGAAGATTTTACTAGAAATTAGGGCACATACAATTAAAATAGAACCTGAGAATACAGTTGAGATCATAAATATGGGAAAAAAATTCATATAAAAGAAGGAAAAGGCCCTCAAAACTTCAATCACACATGATCGTGGAATTCTATTGTAACTAATGTTTAAAATTTAGGATACCTAAATTAGGAGTAGCCAGTAATATCAAGATTTTATGGGTTGATTGGTGAAACTAAAAAAATCCGCCAGGGTTCCCATTTTGCTGTAATAATTTGCCCCAGATTGCATCATTAGGGGTGAGCCCTAGACTTGGAATTATCACCCCTCATATCTTGGCACTTTACCAAAAGAGTTCCATAATTTAAGATGACTCTTCCACCAAAACAAAAGGGGAAAAAAACGTCTGCTACATCTTTTTTCTAATTGCAATGCAAAACCACTACTCTTCAGGCATCAATTAAAAAGATTAGAATTCAAGTGTGAGAAAAAAAAAATTATGGGGCACTCTGAACAGTTTCTTGTAATACCAAAATATTTCAAATTTCCATCCAACAATTACAAATATAGAACAATAATTCCAAATCTAGTGCTCCTGGACACAAAATTTATAAGTTCAATTTAACATTTTAGAATTCACACGATAACACGAAACCCGAGTTTTTCAAACATCAAATATTGTGGATCATAAAAAATAATTTATGTTAAAAAGATATGAATTTTATAAGGGGGATCACATACATGTTTGGTAAAAGAATTCCCACACAGAAGCACAAAATACAAAGAATTGGTATCCATTTTACAGACAACGCCCTGTACTTCGATTGTGCATCTGTTTCCCTCGGTCAAATTATAAAATTTTGGTACTCCAAATAAGTAACGATGGAATTCTACGTATTGTGATAAAATGACGCATGCATATTACGATCAATATCTTTCATGCTACCCCCTTCTTCTGATGATGCACTCTATTTCTAGATATTTGTTTTTTATATACAAATAAATAATGGGTGAAAAGTTGAGGATTCAAGACCGAAAGTTCAATGTCACTAAAATCATCTTCACCACCCTCAAGAGAAGAAGAAAAATTAGTTTAGTTTCTGGATTTTGTGTTTTTTTATTAACCATGTATTTCCGGTACAGGTGCAACAACATCAATAAGAAATAAGATGACCAAGGAGACCTGTCACAATCCAAGGAAAACCGTGCCTTTAAAGAAAGGAGAAGACTAGATCATCGAGGATGTCACACATATCCCTTGGAAAATTCTTCCCACAATCCGAGAGCCAAGAAAGCATCGTCTCAAGTTCTGCAGTGCCATTGCTCTTTTCTCTATTCTCCTCGCTATTGTTGCTACTGCTACGATTGTTATTCATAGTTTTGAGAAAAATGTCTTGCCCTTTGTTTCATTGGAAAACTAAGAGAAACCCTTCAAACCGAATGAATTTCAGGTGCATAAAGAATCGAAAGAAAACATATCATCACCATTGCCTATAGAAGAGGCACTTCATAGAGGACATGGTACTTCTTCCTCCTAATGGTTTACTTTCCCTCTGCAACTTCCACTACCTTATGAAACTTCTATGATTATTCATGTATATTCTGCTAATATTATTGCACAGATCAATGGAATTGAGTACTTACATGGTCGAGCCGAAGTAAGATTCCAAGTACCTCAAGAAGAAGAACAATAGTCGTGTAAAATAAATGAGCCTGAGACTATCTTCAAATGGGGATTTGTGGTTTATGAAAGTCTCCCTACAAGTATAGATGTAGTTTAGTTGGCCAAGGGAGTGAATCATAGACACAAAGTGGATACATATCCAGAATCTCTACATTCTGTATTGAATGGAAATGTGGAGATAGATGTCACAATTTAAAGTCAAACAAGGATTCCAATAACTTTAATCTCCACAGTGTCGTCAAACAACTTGAGTGAAAGGTAGTCACGCCTTTAGCGTAAACATACATTTGAATTGATTTTCTTAAATTTTCACACTTTGACATAACATACATATATTTGGAAAACTATGTGAATGTTTTGTAATCTAACATTTGGAGTCATAAAATAGGACTCATCATTAAATAAAACAGATAGAGAGGTGAAGATTACATACGAAAATCACCTTCAATAAATAATGACTAAGAATTGAAAATTTGAAGTGAGTTGAATGTTTCAAGAAAATCAATAGATTTGAATTTTATTTTTTATTTTAAATTTAAATTTGAAGGTGGAAAATTTTTATGCCGAGAGGCATTCTACAGTTACATAGGGGTACCAGTTCTCTTGGCATGATTGTGTACATAGAAACTAAAATAAAGATGACATATTAAATAACCAAAATAAAATATGTATGGGGTAAAATATTTAAGTTAGTTTTTACTTTTATAGAAGATATGGTAAGATATTTTTACATGTATTTGAGTGTAATTTTTTTAGATATATAATTAAAATAGTAGTGAAATAAAACATGTATAGGGTAAAATATTTAAGTTATTTTTACTTTTATAGAATATATGGTAAGATATTTTACATCTATTGGGGTAAGTAACAAAAGAGTTTGTGAGAATTGAATCGAAAATGATGCACCACGAAGTAGTTGCACTCAAACAGAATTGTGATAGCCCTAGTGTAATCACAAGGATCGATCAATAATGGAAGAACTTTCTCAACAGAAACAAATCTTGCACATAGAGGAAAGACATTGGAGTGTCTTGGCATACTCATAAATCAGGAATAAAAGGGTACATATAGGGTGCTAAGTAACCCTAGTGCGTGACACATAAGAAAACCCTACACCTAACCCATGTGATATAACCCTCTATATGTGAGTGGAGGAAACATAGGATCCCACACACCAAAACCCCCCTTCATCGAAGCTAGGGTAGCGGCTATGATGAGTCAGATAGAACAAGAAGACACTCCTAAACAACTAAGAGAGATGTGTCTATGGGGCCAGGCAGCTAAAGGCCTGATAAGGTGCCCATATATAAACCACATCTTCCTAAAAGAAGAAGACGAAGAAGAGAAATGGGTCCCAACACAAAGCTTGATGAGGTACCCATGCACAAAAAGAAGTCCCAAGCAATGAAGGAAAACCCATTGGGAAAAAAATCCACCACAAGAAAACAAAACACTCTCTAATTTAAGAAAGATGCCAAAGATGGGTCATGGCCATAGACTAGCCTGTAAAGGTACCCATGTACAAAAGGGCAATCTCTCGGAAAGATGAAGAAGAGAGAGGAATAGAGAGAAGAGATGGATGCAGAAGATGCCATGGATGGATCTAAAATCTACAAATTTAAGAAGTCTCCTAGAAGAATGTCAATGATGAGATCCTCTACCTCTGGAATGAAGAAGAGCCATCCGCACCGAACTATGTCTTCCCTTGGGAAGGATAGAAAAGATGAGCTGGAAATCTACCCACTCCATGAAGGAAACCGAAAGTAGTAAAATGAATAACTCTGTGTCTGGTCCATGAATGTGTGTCATAGGTCTAGCAAGTATAATGCCCGCTAGGCATCGGCTCCTTTTCTACCTGCCCTCCACCAGCTATCTCCATTTTTCAACATACTAACTGTCCCAACCTACCGCAATTTATAACCCTGTCACCTCATTTTGACCTGCTCCTCCTTGGCGTGTTCTGAACAATGGATTCATTAATGGTGAAATGAAGGTCTGTCGCCCTGATGTTGCGTGGATGGGTGTGGATTCTAAAAATCGTGTTGTGCAGGCGGTTTCAGTGGAGCGTAGAACTGAAATTCTGCTAGGAGTGCCGTGAGGAGGTTTTTGGCCACACGCAGCAGCTACAGGAAGAGAAGTAAACGTATCTCAGAAAACCAGTGGCCCAGAGAGAGTTAGGTGCGACAGCTGCTGCAGGGCGAGCCCAAGGAACCAATGTTGCTGTACCTGCTATTCTGGTTTGCACGTGACCACAGTCGTGAACAGTTGTTGCAAAATCTTGCAGCTATAGTTGGAGAACGAGGTAAAGTTTTATTTGTGCTGTCTTGCCCTTTTCATTTTGGAAAGTCACTTCCACCCAGGTGATGTGTAAAGAAGAGGGTATGCATTGAAGAACATCTTTTAAATTTCTCTCCAGAGAATTTGTTCATCCATATTTTCAATCGAGGGCGACCTAGCTCGTATCCTCAACACTTGCTTTTCTAACTTTCGTATTTCACCAGCCATTTACTATGGCCGCTCTCTTCCCAATCCCCAAAACGAAGATGAAAAAGAACCAGAAGCGAGAGAGCTAAAGAAGAAGAGGACGGCAAAAAGAAAAAAAAACGAAAGAGAAATAGTGATTATGTGCTCAATGAAAAAGAGGAACTTGCCCAGCAACGTCACATGCAAAGCTTCTAGTGCTGCACCCTTTAAGCCTTAAGGCATTTTGTGGCTCTCGAAATTTCAGTCAAATTGCAACTTTCAGTACACTTACCAGCTAAAAGTTCCTACAAGGAAGAAGTTTCTGATCTGGACAGTCTAGGACAATTCTTTTTGGTTTTGCAAAGTCTATGGGTATAAATTCATATCAACATATGGAAGTAAGGCCTTTCTTGTCAAGTGCTTATGAAGCTTTTCTCAAGGAACCCAATTCTTTCAGCATCCTTCATTCTTTAAAGGTCCATGCGTCATATGCAAGAACAGATGATGGCTTAGTGGATAATCAACAAGAAAAAGATGCCTTGGTTGATAAGCAAGGAGAAAGTAATCCCTCCTTTGTTGAATTGGGAAAGTTGTGGCAGGCTCCTCTTTATGAAATATCTCTCCATAGCTGTGTGAGAGACGATTCGGTCCGAGATCACACCCACAGGCATTGGATATCTACACAATGTTGGAGAAAATGTCTTGGGAGATGAAGGTAGTAGGATATCTTTCAGATCCAGAGCATGTACAGAGGTTGTTTCTTTAAAATCGGTTATGTGACAGTGAGGGTGTTACCAGCAGACCTGATGAAATTTATTTACAAAGAGTCTATATTGAGATCTTACTTGTTTTACGATGTAACTCATGGGAGAGAATCCCATAGGCGTGGATCTGTTTCATATCAGAATATTCATGAAACACAATTTGCTTTGCAATCATTTGAGCTGCTTCAACGAGTCACCAAGTTGGCAGGCATAAAGGTCTCTGTTGGTTTTGTCGCACCTTGCAAGCTACAGCTGAAATGTTTTGCTGCACAAGCAACACACTTGATATTTTGTGGCAGCTTCTTCACAGGTGAAAATACATTTGGTTTGCTTTCTCGGGGAGGTCATGGGTTTTGACAACGAGAGTATCATAAATATACAATCACTCCCTGGAGAATATTTCTGTCCAGTTGGTAGGCAGCGTGTTTACCCTAATGAGGTTGTGCAAACCCAATATTCGAAGGCAGTGCAAGAGGAAAATCCGGTATTGGCTGATGCTATAGGCCGTGTGACAGTTCATTGCCTACACCACAAGAGCGGCTGCACTTGGCAAGGGCCTCTTTCAGAGAGTATAGCTCATGGTAATGCTTACCAGTATGGTTCATCCGCTGTTGTATGTAATAGAAGTGGCACCCAGTTTGTTCACCGACAAGGACAAGAGCATGGCCGTTAACAGAGTTTGGACCTTCAACAGGCTGAGGAAGAGAAGCTGCGCTGGTTGGGTTGCTGTTGCGGGCCCCGTCCATCTTGTGATCGACTGCGGGAGCTTAATCAGGCACGATATTCTCTATACCATTAATTCTTATGCTGTTATTTAACTGATTCATTAAATAACTCTAATCTTCCTATAAATGTCTCGTGTGATGGTATGCTGTTTGTTTTCCACTTCCCTTGCTCATTTGTATTTCCTTTTTGGCATTAGAAATGATTGCGTTGGTTGAAGCCTTTATATTGTTTCTGGGTTTTAATAAATATTAGTTGGGTGAACTTTGTTCTTAAGTCTAATAAAACAAAAGAGGTGGGGGTCCTGTAATGAACACCCCCTAGTTCCTTATGTTGGTCTCACGATTCGAATGTTTTATCAAACATTGTTGTTGGACTCAACCTTATAGTTCCTGTTTTGTTCTTATTCTTGTTTCGGTTCGAGATCTGTAGTCCTGGGTTATGTCGGGTATTTGCGAATTAGGGATTGAGTACTGCGAGTGCATTGTGTATAGGTGAATGATGCTTTTCCTGTCTCTATTCTTTTCTTTTAGTTGTTTTAGTTTCTAGTAACCCTTCCTGGTTGGCTTGGTGTGTGCTTAGCTTGATTGATTATCGAATTGAGCCAAGTTGATATTACTCTTAACTAGGTTAGTTGCTTTTGTTTTTTGTTTTAAATCACTCGAAGAAATAATTTTATTCGTCAAGCGTCATGGATGATCTTCATAATTTGATATAAATTCATGTTCACCGTTTGGAGATTGTTTTCTTTGGAACCACCTTCTCTCCCTTGGTGACTGTTGTATGTTTGAGGAATGTAGCTGATCCTATGGAATGCCTTCTTTAGATGTTACTCAAATTTCTTTTAGATAGCTTAAAATGTCAGAGGAAATACTCTTTTTCGTACCTTGATTTTGTTTCACACATGTTGGAGGATACGAGATCTACTGGATCATTAGTAAGGAAGTTTTCAAATCTTAAAAATTGGGATGTTGGTTTTATGCGTAAGAAATTTCTCTACGTTTTTCTCCGTAAAGATGTTTAAATTTCATTCTCCTGTGACTTAGAGGTTGGTGTGTTTGGAAACTCATTGGTTGACTGGTTTTTGTGATGATCGTTGTGATACGACCTCCTTGCTGTCATTGTAGTAGAATGGTTATGTGTTGACCAAAAAGGTTAAAGTTGACTTGTTGTTGACAATAGATCCTTTGGAAGCTATGTATCCTGTGTTGTGTTCTTGTGAATGATTGAGTAACTCTCCTGTAAGATTTATAATGGTTATGTTTGGTCTTGTCAAAGTTTGTCCTTTTTCTTAAGACATTCTCTTGATTAGAAGAAAGTTTAATAGAAGGATTGTTAGGATAGGATGTAACCCATACGAGGTCATTTGTGCGTTTCATCCCTTTCCTGTCCAATTTATTTATTCTGTACTAACATAAAATTAACTGTTATAGGCACATCATCTTAATATTAATAAGTCATGTTGGTTTAGATATTCTCATGTCGATTGATTGTTTGGGATCTTCCAGTGGCATAGTGAATCCTTGGCTTGGTGAACTAACTTAAACAAATAGGGATAGATCACATTTGAAATTAATTCTCTTCTTGTAATTGTTTTTGTTCGAAATGTTATCTTGTTAAAATGACGGTCATTATTGTGATATGAGTGAAATTCACTATGATGTTTATTAATTGCTCCTATGAGAAATGATAATTAAATAGAGTTAGTGCCGTTCCATTTTATTCCGACATTTTATGCTATTGGACAACTCTGTAATTGCTCTTGTTTAGACTCTTGGATTACTGTTTTCTTCTTCACGGTGCTTTCCTTCCTTGAAACAGTTAGATAACAATATATTGTCTTAATGATTATAGTTTTTATCGTGCTCAGTTCTTTCGAACTGACATGTGCTAACAAATGTGCAGGAGGATTTCCTGAGTAGAAAAGAAAAAAAAAAAGAGAGAGAAAAAGAAACACGTGTAGAAAGTGGATTCCAGCCTTCTTACGAACTGCTGTTGTACGAATGTTTTCTTTTGCTTTACAGCATTGGTATGGAAATTGTGGAGACTATCTAGAAGGCATTGTGTTATAATTTTGTATTGTTCTCATGTAGGTTGTTGTCATCGTTGAAAGTCAATTTGAGTAATATTTTTGTCAATAAGATTAAATGAACTTGTTTTGACATGCGTATCCTTTGTTGAATTTTTACTTTTCAGAATATGATTTATCCTTGAATTGTCAAACCTAATTCTAATTATCCAAACTTGAATCATCTTGCATCGCTCTAGTTACCTTGGTCTTGTGTCGTTTGGTAGAGGACTATGTTTTCAACCTAGCAAAAAAAAAAAAAAAAAACAAGAGAAACAAATATACCTGGTGATCCCACTTAAACTAATCAACAATCTCTTATTGTGGTAAATCCTCAGAACGGTCTTAAAGTGAAATCAATGATTGAATTCTTGGAAGATAATAAGATTATAATAAATAGAAGGAACTTGACTAAGAAACTCTTCGACCTATCTTGCCCGTTAAAAAAATAAACAGTATACTTATGTCTATCTCTTCAAGTGAAGCCCAAGTGAAACCTTTAACAATTCTGGTTAGACTCTTGACCCCAATGAAATCTTATTAACAACTAATAAGATCTTAATGATGAATCCAAGAGTTAGACAATCATGTACTGGAATAAAATAAAATAAAATAAAATTGACCGCTTGAAAAGGTAAAACATATATGTTCAAAAGCACAACGTCGAAAAAAGATTGATAAAGTTAAGAGCCTTGAGAAACTAACTGCCTCCTAACAAATGAATAAGTTAATCAAGTAAATGAAGTAACCTCTTGCTATCCAATAATTGGTTTACACTGTATATTAACATTATCAAGGTAGGGGAAAATTCTTCAAAGGAGACATGACTTTCAGATTCTCCTATCATGATCTCTCTGCGGAAAGTAAAGAATGTAGAAACACTTACAGCTAAAACATGAATCTAAAGAAACCTGATGTGGGAAGACCTTGTTGTAAGACTGCTTACTTTAGATGAACCAGTGTGTCCTTAGTGTGTGCCTCATGTTTATCTGTAACCAGTGTGGGTCTGTGTTGTGGAAAGCATGTCTTTAGTTGGTTGTATTTCCTAGAGAACTTGTGTAGTGTCGTATTATCTTCAAGCGAGTCAAAAAAAAAGTTATCCTGTATTTCATTGTGTTGTCCTTGTGTTGGTATTTTTTGGTGTGTTACAACAAGTGAGGGCGAAGGAACTAGAGATAATGTCACAAGTGCATAATTGTCATAGTATGAAGGGTGAGCACCTGTAGAAAAGATGTCTAACTAATGTGAAGGAAAAAAAAGATCCCCCACAACAGAAAATGGATCCACAAGCAAGGGTGGATCAATGAAAGTCTCCAGAAAAGTAGAAGTCGTAAGAGTCCCATAAGGGGCACTCCCAATAATGGAGATGATGAACTTCTCTGAAATACCTGTAGATGGATGAGGAACTTGTAGTACATCACAAGTGTACTCTGTGAAAAGACGACTGAGGTTAGGAAGATACTTATCCCAATGAGGGGGCTCAAGAAATAGAAGAGAGGTGTTAGATAGGTATGAGTCATTCAATGAAGGTAGAGGAGTGAAAGGGGCCTCACACACTGAAGGTGGAAAAGAGGCGGGTGTGATGACTATATGATACTGTATAAGAGACTGCTCAATATTTGATGAGATGTGGGATGTGTCAACACTCTCTAGAATAGTGAAAGAATGAGGAGAAGAGTCCTCTGTAGTATTCTCGACATCAAAACTGGGTGCACAATCCTCATCATCAGAAGTAGAACCAAGTGAGTATGTGTCATTGGAACTATCATCACACAAAGAAATAGAGGAGACAACTGAATCAGAATCAGAAGCAAAGAAAGTGTTGGGTCCAATGAAATTTGAGTGAGTACGTCTCATATCCGAAGTATCTCCAACTAAATCTCCAGCACTTTGAAAAGTTTTCCTACCTCGAAGAGGATCAAGAGAATCAAGCTCAAAGTCAGAAGATTCTTCACTCGAGCAATAAGGGACATATTCCTCATCATCACTACTGTCAGAACAAAAGACTCAAAATTTTGAGGGTCAAGAAGAGGAGCATGCTCAACAACATCATCATCTGAGGAGTCAGATTCTAAATTAGAGAGCTGAAGAACCTCATTAGGTAGAGAATAGAATTTGAATAGGACTTAACACTTCTCTCAATATCAAGCAATGAAGTGGGCATCAAATCAAAAGTAAAGTGGAAAAAGGTATGCAACCATGAATGGTGATCTGCCTTTCCCTCAGCCACTATAGTATCATTGTTAAGATCATGAATAATCATCGAGTTAGGACGAAATTCCGCTCACATTCCTTCACCAAGATGAGTAATTTCATAAACCGATAGGAGATTGGTAGAGAGATTAGGAACACTCAACACTTGGTTAAATGTTCCCCCATCTATCTCTACCGATCCACTACCAAAAATTGACACTTTCATGTAATCACCCAACGTTGTTTGGGACATATCACAAGGTTCGATGTTGGAGAACTCAACATGCGAAGAAGCCATGTGCTGTGAGGCACCAAAATCTATAATCCACATCAATGAAGGAGAAACTCGAGCTACGAGGGCCTTTCCTCTCTTCTTATCAGATTTAGACTCTCTTGTAGTAGAAGATTCGGCCTTTGGAGCATTTTTTTTTATAGACTCAGGAACACCTATTTGATTTTTCTCAAGTAAATGAGTAAGGTGATCAATTTGTCTCCTCACACATAGATGCTCTTTATGACATGAATTCTTGCAATAGGAACACAAAAACTTGTCTTTCTGTGCTCTAGGCTCAGAAGTCAAAGTGTTCATGTTAAATTTAGTTTTGGTCTTGGTTTCCTTCTTAGGTTGATCATTTTTCTCTATCTTATTATCAGTCTTCTTTTCCTTACTAGTAATTTCTACAAGGGCATGTAACTTGGACTTGAGAGACCCCATTTGAATGAGTTTGTCCTATTCTCGAATGAGTTGGTACGAAAAACAATCAAAGGAGGGAATATTCCAAGCATTGCCCAAGGCATCTTTTGTAGCATAAAAAGTTGACACGAAGACGGAGTATTTGGGACCTAGCTTAGAAAGAATCGACAAGATAAATTGGGAATATTTATTCTTTACTTGACATTCCTTTAACAACAATATAGTGTGGAAAAATTTAAAGAAGTATGCTTGTAGGTTTTCAAAATCACTAGGAATTTAACCCTAGTAGTTCGTTTTCCAACTCACACGCTCTCATTTCATCTTGTTGTCCAAATATTTTATGTAACATTTTCCACGTAAAATTAGGTGTTTTGGACGACTTAATGTGGAAGAGCAGTTCTGGAGAAATAGACATGCAAAGAAGACCTAAAGCTTCATCAATACGGTTTAACCACTTAGATTTTTTAGGGTCATTATTTAGTTCAGTCTCAGTTCCCATGGTGATGCGAAATAACCCTTTACCTCTTAGTTTCATAATCATTTTCGATCTCCACTCAAAAAAGTTGAATAGTGTAAGAAAAGGAAGTGAATAAGAATCCATTGTGAAGAGAGAGAAGGAATACATAAAAGAATCACAACCACCCAGGACAATATAATAACCCCCCTGCTTTCGGCACTTTATAGTTTAGTGTGTTGAATACAATCCGGTTCGAGCGTGTCTTGAAATAGTTGGTAACTTACCTTGAAATCAGCGTAATAACACAAAAGAGAGGAGACCTCAATCGTGTTTCGTGGAGTGTAAAAAAGTGACACCGTATACAAACAAAACTTGCAAAAGTCTAGGAAGGAGGTGAAATCAAATCCTGGTTGTAGGAAAGAGCATCTCACATCATAAAGGATACCCCCTTGCTATAAAAATGGTGGCAGAAGCATTCACTCATCGTATGCAATAATAAGGGTAGAATACAAGTTTTATAAGAACTCAACATGATTCGATGATCTTCAGAACACCAGAAAAGCAATCGGAAGGCAAATAGGTGCTAAGAGTCTTACTGCACACTTGAGCGCAGAATTAGTAAAAAAAATCGACAATAACGCCTAAAGAATTTTTTTGTTTTGAAATGCCCAATTTGGCTAATTTAAGAGCTATTGGATAAAAAAATGACAATTAACGTTTATTTAAAAGATGATTTAAATCATTACTAATCGTAAAATATAAACAAATTAGATTCATAATTAATAAAACTAGATTTAATATAATTAAATCTAATTAATTATGAATAATAAAGAAACACTAAGTAAGATCTAATTAAAATTAAATCCTAATTAAATATTGAAATATATTTCCCTTTTAAAAGAAATACCAACAAAAAAAACACCCCTGAAAGAAAAATCCACCAAAAAGAAATTTAAAAAAAACTTACCAAAAATGATTTTTTAAAAAAAGACTTACTAAAAATGATTTTTTTTAAAAAAGGACATACTAAAAAACTTACCATTTGGGTGGATCGCAAGTTGGGTGGAGGATCCCGCATTGGGGTTGTAGACCATTCGGGCGTGGATCCTGAGTTGGGTGGAGTATCCCGCGTTGGGTGGAGACCATTGGGAGCAGGCTCAGGGAGGATGGGCTCGGGGCTTTGGGAACCCATAGAGGAACCCTAGAGCAGCACATAGGAGCTAAAGGATTGATGTAGAGGCACGTGAGGCAGAGGAGGAGCTTGGGAGATCCGTTGGCGATGGCGACAGTGTGGGGAATGATTAGGATGGGCTCAACACGGATGGGTTTGAGTAGAACAGCATGAGGGTTTGTGCACAGAGGCAAGGGAAGACTCGGTGAGGTAGGGAAAGAAGCTGAGCGAAGCGGGGAGGGCACCATGTAGAGGATGAAAAACATGACTCATCCAAACAAAAAATGGCTTAGGGTCGATGCCACAAGACAAATAACAAAGCAACTCAGTCGAGTTAGGTAGGAAAATCGTGAGTTGAGATTCAACACAGGCCAAAGAAGCTTCAACTGAGCCAAGAGAGCTCGATGGAGAGTTGAAGGAGCTCGGTGGAGTAGAACACCAAAACACACCTGCAAACCAAAATTTTGAACCTATATTCTGTAAAACCACCATGCAAGAACACACACAAAGAGACCAAAAAATAGAGATCTAAAAAATTTCGAGGTTAATAAATTTTTTTAAAAACTCGAAAAATAACCTCTTATTTTAACTGATCTACCAGATTTAGCTGTAATTAGTTAAATGTAGTTGTAAAACCCCTAAAATCTTCAGCAAAACCTACACATGCACAAAGAACACAGTAAAAAAATAACTTTCCAAGAACGGCTTGTTAAATATGTTAGCAATAAATTTCCAAAATATAACAATCAAAAAACTTACACGAGGAGTAAAAAACGAGACCAAGAGTAATCACAACTCAAATGACGAATATGCATTTTCCTGATCTCATCTCTGATACCATGAAATTTTAACCTCCAATCCACAAATTTGATTCTCGCAAACTCTTTCATGGTATCAGAGCTGCACAACTTGTCGCCATAAAAAAGTTTGAAATTTTGATGTAACGGCAAGTCGTGCAGCTCTCATACCAGGCAGTTAAGCATGCCAACCCCAGAGTAGTGCTCGGATGGGTGACCTCTCGAGAAATTCTCGATGTCACTACCTCCTAATACTATTGGGCCTGACTGGGTGTATACCTGGCTCCATCGTGTAAAAGGGTGTTGGCATAGTAGCTGTTTAACACGATGAGATCCCTCTCCACCATCAATTTGATTTTTTAGTGTGACGACAAGTCATGCAACTCTGATACCATGAAAGAGTTTGTGATAATCAAATAAAAAATGATGCACCACGAAGTAATTGCACTCAAATGGAATTGTGATAGCTCCAGTGTAATAGCAAGGATCGATCAACAATGGAAGAACTTGCTCAATAGAAACAAAGCTTGCATATAGAGGAGAGACATCAGAGTGTCTTGACATACTCATAAATTAAGAATAAAAGAGTACATATAGGGTGTTGAGTAACCTTAGCGCATAACACACAAGCTAACCCTAAACCTAACCCATGTGAGATGACCTTCCATATGTGAATGGAGGACACATAGGATCCCACACACAAACAAGTAATTTGTTTATATGTATATTTAAAATAATAGCGAAATAAAATAGATATGGGGTAAAATATTTAAGTTGTTTTTTACTTATATAGAATTTATGGTTAGATATTTTGCATGTATCGTCAAATAATCTTTTAAGTTTTTCCTTTCTATCACGGGGTGTAAGTTTTTAGATATATAATTAAAATAATAGTGAAATAAAATATGTAATTCATTAATATTTTACATTTATAGAAGATATGGTAAGACCACTTTACCCTTTATCCGAGTGTAATTTATTTTAGATATATAATTAAAATAGTAGTGAAATAAAATATGTATGACCACTTTACCCTTTCGAATAAACTCTTGTCCCAACACTAACTCAAAATCATCCATTTTGATCATGGAAAAGTCCAGTTTTCCTTTCCACTCACTGACCTACACCTCCACGTCTCATGTAGAGCCGACTTTCTCCATGGTCGGTGAATTAACTGCTTTAAACCTTTCAGTTCCTTCGGAGGACTGGAAGCCCATCTCTTTGGCTCTTTGGATTGTGATGTAATTTTGAGTTGCGTCCATGTCCAAAATAATCATGGTTCTCTTTCCCTTGATCACCACATCCACAAAATTCAATCCGTGTAAGCTAATCCTGCCATCATTTACTCTGGGCTCAACCTTCTCTATCATGATAAACCCCTTAAGCATGCAAATGTGATGCTCGCTGTGAACTTACGATTCCACCATCTTAACTACTGACACCCTCTATTGCTCTATATAATCTCTATTGTAGTTTACTTTTCCACATGTCCAACACTTCAGAGTGAAAGTATTCCCACCCGATTCTCCACCTTGTGACTTTTTGCCACCATTCTTAGAGTTATTGTTGGAATTTTGAGATCCCTCTGATGACTCCTGAGTAATCTTTCCTCCCTTGTTACCACCATGTGGCTTCACTAAAGATTTACTTTGACCATTCTCAAATCTCTTTCCCTTCGACGTGTTATGGTTATGGGTGTTCTTGGATGATTTCTCTTCTCTGAAATCGAAGAGATGGTCTGCTACAACAATTTTTTCACTAACTTCTAACACATCATGGCACCTGAGCTCTACCTTAGCCCACGGATGAAGACCATATTATTTTTTAAATAATCTTTTATTTTTTTACTTTCTATCACAAGGTGTAACTTTTTAGATATATAATTAAAATAATAGTGAAATAAAATATAGATGGTGTAAAATCTAAATATTTAAGTTAGTTCTTACTTATATATAATTTAGCGTAAGATATTTTACATTAAATACTTTTTAAAGATTTTACTTTCTATGATATTATATTTGAGATGTATTTTAGATGCATCAATTTATGTTAGTTTAATAACCGAATAATCGACATACCTTTTACATACCTTTTAACTGACATACCTTTTCACACCAAAACTTTACATACCTTTTGAAATTTCATATATGTAAGATAAAAAAAGATATGACAAATAAAAAGTATCGAACAAACTACAAAGGATCAAAGTTGGAAAACACTCTATATTCACATCGAAGCTATTAAAATATTCTTAGTTATATTGAATCTATGGTAACATATGTTACATGTATCAGTTAAATAATTTTATAAGTCTTTACTTTCTATGATAATATATTTTAGATGTATTTTAGATGCATCAATTTAGGTTAGTTTTAACTTATATATAGTCTAAGAATATACGCTTACATATTTCAGATGTATGTGAAGGTAAAATATTTAAGTTAGTTTTTACTTATCTATAAGCTATGCTAAGATTTTAGTATTGTACTTATCTTAGACGAATCTATGTAAAATATGCTGAGAGGTACCATTCTCGAGGTGCCTATTTCACTTATGTCATGAATTCAAATTAGGAATCTCGAGAATGATACCTCTCGGCATGTTTTACATAGATTCATCCAATATAAGTATGCTACTTTATATACAATTAGATAAATATTCATGAAATAAATTTTTAGAGCCACTGATGAATAGAACTTAATATTGAAAATATAAAGAGTTATTGATGAGAGTATATAATGAAATTTTCCATCAATACTATTTATTAATCATTTTAATATGATAATCGTTATTTATGAATTATTAATAATTTGAATTAAAACATTTAATACGTAAAATGGAAGGGAAAAGAGGTGAGAAGTACACCAGAATTAATTTAAGTGGTTAAGGATAATGAGTTTCCAAGTGTTACTGATTCTATTTTTAATAATTAAAATATTATTTATATATTTCGTTGACCATGTATAGTTGATAAAATTAAACAAAACAATTAAAATATCTTACTTTTAAAAAAATAGTTTTGATAATTTATTAATTTCAACAGATAAAATATATTATTATGAAATCATCCAAAATATGAAATTAAGTAATTTGTAATTGTTTTTAACAATTTATTATAGGTTGAAAACTAGATGAACTAGTATAAATATGTTAAATACATTTATAAGATTGTAACACCCACAAGTTTGCGACATTAAAACCACACCAAAGTCTATCGATTTACTAGGGGAAAATTATGGATTTTGTTTTTGTTTGAAGGGTAAATCATTAACCAGGATTTAAATTAATTCTTATTTATAAAATTCTATACAATTACATAACAATCAGAAATAAAATAATGACTAATATTTTTGATCCATTTACCAATTAATATTACGATTCAATTCTTTTTCTTACTAAGTTCCAATATTTTATTTAAATATTCCTTACCTTGATTTTAATTACCGAGATCTGTTGATCTCCTTTAAGTTTAGTTATTTAAAGGCCCATGGTCAAATTTAGACAAGATTAATAATCCTCTAGTTTAAAACCATGAACATTAATATTGATTTATTACCCCAAAAGTGTCAAGGGTTACACAACTTGGTCTAACCACCTTAGGCCCTATTAAAACAATACTCATATGGTACCCTTTTAAATTATGTCATTCTCAAAAATTTCCCTATTACTTAAGTGATGTAGGGTTCATCCTACACCATTGGATCAAATCTATCTAAGCCATTAGATCCAGGTTTGACTAAAGGAACCCTAGAAATCCTTATGAGCTCTCTTATTACTCTTTCTTACCATTATTCTATCATTTCCTATATTTTGATTTACAGGTTAGGGAAGAAGGGAGGCCATGGAAGATTGCTCCAAAATCAAGGATAGATACAAACAAGATAGATATTTGTTTGCATTTCTCTCCTAGGGTTTTCTTGAAATCCATTTATCGTTTGCATTATTTCATTCTTTTTCTATCTACCCTATTTGGCGTATGACATTGTTTTCCCTATTTCATTTTCATCTTTCTTTGATTTATTTTTCTTGTTGCAAATCTATGTATATATACATTAGATATATACTTTTTTAGGGTATATATAAACAAACACACACACAGTACACATATTTATATATAGACATATATTTATTAAAATCCTAATTTATTATTCACGCTTTGAACTATACGACAGGATTAGTTGATCTATATATATATATATATATACCATTTATTAATAATGAAGCACGATTGATTCAAAAAGAAATACACAATGCCAAATATACTATGGCCATGGTTTTAGTAAATGCACGGGATTTGAATTAAATTGGGGGGGGGGTGTTGTTTCCCCACCCCATAGCTTTTTTTTCTTTGGGTTATATATATAAACCATTTAATATTATATATAAATAATTTATTAATAATGAAGCAGGACCAATTCAAAAAGAAATACACAATTCCAAATATATTATGGTCGCGGTTTTAGTAAATGCATAGGGTTTGAAATAAATTGGGGGGAGGGGGGGTGCAGTTCCCCCCCTCTCCCCACCCACATTTTATTTCTTTTACTTTGTTTTCTAAAAATCCATATGGCTAATGTAAATGGTTTTATTTTATTATTAAAATATCTTATTACTATATATATATATAGTATATATATGAATATAATTGTATATATTTTTTACCTTTTTTTATTCAATCAATCAATTTTATTTGTGTGATGAAATGTAAGGTAAGTAGTTGTAAATCTCTAACCATTCATATAGGTGAGATGGTTAAATCTAATGTGCCCCCCCTCCCTAATTAAATTTTAACATTCAAATATGCTAACTTTTTACAATAAAATGAGATAGTGCTACTTTATTTTCGCAATACAATGGCATTCATTTCTAGGAGAGCAAGCATAACTTTGAAACACACACACACACACGCGCACACACACACACACACACACACACACACACACACACACACACACACACACACACACACACACACACACACACACACAACTTGATATAAAATTTCAAACATTTCCAATTTCCCATTTAGTCATACAACTTTCAATAGGGTATAATGTAAGTCCCTTTTCAACAAATACAACTTTGAGATTTCCCTTCCCAACTATACAATACAAAATTGATAAATGTAAATTGCAAGAATATTATTTCATAATACAAGAATCTTGGTTCATTTCCTTACAATGAAATAGTTCTTTCCAATAGTACATATTGCATACTTCGAGTAACATCCTAAATTTTGAGAGTTTCATTTCTAACAAATATACAACTTAAGCTTCATTCATTCCTCTACAACATTACCAACTAGATAAATGAAATTACAATAACATGCTTTTAAAATAAAATAATTACAACCTTCCACTCTAAGTGGGAACAATGGGGTCAAATTTACAACATAAGAATTCTTTCAACAAGGTCAAATCAAAAGTCTCTTTTCCAAGTCATCTCCCAACTTCATAGCTTTCATTTTACACTTCTTCAACTCTTCAAAACTTGAATAACCATACAAAGAAAGGGGGGAAGGTGATGCTCTCCACCCAACATTTAATCCAATAAAAGGAGAAGACTTCCTCCTTATTTCCCCCCAAGCCCAAACCAAAGAACAATATGGGGTATTATGTAACATTTGACAACTTTCACAAAAGGCTTCCACAACATGCATTCCCCAAAATAACACATTGAAACAATATTACAATTTTCCATACAAACAAAAAGTCATGAAAAAAAATCCAACAAGGAGAAATTGAATATGGGGAGCTCCTCCTTTTGTCTCCCAAGTGATGTAGGATTTCCACCCAAAAGCCTCCATGTGAAAAACTAAAAACATAATCAAATATTTCTACACTTCCAAGTATGAAAAATATATCCATATTATCCTTTTCACTCCCCATAGGTGGAACTCAAAATCACACTCCCTTCACAATGCATGCCTCATATCTCCATTTTCCCTCCCCGATGGCCCCATAAATTCATCTCCCATACTTAACTAAAGGAAAAATACCCATCCAAAATAAAACATATCCACAACACTCATACAATATTTATAGAATCACAATTTCTACATCAAAATACATTAATACAAAAAAGACAATAAGAGGAGAGCCTACCTCTCCATAAATCTTAAAATTTCTTTACTCAACAAGCTTAAAATCCTTCATACCAAGCACAATCCAAGATGAAACAACAAAAGAAACTCCAAGTATGAAAACCAAGACCAATTTTTTTAAAAATGTAAGTCATTTATGAATTGATGAATGAACCTAAATAGGGGGAATTTATAGTTTAATTATGTTTTTAGTTAAGTGAATCAATAGGAAAAATGTAGCTATTTGTGATATTGTAGAATGAAACAACTCACTTATGTTGCTATCCCATGATCACCTTCATTAAACATGGACAAAAGCTTTGAATAACTAAAGCACAACCTTGAGTAAAGCGGAGAAAGAGGCAGACTTGAGGAGTTGAAATCAAAACAAAAAAAATGTAGTTTCTATTTGCATTACTGAGAGTTAATTTTTTAAGTTACATGTATTTTCAATTTGATCATTTCCTATGATTAAGTTTTATTAAGTATGTTATTGAGTTGTTTAATTCATTATATAGTCATTACATATCATAAAAGATGAAGGTAAAATTAAGTACACAACTCAATTACAAAAATAATATCATTTATTCATCAAAGAAATTCAATGTTTCCCAAACAAGTTATGGGATGTAACTTACAACTACATAAATAAGAGATACATGTGTATAAAACTAAATGAAAAGGAATGAAGAAGGAACCCATCATTGCCTTGGGTTTCCCATTTTTTCTTCATTGTTTTAGCTCTAGCTTATCAACTTCATATTCTCTGCATCGCTCCATTTCATCTATGTAACTGAAAAAAATAGACAAAGGGTCAAAATTTGAGGTTACAATTCAATTTGCTTGTTTGTGTTTCTAGTTTTAAGAAAATGGACCTGTTAAGATGAAAAGCATAAGATACATAAAAGCTGATACAAAATTGAGAAAGTAATATCTTTCATAATCACATGGGATTATCAAAATAATGACTGAAAAGGAGAAAATCATTATGGAAAACAAGAGATGCTGAAAGCCTGTTATTTTCTAACTATTTTGTTTAAGTGTGTAGGTACATGTAATAGACTAAAAGAGAGTACTGACTATTATATTTACAAGAACATAAGAAACTTCCTAGATGAACTCATACAAGAAGAAATCATTGCATGACACATTTTAAATAGTAAAAATTCATCCAAATATTTAATATGCACCAAAGAATACCATGGAATGAATCTATTACAGACTGTAAGGTTCAGGAAACAAGTTTTGCTTCAAGGATTAATTTTAAAGCATTTGAATAAGTACAACAAGTAAAAGAATTGTATTGATATCTTGAAAAGATCAATTTGATCAGAGTTATAGTCTAAGAACCTTCAAATTTCAAGATCATATTCAATAAGGAATCAATTTTTGGATACAATATGCATAATTCAAGCTAAATGTTAAAGAACAGTAAATAGAGATTCATCCTCAGTAAACAACAGGACCAGAAGAGCCTCAAGATTAAAAAGATAACATAATCCAGAGAAAGTTCCAGTTTCAAAAAAATTATAATGGAACTAATCAAAATGATGCAAGTTAAGAGATACAAATCACATGTATTATTTGAAGTGTACCTAATAAATTTTAAACTATCTTAGACTTAAGACAAGAAGAGATACAAGTAAGCAAATGCAAAGCAGGTTATAGCTACAATTTATCAAAGTACAAGGTACCAATTAAAAGATTTTCAATATCTTTAAATTCATTCCTGAGGATATCAAGATAAATCCAAAGTAAAATGAAGAGACGAGTATATAAGAATCAAAAGAATAAATAGATTACAACATTCATATTCCAAAATTTATTCTTAGTTGCAAATGATAAAGTATGTAATGATTAAATATCACAATACTTCAAAGCATATCAAACAAAAACCTTCTATAGTACCATATCTTTCACTCCAAAAGTAAGAAGAAACCAAGTTTTTTATAGATCGACATGATAATGATTCACAAGCCCAAAAGGAACATTATGCAAAATAATAAAGCAAGATCAAAGAAATGACTACAAAGTTTTAGTTTCAGGATACAAAAACATAGCCCAACGTAGTGTTCAGGAAGCCACCATTTGAACAAAAAAGTAGGAACATCAGGCTCAAAACTTGAACTTTTATGGTAAAATAGAAATCTTATACCATTTGAGGAAATAAGGAAGTGATGTATATCTTTCCTTATAGATTGATTTGAAAAGTAGTTGGCAGAATACAATTTAAGAAAGGATATTGCATTATTATCTAAAAATGATAAATGATTCAAAGCTATAAAAATGGTTATTTTACAAGTTCAAGAGCATTAAAGACCTTTAGAACATTCCTGAGAATGTTAAGATACATCCACAATAGAAAGGAAAGTATAGTCATATTCAAGGTAAATAGTTTCAAAATGCAAGACATCATTTTAAAAGAGACAAAGTTCAATTATAATTGCATAATCAGAAGAACTAGTTCTATAACCAAATGTTACAGTGTTTAAAAAGAAAGGAGCCTCAAAATTATTAGTTGCAAAAAATATCGAATACCAATTGAAATAGAGTACAAATCTACCACTCTGCCAAAGAAAATGAAGAGATTCAAGAAAGTTTTCCAGAAGACCTTTAAATAGTTTTCTTCAATGTAGATTTATCTAAAAAATGTAAACCCTATTTTGGGTATGAGTGGAAATTTTCAAATAGATACTTAAAATATTCAACAACGATGAGCTATAGTCAAAAGTTAATTCAGTATTAAAGCTTCAAAACCAATAACAATGACAGAGTAACAAAACCTGAGAAAAAGATAAAACCATAGCCAACTACAATTAGATGAGTTAAAGGGTGTGCAAGTGACAGATAGATACAAAATACTCAGGATACAATAACAACGAATGAAGGAGAATACAAATAGCCATATATTTTCAGATCTCAAATAGCACAATAATGATGGGAAAGGGTCATCTTACAAAATACCCATTCATTTGAAAGATGAAAGTGAATAGTTTAGTCTTTAAAAAATGAGAAATATTTATATAGAAATGCGAAAGAATTTCAAAAGGCATTATAAGAGATGGGTTGAAACCATTTATGAAATAAAAGAAAAGACATAAGTATAAACGAAACTTACCAGTTACAGAGAAAAATCCACGAAACCATTATGAATCACCGAGTATAGAATTGAAAATGAAGACCGTATAGCTATTTAGGCTTGCAAAAGTATTATAAACCTCAAAAAAATGAGGATCCAAAAGTAGTTTCATTATTATAGAAAATAGAAACAAAATCTAGATAAATGAATGAATTGAAGAGTTTTGCAATTACAAAATGATGAAACTCACCTCTTCATTAAAATGACGATCATTTTTAATCAAAGCAGGGAAGTATTAAAATGGAAAGTATAGTATCAAAGCTCAAAATACTCTATCCATGGCGTACACGAGTAAGCACAATGAACTCAAAGGTTTCAAAATTTTCATGCCAAGAAGCAAAGAAGAATCGTATCTTGGAATATTAAACAATGATGGCCAACATATTACTGTGAAACTCCAAGTAGTGGGCATATCACTGAGAAAATCAAATACAAAGGATAGTGCCTTTCGAAATCACCAAAAATCTCATAGATTCAAAAAAGCCAAAAAATAACAAACACCCAGGACCAAATTCAGGCTTAAAAGTACCATAAAATCATAGGAAACACTCAATTTTTTCAAAATGTCCAAGATGGGGAGGCTAAAATGACTGAATATAAAAAGGAAAAATATCAAATAACTCCAGAAGTTACATATTTAATGATGTAAGATCTCAACCTTATAAATAATGACAACCATTTCTTCAAAAATTCACAGTAAAGCTCAAACAAACACCACAAAATTCACAGAGGTTTTCTCTACAAACAAAACAAGCTCCAAAACTCTAACAGTGGAGGCCAAAAGATTTTAGAGATTGACCAATCCATGCAAAAATCATCATAAACTTTGTAAAATGCAAGAAACTGAGCTTGAGAATCAAATTAATGGAGGTCTAAAACAAATTTGAGTGGGCTTTGCAAAGACGAAGGATTCAAGAAGTGAAAGGGGAAAATGATAAGTCAAAACTTCATTTTGTCACCTTAACTGCTAACAAAATAGATTCTAGTTAGTTCACAAGAGACTTGCTTCCCTAACGTTCTTCTCGGCACTAGCATTGTCGTCAGAGCTCGACGTCATGATGATTAGTTATAAGTATAAGGAGTATAATTAGAAATCAATCTTGGCACAAAAAAAAATGTTACTAAGCATGAGTCGGTGGAATAGAATATCCTAAATGTCATGATCGTAACTCAACATACCGAACATGTATATAAGGGGGGAAAATTTAGTTAAAATCATCTTTATCTATTCATTGTTAATTTAGTAAAGTTCAAAAGAAATCTTTCATATTTAAACTTACTAAGATTGTAAAATGATTATAATATTATATATTATCCAAACTTTACATTTAAGTAACTGTATACGCCTTAAACATAAATTTGAAATTTGAATTAAAGGGGCACAAGTCAAGATCTTATCACTGATAGAAGGCATTTCAAACTTAGGTTTGAAAACATGGTTGGAGGTGGGTGGCTTTAATGGCCACCTGCCATCAAGCATTATGCTCCCTCTCCTTGCGTGCAAGTAACACCAACTGGCCGCATACTTCATTTATTCACTTAGATTTTGCAAATCAAAATCATGCACACAGTCGGCCTGTTGTTTTGGGTTCTGTCCTGGCCGCAGGTTTTCATTGTGGTGGTTGAAAGATGAAGCTACAAACCAGTGTAGCAACTTTCACGTGAGAACCTGTTCTAATCACCCTGACCGCGCGAGCAAAAGGGAGAGGGAGAAGAAGGAGCTACAGGCGAGGAGAGCAGGCGGGTTGATTGTTATTTTTTGTCCCTGGACGTTAGAACAGGGACAGAGGATGGTGGTGAGAGGAAGAAACTACAAGGCTAGAGGGACAGGCAGTTTTCTTTTGTTGTAAGCGTTAAAACAAACGAGGCTGTCCAACTATGTTGCGAATCCTGGCCAGCGGCCTGACTGTAAATGACTCAATACAGGACGTCTCCTACGAGGCAGCAAGCTATTTTTATCATTGAATCGCTTAAGGGAGTTAGTGGTTGTGCCAACTAAGCTCATGGGTTGTTCAGATCGAATGCATCCTTGAAAGGTGGATCTCACCTCCATATCATAATATTCATCAAAAATTTTTTTTTGCGACTTACATGGGATAGCGAGAGTGTTTTTACGAGGAGACTGCTGAAAAATTTATTACAAACGATTTCTAGTACAAGACTTACCAGTCATACTAGGTAGCTCGTGATGAGAATGTACAGAGATCTGTATCATTGCTTTGCAAATTATGTGAACGTTATCATGAGGTGGGTCTTTTTCGATGAATGTTTGATTTTATGTGTAAATTTCAATAGCACAGTTTGCTTTGCAATTACTTAAGGACATACGTAGGTTCTATTTCATAAATAATTAATATTATTTCTTGGTTGCAGTATATATTAATATACTTTATTAATATAAAAAAAAAGAATATTAATAGTATGTTGGTAATAATATGATTTAATAATAGTAAGTCCATTACTTTTAATATTTACTTAAATATAATAATATTTACATTATTAGGTTCCTTATTAACATTAAGGAAATATGGGTAATTAAACTTAATAAGTTTAGTAGCTTTTGCATTAAGATTTCCTTCTACACAATTTAATAGGCCTTGTACGGGATTTCAAGAAGGTTTTGATTTCATTTCCCTTTTACGATTTTGCAAATGGATTTTACAATGGATTCTTAAATGAAGATAAACATAATAGAGCTAGGACATAATTTACTTTATTGGCATATTGAAAACTAAATAAAACTTAATTCTTTCCATCAACAATACAAGAAGAGAAAATGCACTAATATTCTCACTTTTCAATACATCTCCTTGTAAACAACAAAATGGAATTTAAAGTATATATTCTTTTAAATTAAATTTCCCAACATTCCCCAAGAGGGTTTTCAACAATCTTTCCATTAAATTTTAAAGCAAGAACTACTAACATTTCAACAAGATCAACTTATTCATAAGAGGTTCCAAGCCAAGTTAAAGGAGAATAAATAGATTGTCTTTCCTTTCAACTTTTAATTCCATCCACATTACAACCTTACTAATGAAGTTCAAAACAACTTTCCTTCAACATCTTGTTACAACATTTTCTACTTAATGTGGGAACATATTTACAATAATGAAAGCTAAAATACAAAGCAATATTACATTTTTCCTCCACTCAAGGTGGGTAAAATACAAGGTGGTTTCACATTGTCATCAACAAGGCTCCAATGCTTCAAATATCAACAAGGTAGCTCCTCCAATAGTTTTCTTGATTCACAACAAAATAAGGGGAGAGGCAACGCTCTCCTCCCAACCAAAATACCCAATGGAGAAGAGAAGCCATCCTCTCCATTGGCCCCCGAGCCCCAACCACATTACAATGGGAGAAAATCCAACTCATGGCAACTACTAGCTTCCACATAACTCAACATAACATTTCACATTCATTCCATAATCCTTCAAAACAAAATCAACAACACAACAAGAGGGAAAACAATCACAACAACAAGTCACAAGGCTTATCAAGAAAGCCATAAGAGTAAGACCTATGGGGAGGCCACTTATGCCTCCCAATGGGAATGGGTGCCACCTAAAAGCCTCCAATGCAAAACACAATACCCCTAACAACTCTTATGCCTCCCTCAAGTACCCCTTATCCCTCCATTCACTCTTATGCCTCCCTCAACTCTTATGGCTCCCCCAAATTAAGAACAATAAGAAAATGCAAGAATTTCTTATACTAGGTGGGCACCCAACCCAAACTCCCTCCTCAAGAACATGATCTCTTATGCCTCCCTCAATTAAACTCCCCATAGTCTCCTCCCACTCCCAACTTAGGCATTCTACCCATTCCCAACAAGCATTGCAACAACAAAATTCAACACAACATATGTACTCATTCATATAACAAAAAGAAGAAAACATAATACAAACAAAGGTGAAGCTCCTACCTTTCCATGGTAGAGCTTGTTCCAAGTATGAAGTCTCAAATCGCTCCAAAGATCGAGCAAGCATCCAAAAGCTCTAACAAAATTCCCACAAGTATCAACAAGCTCCAAAAATCCACAAACTCCTTCAAAATCCTCTCCTCTCCAAAATACAAAAGACTAAAAATGAAACTTCCAACCCCCAAAACAAACAAGAGGATCAAATAAATAGAGAAAAGAGAGGGAGGGATGATGTGGCTCCAAGTAGGATGCCACCTCCTTTTCCCTCCACTCCACATCACTTGGTCAACCTCATATTCCAATGCACCATTAATAAGTGGTTGAAAGAAAGGCAAGCACCTTACACACTCCAACTAAGCCCACTCCCCCAAAGGACAAAATTAAATTTTGAAAGAAAGTGCAATTAATATTTTACCCTTTTATCCCCCCAAAACACCTAAAAGACCCTAAATTTGGCCTTCCAACCCATAGGTAGGGTTGGCATGGGGTTTTAAGAGGTGTGGGACAAGTTTGACTTGTCCCACAAGCTTTGAAATTTGGCCTCCAAGGCCAAATTCGAGTTTCCCATGTGGGGTAGAGTGTGCTACACTCAAAACTCAAACACACATCAATCCACACAAAATCCCAAGTAAATCAAGCCTAATAAATGAACTCTCTTTTGGTCACATCTTCTAATTAGTTTAGGACAAATTCAAATTAGTTTAATTAAGACACTACAACCCATGACTAATAAAGGGGTAAACTCCAATCCAAAGAATATGAATAATAACACAAGTAAAATTTCACTTACTAAGAGCAACACATACTAACATAATAAAAAGGGGAAAAATTAAAACAAAACAACACATGATCCCTAGGTCACAATTTTCCCTAACCAGATAATTCTAACACACACACAATTACTTGTTGCCATGGTGACCTTAGCTGGATTCTTCTCGAATTCCGATGTGGTTGGTCTCCACTCCCCAATATTGTTGTGAATATAATATACCTGCAGAATAGAAAATACCTCCTTCGCCTGTTGGCCGCATTAAAACATTCATGCCAAATATACAATATAATCTAAAATAAACGAAACATGATTTACTATCATCTATGCAAGTACGATATCACTTACACTTTCTAGCACATTTCTATTCCACATTTCATTTATGTCAAAACGATCATCACATTAGTCCAATTATCAAGTTCTACTCAATATGATTAAACATATCACATGTCATAATTAAAGATAAATAACCCTGTCAAAAGTATACAAATATCGTCATCAAATGTCCACCAGTAAACCATATGCATCATATAAAGATCAAATCAATAACAGTCCAATGTCTATGATATCTACTAGCATGCTAAATCAAGAAGCCATAATAATCCATAAGTGAAGTAATCAGTCTCGAAAACAACAAAACAAAATGGTGTCGAAGGGAAGTGGGCACTACATCCCCCTCCCCTTAGACTCGACTTCCTCCTGGAAGTCACTGGAAAAGGTGTGGAAACTATCCTCGTAGCAAAGTAGCATCCTCCCAAGTAGCTGCAGTCTCATCATACCTGTCCCATTGGACCCGAACCTGATCAATCTCTCTACCGTGAAGGCCCAGGGTCCTGCGCTCTATAATGCGTACGGGCTCCACCATCACCTACCCCTGATCCTGCACCTGCAATGCGGTCCAATCTAGCACATGAGAAGGATCAGAAATATATCTCCTAAGCACAGAAACGTGAAACACATCATGGACGCGAGATAAGCTAGGTGGAAATGCTAGATGATAGGCCAAGGGACTGAGGCGCTCCAAGATCTCAAAGGGACCCACAAACCTAGGAGCAAGCTTAGAACCTTTTCCGTAACGGATAGGGGTCTTATGCGGTCTGACATGAAGAAACACCTTCGTGCCTACCTCAAAACTGTGATCTGTCCTATGCTGGTCTGCATACTTTTTCTATCTATCCTGCGCCTCCTGCAATCTCTGTCTGATCAAGGTAACCTACTGCTCCATGTCCTGTAATAATGCTGGCCCAAGGGAAACCCTGTCCTCAATCCTGTCCCAACTAAGAGGTGTCCTGCACTCTCTACCATATAATGCCTGAAAAGGAGCCATGCCTATAGAACTCTGGAAACTATTATTGTAGGCAAACTCCACCAAATACAGATACTCCTCCCATCTCGACTGATGATCCATCACGTACATCCTGAGCATATCCTCCAAAATCTGATTCACCCTCTCTGTCTGTCCATCTGTCTCAGGGTGATAAGCTATGCTGAAATTAATCCTCGTCCCGAGGGCATACTGCATGGTGGTCCAGAAATGGGAGGTGTACAAAGGGTCGCAGTCGCAAATGATCTTCCGCGGAATCCCATGTAATCTGACAATCTCATCAAGGTATACTCGTATCCACAGCACTCGCTGTATAGGTGGTCTTCACCAGGAGAAAAATTAGCTACCTTCGTTAATTTATCCATCGTGACCATGATGGCGTCGTGATGGTATCTCGACGTAGGTAGCCCAACGATGAAGTCCATGGAAATGGTGTCCCACTTCCACTCCGGTATGGCATGAGGATAGAGAAGGCCAGCTGGATGCTGATGCTCAACCTTCACCCTCTGGCACTCTAAACAGCGTGACACAAACAAAGCCACGTCTCTCTGAAGTCCTCTCCAAAAATACAACTGTCTCAGGGTGGCGTGCATCTTCTTCACCCCGGGATGGGCTGAATAAGGTGCACGATGAGCCTCTGTCAAAATGTCATGTCTCAAGCCTCCATCTATAGGAACATATATCTGACCTCTGTGTCTGAGAAGACCATCTGCCTCTAATGAAAATCCATCAAATCTCCCCTCAAGGGGTCTCTGAGACTCAATCTCTGCTCTGGCTGCAAGGTAGAAACTATCCTGAGGAAGCTGCTGCAAGATCCTACTCCGCAAATCTGTGCCCACTGAGGTGGCCATAGCCACATGTCTCCACCTACTCAAGGCATCTGCAACCACATTCTCCTTCCCTTTCACATGCTCTATCTCCATGTCATACTCACAGAGTAACTCCATCCAACGCCACTGACGAGCGTTGAGATTGGGCTGCGTGAAGAGGTGGCGAAGACTCAAGTGATCAGTCCTGAGTGTAAATCTCCGGCCAAGAAGAAAATGTCTCCACCGCACTAAGGCATGTACCACTGCTGCAAGCTCAAGGTCATGGGTCGGATAATTGAGCTCATAATCTTTGAGTTTGCGAGACTCAAAGGCAACTACTCTACCCTCCTGCATTAACACACCTCCAAGTCCTGCCAAGGAAGCATCTGTGCAAACGTAGAACTCACCCTGAGGATCTGGCACTGCAAGAATAGGTGCTCTCGTGAGGCATTCCTTCAATGTACTGAAGGCCTGCTCACATCTATCTGACCATAAAAACTTCTTCCCTTTCCGCTGAAGGGAAGTGATGGGGTGCGCAATCCGAGAAAAATCCTGAACAAACCTCCTGTAATACCCTGCTAGACCCATGAAACTACGCACCTCGGTCACACTAGTGGGTGCTGGCCAGTCCATGATGGCTCAAATCTTGGAAGGATCGACTGCGATACCTTCCCCAGAAATGATGTGGCCCAAATACTGCACCTCAGGCTGAAAGAACGCACACTTCTCCAAGTTCCCGTAAAGGTGTTGTTCGCGAAGACACTGAAGAACTTGGCGAAGGTGCTCCTCGTGCTCCTCACGTGTGTGTGAGTAAATCAGAATGTCATCAAGGAAGATGAGCATGAAGTGATCAAGGAAGGTCCTGAATACCCCATTCATCAAACTCATAAACACTGCGGGGGCATTCGTCAAACCGAAAGGTACCACTGTGAACTCGTAGTGGCCATATCTCGTACGGAATGTTATCTTGTGAATATCCTTCTTCGCAATCCTGAGCTGGTGGTACCCTAACTTAAGATCTATCTTATAGAAAAATGTAGCCCTCTTCATCTTATCAAATAAATCATCAATGCGTGGAAGGGGGTAACGATTTTTTATCACTACTTTATTCAGCTGACAGTAGTCAATACACAACTGAAGAGATCCATCCTTCTTATTTATGAAGATAACTGGTGCACCCCAAGGGGATACACTAGGACAGATTATTCCTTTCTCCAGAAGGTCCTCAAGCTGCAACTTGAGCTCACACAACTCAGGAGTAGTCATCTGATAGGGTGCTCATGAGATAGGCTCTGTGCCTGGAACTAGATCTATATGGAAGTCCATCTCACATGGGGGAGGTAACCCTGACAGCTCCCCTGGGAACACATTGGAAAACTCTAATAATATGGGATGGTCATCGAGGGAAGGTCCTCTTGACTCATCCTCTGATCTGTCAGTGACTGTAATAGCAAATAATTGACAACCCTGTCGCGCACACACCGCTTACGCTGCATAGCGGAGATGGTGCGAATGGATACGGCCCTCCTAACTCCTGATATCACTAACTCTACACCAAGATCATCTATGTAAACTATAGTCTTATGGTAATAATCCACTCTAGCTCAGTGAGCGGACAACCAATTCATGCCTAAAATGATGCCATAAGATCCTAATGGAAGGATCCGAAGATGAGAGGTACTGGTGAAGGGTCCCAAATCCACTACACACTCCTTAACTAAGGAGTCTATAGAAATTTTGGCTGCAGAAGCCATCTCAATGTCCCAACTACGACCCTGCCTAACTGCCACCCAGCCTACAATGATCTATTAACGGATGGTGCAATAAAAGAATCAGAAGAACCAGAATCAAATAATATAGAGGTGGAAATACCACCAATACTACCTGTCATCTCAATCACAGTACTCTGATGCTTAGCCTAGCGGTTCTCGACCACTGTGTAGATCCGATGACTCCATGCCATATCTCCAATAGTAGGCTCTGAGCTTTGTGTCTTACCCTTATTATGGTTCTGTGGGCAATCTCTCCAATGATGTCCAACAACACCACAACCATAACAGCTACCTGGTCCTCTCCAGTATGAAGCAGCTTCCGCTGGTACTCTAGATGTCTGAGCTATAGATCCTGAAGATCTGGCTATGGACCACTGAGGTCTCTGCTGACGAGCTCCTGCTGACTGAGCTCTCAGCGCACCCCTGTGTCCTTCTGGGACCCCTAGGAGGAGGCCCTATACTACGTCCTCTCTGCGCATCAAATCTCTGAGGAGGTTGTTAAGGTGGGTGGGTCTGCTGCTACTGCTGCTGTGGTGGCCTGAATGAAGCTTGCCCTGAACTCTGTCCACCCCGTGGAGGAGGAACTGACCCCTTCGACCTACCATCCTACATCTGCTGGATACGCCTCCGAAATCTGTCTCTAGCTTGCTGCGTCTTCCCCCGTGTCTCCTCTGCAATATAGGCCTTCTCCACGGCTTCTGCTAATGTCTGTGGGCAGTGAATGCTCACTGCGCCACCTAAATCCAAGTTTGGGCCCTGGATGAACCTGTGAATCTGTACCTGCTCATCCTACATATAGTCGACGTACTGGAGTAGATCCAGAAATCGACTCTCATACTCAGCTACTGTCATCGATGCCTGACGGAGGTCATGAAACTCGTCTATCCGCTGTTGTATAAATCTCCTGGGTAAATACCCACTACTGAAATTCTCCTCAAACAGTTCCCATGTAATCGTCTCCGAGTCAACATGGAGCTTCTGCTCCTCTGTCCTCCACCAGACTCCTACTCCATCCTTCAGAAGATGGATTGCAACACGAGCTTTCGTGTTGCTAGTAGAAGGGCAGAGCTTGAAGCATCCGCTCAAGCTCACCAACAAGGCCTCTGCCTGAAAACTGCCTGTATCACCCGAATAGTGAGATGGTCGTAGCTTCAGGATCTCCCTGATATGGTCTGCAGCTAACGTATGACGAATCCTAAGTCTCTTTGTATGCTCCTCCCTCTATCTAGGGCTCCGAGACCTGTCCCTATGTCCTGAGATCCTGTCCCCATGTCCTCTCTGTGGTGACTCTGCCCTAGCCGACTCCGCACGTAATTTCTCTACCTTGTGCTCCTCGCTGTGTCGAGGGGATGCCTGGGCATCTACTGATGGCTCCAAACTATGTCTTGCAAATTGTCCTCCCAAGGGATCTCCGCGTATAGCGGCATTGACATCCTGGAGTGTCTGCAAGATCTGAGGTAGAATGGCTGCTACAGCCTGCTTTGGCGGTGGTATATCTAGGTCTATATGAAGAGACCCCTTGCCCAATCCGTGTCTCCTGCACAGATCAAGGCGAGAGTTAGTTCATTTTTCTAGGTCTTGTGCCAGTTTTCTAAATTTGTTATTTCCTATAATTATCAACATTGTGGTTTTATATATTAAAAGAATCAGCTCTGCACTAGGTTAAATGTTCATGTTTCGTGTTTTCTGCGTGTGCCCAAGGGTCCAAGCTTCGAACCCCCGGCTCTGATACCAAAGTGTGATTCCACTGACAACGACGACGATCCAAGAACTTGCTTCCACAAATATACAACCCGAAAATGCGACTAATTTTTCCACTTTTTATTTATTTATTTATTTAGGCGTATGATTAGAAATCAATCCTCTTATACAAAACTAACTGTACTAAGCGTTAGTAATAAGGAATAGAAAAATCTTGATTTGTATTTAATCATATAGATGTATATAATGTAAGTTTAGCTAAATACATATTTCATTGTTAATTAGGAAGTTCAAAATCCATCTTTCATACTGGGTCAAACGTACTAAGAATGTGAAAATGTTTATAATATTCCAATCATCCAAATTTATTTTCTTTAATGTAGGATAAACATATTTTAAAAAAAGAACAAAAGACAAGAGTCTTGTCACAGGTATAACATTTCAAACTATGTTTAAATTTTATGGTTGGGGGGGGGTGGGTGGTTTTAATAGCCACCTTCCATTTCATTTAACCCCTTCTCCTTTTTGCATGCTGGAGTCTCCTCTTTGCTGGCCGCGTACTCCATTTATTGGCTTTTGGATTTGCAAATCTTATGCCACTGTGGTTGGTCTGCTAAATTTAACCTACCCTGGCTGCGTGGGTTAAGATATGGGTTAAAGATTAAGCTATAGCTGGGAACAAGCGTGATTCTTTGTTCCATTCGGCCTTGGCCGTGTGAGCAGAGATGTTGAATAAAGATGGAGCTACAGGCTAGTGAGACAGGCGTGCTACCTCACCCCACTCGGCCCTGGCCGCGTGTGCTGTCATGGAGGCTATAGAAGAAGCTACAGGTGAGTGAACATAGGCATGTTACCTCCACTATCAATGGGTGCTACGAGGTGTGTTCTTGGCGCAAATCCTGGCCGCGGCCTACATAGAAAACGGCCAGGCAGCAGAACTAAAACAAAGCCCTTTTTTTTTAGCGCTTAAAACTAGCAGGTTGTCCAACTAATTTTTTATCTGTTCAGTATCGAATGCATCGTCAAATTTGGAATCCGTCTTCAAGATATATTATCAAAATCAATTAAGGGACAGTGAGAGTGTTACGGGGAGACCTAAAGAAATTTATTACAAAGATTCTCTATCGAGACCTCACCTGTTTTATAGTGTAGCTCATGGAGGAGAATCTCAAAGCGGTGGATCTGTTTCATATCAAAATATTCATGGAGCACAGTTTTCTTCGCAATTATATGAACATTCATAGACCTTGGGAGGCGCATAAATTACCTATATATACGTATGTTCCATTGCATATATAATTAACAATATTTCTTGGCTGGGGTTCATATTAATATACTTTGTTAATATAAAAGGACAACAATAGTATATTGGTATTAATATGATTTAATAATAGTAAATCCATTACTTTTAACATTATTTTAATATGAATGATATTTTAAAATATTAGTATCCTTGTTAAGCATTAAGGACATACGGGTATTATACTTAATAAGTTTAGAGCTTTTACATTGAACTTTCTTTCTATACAATTTAATAAGCTTTGTACAGATTTCAAATCGATTTGATTTTATTTCCTTTGAAAATTTTACAAATGGATTTTCAATAAATTCTTAATATGAGGAAAAACATAATAGAGCTAGAACCTAAATCACTTCATCGACATATTGAAAACTATTTAAAACTTAAGTCCTTCCATCAACAATACAAGAATAGAAAATGCACTAATATTCCAACTTTTTCAATACATCTCTTTTAAGTAGCAAAGTGAAATTCTATATATGTTTTTTTTTTCAAGTAAATTTCCCAACATTCCTCAAGAGGGATTCAACAATATTTCCATTAAGTTTTATAGCAAGAACTACTAACATTTCAACAAGATCAACATACTCATATGAGGTTCCAAGCCAAGTTAAAGGAGAATAAATAAATTGTCTTTCCTTCAACTTTCAATTCCATCCACATTACAACCTTACTAATGAAGATCAATACAACTTTCCTTCAAAATCTTGTTACAACATTTTCCACTTTATGTGGGAACAAATTTACAATAATGGAAGCTAAAATAAAAAGCAATATTACACTTTCTTCCACTCTAGGTGGGCAAATCTACAAGGTAGTTTCACATTGTCATCAACAAGGCTCCAATGCTACAAACATCGACGAGGTAGCTCCTCCAATAGTTTTCTTGATTCACAACAAAATAAGGGGAGAGGCAACGCTCTCCTCCCAACGAAGATACCCAATGGAGAAGAGAAGCCATCCTCTCCATTAGCCCCCGAGCCCCAACCACATTACAATGGGAGAAAATCCAACTCATGGAAACTACTAGCTTCCACATAACTCAACATAAAATTTCACATTCATTCCATAATCCTTCAAAACAAAATCAACAACACAACAAGAGGGAAAACAATCACAACAACAAGTCACAAGGCTTATCAAGAAATCCATAAGAGTAAGACCTATGGGGAGGCTACTTATGCCTCCCAATGGGAATGGGTTCCACCTAAAGCCTCCAATGCAAAACACAATACCCCTAACAACTCTTATGCCTCCCTCAAGTACCCCTTATCCCTCCATCCACTCTTATGCCTCCCTCAACTCTTATGGCTCCCTCAAGTAAAAACAAGAAGAAAATGCAAGCATTTCTCTTACTAGGTGGGCACCCAACCCAAGCTCCCTGATGATGGAGAATGATCTCTGTCAGGCCTCGGGGTGGCAATTGGACTGACCATAGGATCCTGCCACTCCCAACTTGGGCATGTTTACCCATTGCTGCAACAAGCATTTCATTTTGCAATGGTTGTCAACACTTGTTATATATTTTCCTATTTTTGGTTTGTATTCTCCTAGAAGATTGTCCTAGTTTGAGCAAAGGTTTTGTAAGTGCTACCTATATTTTTTCATGGTTTTGGGGCGTGCTCTTACACCACCCATTTTTTTTGTCTGAAATATATCCAAAGTATCAAGTATTGTATTTACAAGCTATAATATAAAATTCCCACAAGTATCAATAAGATGCATAAATCCACAAACTCCTTCAAAAGTATTGTCCTGCATAAAAAATACAAAAGTTTCTGCATCACATGGGTCTTTCATTCTTGGCTCATTATTTACATTAGACTGATCAAATAAATAGTTTACTTTACAGGCATTGTTGATTTAGCTCGGTACCCACAAGATCGGATGCCTTCATCCGTTTCAATCCACTCCATCAGGCGAGTTTAATTCAATCCTACATCCCTCCCAACTTGGCAAGACTTCTCTACAGTGGGTTGAAAGCAAGCTCCATGAGCTAACTTGGCACAGCTGCATCTATTCTTGCACTTCCCCAAAGGACAAAAAATTGAGTTTTGAAAGAAAGTGCTAATCAATGTTGTAACCTCTGCATGAGAATCCCCCCAAATCAACATACAACATGAATCATGTTGAATTTTTGGCCTGACCTAACCCACTAGCCTAGGGTTGGCATGGGGTCTTAAGAGGTATGGGACCCAAGTTCGAACTATGTCCCACAAGCATTGAAATTTGGCTCGGGTTCTTCAGGCCTAATTCAAATTTTCCATCGACCTCTCAAAGTGTGCATAAAAGCAAATGAATTAAACATCAGCTATGAATCTCATCTTATTTTCTCATTTGCATAAAATCCACAGGGATTAATCCATGAACTTCCTCCTTTGGTCATGAGCGGTGTAATACAGTCTCTCTGACAAATTCACTAGATCTAGTTTAATCAAGACTCTACAACCCAGTGACTAGATAAAAGGGGTAATCACCAATCCAAAGAATGAGTGGATCTTGACAGCTTGTTTGTCTCAAAATATCTCTAACTCTCTTACTTGGATGAATTTGTGCCTCCTACTAAACATAATAGACTTAAGGGAAATATCCCACCAAGGAACACTTGTCTCCCTAGGTCACATTGTGTTTTTTACCTGTACGGGCTCACCCTATCAAATGATTCACAATAGACTTGATGCAAACATCAAGGTCATCTCTATTTGAATAGTATCCTCGAAATACGATGTGATTGGTCTCAAATACCCAATATTGTTCTCAACAAAATATACCTGCAGTAACAGAAAATAACTCCTAACGTAAGCTCTGTTGGCCGCATTAAAACGTTTTTGCATAAATATTTGCAATAGAATCTGAAGATAGAACGACACATAATTTACTCTCAACTATGCAATTACGATTTCAGATACAATTTAGAGCGCACTTATTTAGTCAACCATTGTAAAGGTATGTCAAGGGGTTAAATCATATTAGTCCCACTTATGCATGTAATCTGACTCTACTATGATTAACACGAGTGGTCACATGGTGCTTATGTTTTTGCTTAATAATCTATTTAAAAAGGGTAGTATCACTCATCATGTAGTCAAATGTCCACTATATAGCACAAGTTTTTGGTGCTTATGAAGATTCTTAAATCTTATTTACAGTCCAGAGTAGTTTCATCGCTCATGTACTAGCAATGTACTATATAGTACGATTGGTCGATGCTTATATTTTTCTCATAACTTTATTTAAAGAGGATCGTAAACACCACTTATGAAGTTGAGGTATGATATGTCATGAGTGGTCAATGCTTATCTTTTTGCTTAGTAATCCAACTCATTTAAAACTTAGGATAACATGACCACTCATGTCAGTCGATGTACTATATAGCATGACACAGATGGTCAATGTTAATCCTCTTGCTTACCAATTTTATTTAAAGAGATTAGTTTTGATCGCACATGTGGTCAACATACATATATCAACACGATGTAGATCGATGCTTATCTTTTTTCGATGCAAATTTATTTAAAAAGAGTGCCATAAGTATCACAACGGTATGAAGTATGAAAGTACATATATTGCAATGAGTGTTCGATTGCTTATCATTTTTGCTTATACCATCTAGTTTAAAGATACTGTATCGCATACTTTCCATAATAGTCGAATGGTACTATATTAAATGGTACGAAGATGGTTGGTGCTTATCTTTTTGCTTAAAATCCTAAAAGTTCTAATGAGGCTAGTATTGACACTTGACCAGTCGAGGTATTCATCTAAATCACGAATGGTTGGTGCTTAGCATTCACATGGCAAGGAATCGCAAACCCCTAAAGAGGGTTAGTTCAAATTCCACCAAACATAGAGTCTTTTATTTAGAAGGGTTGAGCCATACGTGATTTTAGGCCAACCAATATTATAAAATTATTATTACAACGGAGGTCATTTTAGGGTCCTTCGAGCTATATATTCTAATGTGGTCCAATTATTTAATATTAAATATATGGCAAGGAGCCCCAAGAATAATATGTATAATGAGTAAGAGATATAGGATCTAAAAACCTGGGCTTCATGTAATATTGTTAGGGCCCAAGTTATTTTACTGTAAAGACAGTTGAATCATATCATGTGTGCAATTGATTTAACAATATTGAAACTAAGGATCACAAATGGAGGAGATTTTAATCAATTGTTTAAAAGGGTTTTTTGATCCATTCCATATATGCAATGTTTACCTTACCAAATTGTGAAAATGATGGGTCAAGAGAAGCTTCAATAGAATATAATCTAGGGATTACCTTAAACCTATGAGTTATCTTAATCCTGTCAAAAGTTGCTAAAAGTTCATTCACATATTCCTTGAGGTAAAGGATGCAGATCTTTTTCATCGATGATCACTAGGTGAAAAAATCATGCTAGATAGAGGATGGATTTGTGAAACCCCATTGATGTATTACCTGCATAAATAGAGAATCTAAAAAAATTATTTTCATGCACATACCTAGATTTGGTACGAATAAAATAGTACTAAAATAGCCATTGGTACGTATTATAATCAGAGTCATTGTAACTTGCATTAAACAAGTCAATACAATTTGCAAGTCTTATCATCAAGAAGACAACAACTTCATAGGATTTTATGTCCGATATTTGATTATTGAAAGGGGATAATATACATGTGTCACATCATGCACACATTAGATGAATGAATCATTTACTTATTTTAAGGAAGAATGATTGTGTATAGCAAGCATATTGGCTAACATTAGCCAAAATATTAAGGGGAAAAAAATCTAATATACCCTTCAACTATAGATGCAACAAACTATACTTTGAATAGAGTGTATTCCGTTTTCCCATACTAAGGCAATTAATGCATCATTGTAATTGGCATGTTTTTTCCATAAATGAGAGTGTGCTAAAAATTCAACGTTATAGGGGTCAAATAATACCATAAATAATTGAGTCCAAACTGTAGTCTTATTTTTATGTCACACGATCAGTGGAAGTATTAAGTTCACAAATAAACAATGTATCCATGAGAAAGGTGACAAAATGCACGAGTTTGATTGAATACATGAGAAAATAATAAATAGTGGTAGCTAGTTTTTCACATGAATGAGAACAAATTTATTGAATTTCTATTTACTTGTAAAGGTGTGTAACTTTCTATTTATTCATGTGAATGAAGATTCCCTGATTCAATGATCTTACCTTTCTATAATTTTGATCCTAGTTCTAGCGACAGTCTTCAATGTTTGCATGGTCAGCTACTACGTTGTTGTGCTTTAGCCTCACTCAACATCACAAGTTTCAACCTGGGGTTCAAGTTGAAAATCTGGCTTTGGTTCTAATAAAAATGATCAATTTCTATCTTCTCAGTATTTTATCTAGTGGTTGTCCAATTAGTCAAAGTCCTAAATAAATTTGGTGTATCATCTTATTTCATTTTAGTTACAACAATCTTTTTACCCTCAAAACCCCAAAAAATTAGCTTAGGATACATCAATAAGGAATTGGCCTTGATATTGTAGACTCACCTCAACAATAGGTATACCCACAGACCTGAGGTGTTTCCATTATATCTACAAAAGTGAGAGATAAGGAAGGCTTAAAACCCCTATTGTCATCTCTCAACAAGGGTGCACTTCTGAGAGATAACAGTTTTGGGCACACTCAGTGGGACACAGATAAGATCTGCAGTAGATTACAACAATTTACAAGTAATTTACAAGAAAATAATAATACTTTTGGAAGGACATCATTGTAGATATTCATCGACAATCAAAATAAAATTATTTGGCGACTCCGTAAAGATGATTTAAGATCAGTTTTGTAGCATGTTCCATGCCTAAGGTGACTACGAGATCATTGGTTAGAGGACTTCCTGCTGATTTTATTTCTTTACCTTTAAATTTTGCAAGAAGAAGAGGTTATAATACCTTACCTTATAATAGGTTTGGTTTTAGAAACCCTCCTCCCCTTCCTTCACAAAGTGTTAATCTTATTATTCAAATCCATGTTATTGTTATCACCGAATCACATCACCCCTATGTTTATACAAGTGCATATACTTGAACTCATGGTGTGATTGGATAACATGGGTACTATCTCCAAGTTGTGGGATTTGCTACTTGAGATAGACCTCCAGAGAACGCTGGTTCTTGCTCCTATACTACATACCACAATCTATTCTAATGTAGGGAAAACTAACTATTCTAATCTAACTTTCCAAGGGACCAAGGAGAGAGAATGCATAGAATGAAAGCCTACTCTACAGCGGTGATACACCAGAAAAGGAGGGTGTGAGAGTAGTCTTTAAATGCGTGAGATACAGAAGCAAAGTGCACACTAGAAGGGGTGATGACAGTTCTCCATAATATAGCAAAATGCATTCACAACAATATTTCAAACATACACAATGATAATGGATCCCTGCAAGGAAATAATAATAGACACAATATTCTTGTAATCAAGGTTGAAGGGGCAAGAAGAATGCAAGAAAACACAGCAGGGGAAGATGCATCCACAAACTTATATTTTATTGCTTCCTGATATGCATAGTTCAATCGGTTACAAGATAAGGGCCTGGATCACCATGCAAGGAGTCCACAACAAGGGCCTACAACACATTGGCTTCACAAAGAAATTTTGGTAGAGCTTTGCTACAAAAATACCCCCCCTTTTTACAATGATCCCAACACTCCAATTTATAGAAAAAATGAGAAGAGAGAGAGAAGGAAAAAAAGAAATCCCGAAATCTATCCTTCAACCACTTGTAAGAGGCATTAAATGGAGTAAAATTATTGTATATTACTTACAAAAGGATCCCCATACTTTCTCAGGTGCTGCAGCAGAGAAAGAATGGTGACCATGGCTCTTTATTGCACTCCCAACCACCAAATGAAACACTGTTATAACCCGTCCACGTTTTATGAAAAATACCCACTTATATCTCATCAAATTCTGAATTTCTTGATGTCTATGTGTTGGGATCAGAACCACAATTCCAATGGTACCAATTTTATGCGATTTTGTTGAGAAATGCAAAAGTTATGGCCTTCTGAGTGCGGGCAGCTATTTTGGGTCTGATAGGTGTTTTCTGTCATTTGACGGGAATGAGCATTAACTGACTAGAGCTGAATATGTTTCTTTTATTTAAATATATCTACCCTTTGAAGTCCAATTTTGTGAAAGTCCAATTTTGTGAAAATCGAAGCTCGGAGTCAAAAGTTATGGCCGTTTGAAGTTCACGGGTCAAACGTTGACTTTTCTTCTTTGCTGCGGCTATTTCGGAAAATCAGCCGATTTGCGTCCCGCGTGTAATTTTGTCCCGGCTGTCTTGGAAAAATTCTCCTGCATCGGCCTATTTGGGCTTCCTTGTCCCTTGTTATGGCTTTTTCACCTTTCTACGTCCCCACGCTTCCCGTGCATACTTTTGTCCCTACTATCCTGGAAAAAAATCTCCGCACTGCCCGCAATAGACCGTCTTGTGGCAAATCAGCTGATTCGTGTCCCACGCGTACTTTTGTCCTGGTTGTCCCAAACTATGTGAAACATAAAAACTTGACGATTTTTATTGCTTGTGGCTATTTCACCTTTTCACGTCCCATGCGTCCCTCGCGTACTTTTGTACCAGCTGTTCCGCAGACCGCTTGGGACAAAAATGTCTGACTTAGCTGATTTTCTTTGTTTTTTGGCCGCAAAATTGGTACGACGAACCTTGGTACGACCCACACTCTTCAGACCCGAAATGCTTTAAAACAATACCGCAACTTTATTTTTTGCATTTTTTCCATTTTTCTAACTCGTTGGGATTTTTTTCTTGGATGGGAGAGTTAGAGAGAAGCCGAGTGGGCCCCAAAAACATGATTTCAGGCCTTGAATCAATCTACTTACTTGGGACTGAAAAAATTGATGCATGTTATCAAAATTACCTTGAGGGGTGAATTTTGGATAACAGTTATACCAATGGCTCAACAACCACCACCACCTATAAATTTTGTGACCTTTACTAATGGCAGCCCTATAGTAATTCTAGTATATCTTGACATACCTGTTGTTACCGTGAAATTTTTACCTTCATTTATTGGTGAAAATAAGACTACCCCTACTAATCATATTAAAGACATTTGTAGGCCTTTATGTAGTCCATAACATAACTCATGAAGATGTAGGATTGAGAATATTAGCTACATCATTTAAAGGACAAGCTTTGCAATGGTACCGAACTTTACCAATAGGGAGTATAACAACTTAGGGACAATTAGGAGATCAAATACTTAAGAAATTTTAAGATGAGTATGATTATTTATCTATCATAGAATAGTCATCTACAATCAAAAGAGATCCTAATGAATTTATGGCTAGTTTTAATATTAGATATGCTAGAACTTGGGAAAGAATTCCAGCCAGTGTTAAGCCTCAAGCTGATAATGAATTTTTATATTATCTTAGACCTTTAAATAGTGACATTTCATCCATGATAAATTCCATGGGAGGAACTACACTCCCAAAAGCTTTTGATATTACTATTAGGGTTGAAAACAACCTCATTCAAGCTAGCAAATTAGACCCAAGGCCATTTATGCCTCTTATGGTAGATTTGGCACATATACCACAACCTATTACCATAATATAGTATTTTGTTGCAGCAACATAAGATGATGTATTTAAGGCCTTGCAGACTATGGGAAACAAATTAACCTCAATTGAGAATAAACTAGCTCAGCGTAGTAGGCCTTATCAGGAAAATCAACAAAATAGGTAGCCATATCAGCAAAATCATAATTATAGGAAGCCTTATTAACAAAGGAAATTTGATCTCAAATCTCCTATTTCATCTAGTTCTATTGTTCTAGTCAACATGGCTTTAGAAGAGTGGTGTTTACCTTGCAATCAGCCTCATTTAACTGCTAATTATCTAAATACATTCCTAAATATAAGAATTGTTGCACAACCTCAATCTGAAGCATTATTCATGCCTCAAATAGAGGGTGGGAAACAAGATGCTCAGAGTCACAAATCAACTGAACATAACTTATTCATTTTTGGAGAAGAAGATTTTATTTCAGTTATAACTAGGTCTTAAGAAAGGGATCAAGATAAAGAAAAATAGTAAAAAGGACCCGTTTTACCTATGGTTACCGATAAATCATAAAATGCACATAAAAAACTAGCAAAAATTCCTACTCTTCCTTAAAAAATAGCTATCATTTCATCCCCTAAAGAGTAACAACAACAATTGCAACCTAATCCTAGAATATTATTCATACCTCAGATTTCAAAAGTTGTTGAAGCAGAGTAAGTTATTGCTAAGCCTTATGCTAAAACTGTAGAAGCATTTTCTAAAACTGTTACTTCTTTTAATATTGTTGAGGTAATGAAAAAACATAATATCAATATTTCATTATGGGATGCTTTGAGTATTCCAGAACAGTAGGAGCTACTTGCTCATGAGCCTGCTAAGTTACAGATTTCTTCAAAACCAGTAGAAAAGAAAGCTCAGAAAGTTGATATGGTTCTTGGTACAATTAAGGAAGATCGCTTGAAAGAAGTTAAGTGGATGGTACAAAAGGTTCTAAATGCTCATGACATTAAAAAACTACCACTCTTTTATCTACCTTTGATTATTGGAGCATTATTATTGAAGCATTATTGAAGCCATTAACAACTATGTTAAAGAAAGATAAAACCTTCTCTTCCAGACCAACGAAGGAAGAAAATGATTTAAATCTATCAAAACAACTATTTCACAAGCTCCTAATTTTGATAAGGATTTCATGGTGTATGTAATAACAAGAGCTGAAACTATTTTAGCCATATTAACTCAAATTAATGATGAAGATATAGAGACACCAATTTATTTCTTTGGGAAAAGTTTACATGACTATGACACAAGTTACACTTTTCTTGAAAAATAAGTAGTTGTTGTAGCTAGAAGACTAAATAATTTCAAGTACATACTTTCCAATAATAAGATACATGTTTTAGTCTCTCATCCAAGTGTTAAAGCATTCTTATTGAACAAAGAACTAAATGAGAAGATAGTAGGTTGGATTATAAAGGTCACAGAGTATGACGTTGACATACATGTTATAGAACTAGTCTGAGGTAAAGGATTAGGTGAACATTTGATTTTTGATATGGAAAAAAAAAGGCTTTAAAATCAGAAATTCCATTACAACATGTTAAAATTACGTATCAATAGTGAGGAATATTATTACAACCTGAAAAGCAACAACCAAAATTCAATCTAGAGGTTCAAGGATCAAGTTGGGTGATTGATTTAATTGATTACTTGTAGCACGATACTTATACGGAAGGTGTGAATAAGAATAAACAGAGATATTTCAGATTACAAGCTATATCTTATGTTTTCATTGATGGTGTACTCTTTAAAAGGGATATAAATGGAGTGTTTATGTGTTGTGTTGATTATAATAGAGTGCAAAAATTATTGTCTGAGTTCCATGAAGGACCTGCAAGAGGCCACTTCTCAACACATACTACAACCTTAAAGACTGTAAAAGCTATTTATTGTTGGCACATCGTATTCAAGGACTATTTTGAATGGATTAAAAGGTGTAAGAAATGTGCATTCTTTGTTGGAAAAGAACGTTTAGATTCACTTCCTTTGCAACCTATTTCAGTGGATCATCCCTTCATGTAGTGGGGTCTTGACTTTATTGGCATGATAAATGCACCTTCATCATAAGGACACAAGTGGGTCTTGACTACCATGGATTATTTCAAACATTGGACTGAAGCAGTAGCTTTGAAAGAAGCTAATGATACTTCAATCTTATCATTTTATAAAAGTATAGTTTGAAGATTCGATGTTCTAGAAACTATCATTTCAAATAATGCCTTAGTGTCTCTTGGTGAAAAAGAAACATATTGGTATTTCAAGCATGGTATTTATCTAAGTACTTTGTCTAATTATTACCCTCAAGGTAATGAATTAGCTTAAAGTACTAATACAAATATGTTAAAGATTATTAGAAGAACACTCAAAGATAACCAAAGAGCTTGGTATTTGATGTTAAATTCAACACTTTGGGCTGATAGAGTGATTCTTAAAAGATCAATTAACAATTCACTATACAAACTTGCTTATGGATATGAGGAAATAATGCCTATTTAAGTTGAGTTGCCTGCATTGGATTTATTACACCAAATGGAATTACTTGAGAATGAACTAATGCAGGTTTGTTATGTAGAATTAATTGAGCTACAAGAGCTAAGAGATCAATTTCATGTTAACATAGAAAATAATCGGAGATAGATCAAGAGAACATTTGATAAAACGGCTAAGTTATGAGTCTTTAATGAAGGAGACATTGTGTTGAAATAGGACGTTGATTGTCCAAATCTAGGAAACAATGTGGAGTTTGATACAATCAGGAGTGGTCCTTACAAGATTTCAGCTTGCAAGGAGCACAATGCATTTTAACTTTCAAGGCTAAAAGGAGAGGAACTTCCCATTCCTGTGAATGGTATGTTCCTTAAACACTGTTATTAAAATCCTACAGTGTATGGTTAGAGTAGGATTTCCCTTTCAATTAGTGTAATACATACACATTACAATATGTTTTCATTAGATAAGTGCATTCATGCATGTTATCTGGTTTACCAGATCCTTTCTCAGCTTTAGTTTGTTTTTCAGAAGGGTCAATTTTTCTGAAAAGACATATTTTGGTTATAGGATTTGACTCCATGCCTAATGGACTAGAACAAGGCACTGGTCTACAACCTAACATGCAAATTTCCCCACATGATCACCAAAAATATTGACAATTTTTGCACTTGTGTAAAAATAGGCAACTTGAAACTTTGTTGTCGATGGAAGGAATTGATGAATGAACCTAACTAGGGGGCATTTATAGTTTAGCTATGTTTTAAGTTAAGTGGATATACACGTAAAATGTAGTTATGTGTGATGTTGCAAAATGCAACACCTCATGTATGGTGTTATCCCATGATTACATTCATCAAAGATGCACAAAATCTTTGAAGAACTAAAGCACAAACTCGAGGAAAGTGGAGATAGAGGTAGAATTGAGGAGTTGAAATCAAAAACAAAAAACGTAGTTGCTATTTGCATTGCTGAGAGTTAAATTTTTAAGTTACATGTATTTTCAATTTGATCGTTTCCTATTATTAAGTTTTATTAAGTATGTTATTAAGTTGTTTAATTCATTGTACAATCATTACATATCATAAAAGATGAAGGTAAGAGGAAGTACACAACTCAATTACAAAAATAATATCAATTATTCATTAAGGAAATTCAATGTTTCCCACACAAGTTGTGGGATGTAACTTACAACTACATAAATAAGAGATACATGTGTATACAACTAAATGAAAAGGATTGAAGAAGGAACCAATCATTGCCTTGGGTTTCCTGTTTGGTCTTCATTTTTTCAGCTCTAGCTCTTGAACTCCATCTTCTCTACATCACTCCATTGCAAAAATGTACCTAAAAGGAAAACAAATAAAGTGTCAAAATTTGAGCTCACGATTAAATTTGTATGCATGTGTTTCTAGTTTCAGGAAAATGGACCTCTTAAGATAAAAAAAACATAAGTTACATAAAAGCTGATATAGAATTGAAAAATTACTATCTTTCAGAAGCATATGTGATTATCAGAATCATGACTAAAAAGGAGAAAATAATTATGGAAAATAAGAGAGGCTGAAAGGCATTTATTTTCTAATTATTTTATTTAAGTGTGCAGGTACATATAGCAGACTAAAATAGAGTACTGGCTATTGTATTTACAAGAACATAAGAATCCTTCTAGATGAACTCATACAAGAAACAATCATTGCATGACACATTTTGAAAATTCAAAATCCAACTAAAGATTTAATATGCACTAAAGAACATCATGGAATGAATCTATTATAGATTGTAAGGTTCAGGAAATAAGGTTTTCTTTAAGGACTAATTTGAAAGCATTTGACTAAGTACAAAAAGTAAAAGAATTGTATTGATATCTAGATAATATCACTTTGATTAGAGTTACAGTCTAAGAACCTTAAAATTTCAAGATCATCTTCTATAAGGAATAAATGTTTGGACACAATACGCATACATCAAGCCAAATGTTTTAGAACAGGAAAGAGAGATTCATCCTCAGTAAACAGTAGAACCAGAAGAGCCTCCAGCTTAAAAAGATGACATAATCCAGAGCATGCAAGTTAAGAGATACAAACCACATGTATGATTTTAAGTGTACCTAATTAATTTTGAATTATCCAAGACTTCAGATAGGAAGAGATACAAGTAAGCAAATGCAAAGCAGGTTGCAGGTACAATTTATCAAAGTTTAAGGTAGAGATTGAAAGCTTATCAATATCTTCAAAGACATTTCCAAGGATCTCAAGATAAATCCAAAGTAAACTGAAGAGAGAAGTATAGAAGAATCAAAAGAATAAATAGATTACAACTTTCATATTCCAAAAGTTCTTCTCAATTACAAATGATAAAGTATGCAATGATTAAAGATCACAATACTTCAAAGCATATCAAAAATCAAGATTGAACAATACCATATCTTTCACTCTAGTAGTAAGCACAAACCAAGTTTTATATCGATCTACATGCTAATGATTCATGAGCCCAAAAATAACATTATACAAAACAATAAAGCAAGATCAAAGAAATCAGATACAATTTTTTAGTCTCAAGATACAAAAACATAGCCCAGTACAGTGTCCAGGAAGCCACCATTTCAACAAAAAAACATGAACATGAGGCTCAAAACTTAAGATTTCATGGTAAAATAGAAGTCTATACTATTTTAGGAAAAAAAGAAGTGATGTATATCTTTCCTTATAGACTGATTTAAAAAGGAGTTGATAGAGTACAATTTTAAAAAGCAGATTGCATTATTATTTGAAAACGATCATTGGTTAAAAGCTACAACAATGCTTATTTTACAAGTTCAAGAGCAATAAAGACCTTTACAACATTCCTAAGAATGTCAAGATACATCCATAGTAGAAAGGAAAGTATAGCCATATTGAAGGTAAATAGTTTCAAAATGCAAGACATCACTTTAAAAGAGACAAGGTTAAGTTACAGTTGCATAATCAAAAGAAATTTTCCATAACCAAATGCTACAGTGCAGAGTGAAGCTAGAAGGGAAACAATGTTGAAGTAGACTGTAAAGAAAAGAGTTTGAAAATTATCAATTACAAAAAATATTGAATACCAATTGAAATAGAGTAAAAATGTACTACAACAAAAGAAAAGGAACAGATTCGAGCAGTTTTTCCCTAAGACATTTAAATAGTTTTCTTCAATGCAGAGTTATCTAAATAATGCAAACCCAATTTAGGGTATGAGTGGAAGGTTTCAAATAGATACTTAGAATATTCAACAATGATGAGCTATAGTTGAAAGTTAATTCAATATTAAATATTTGAAACCGATAACAATGACAGAGTACAAAAAAATGAGAAATAGATAAAACCATATCTAACTCAAACTAGATGAGTTCAATGGTGCACAAGTGACAAACATATACAAAAGACTCAGGATATAATAAAAGTGAACCAATGAGAATACAAATACCCATGTATTTTCACATCTCAAATAATACAATAATGGTGGAAAAGGCTCATCTTACAAAATACCCATTCATTCGAAAGATGAAAGAGAATAGTTTATTCTTTAACAACTGAGAAATATTTGTACAGAAATTCAAAAGAATTTTAGAAGGTATTATAAGAGATGGGTCAAAACCCTTTATGAAATCAAAGAAAAGACAAAAGTATAAATGAAACTTACCAATTACAGAGCTAAATCCACGAAACCCTTGTGAATCATAGTGTATGGAACCGAAAACGAAGACCCACTAGTTATTCTAGGCTCACAAAACTATCGTAAAGATTGAAAATAAGAGGATCCAAAGGGGTTTCGTTATTAGAGAAAATAGAAATAGCAGCCAGATAAACGAATGAATTGAAGAGTTTTGTAGTTACAAAATGATGAAAATCACCTCTTCTTTAAAATAATGGCCATTGTTAATCAAAGAAGGGAAGTATTTAAAAAAAGTACAGTATCAAATCTCGAAATGCTCTATCCATAGAAAACATGAGTAAGCATAGTGAGCTTAGAAACTCAAAGGTTTCATAAATTTCATGCCAAGAAATAGAGAATAATCAAATCTTGGAATATTCAACAATGAAAACCAATAGATTACTATGAAAATCCAATTAGAAGGCATATCATTGAGAACGAAAAATACAAAGAAAAATGACTCTAGAATTCACTGAAAATCTCACAAATTTGAAAAGCCACAAAACAGCAAGCACCCAGGACCATATTTTGGCTCGAAAGTTCCACAATATCATAGGAAACATTAAATGTTTTAAAAATTTCAGAGATGGGGAGGCTAAAATGACTGAACATACCGAGGAAAAATCTTAAGTAACTCTAGAAGTTATATATTTAACAAAGTAAGAGTTCACCCTTACAAAGAATTACACTCATTTCTTCAAAAATTCATAGTAAAACTCAAACAAATTCTACATAACTCACAAAGTTCTTCTCTAAATATAAAACGAGCTCCAAAACTCTAAAAACGATGGCCAAAATATTTCATAGATTGAATAATCCATGCACAAAGGCTCATAAATTTCGTAAAATGCAAGAAATTGAGCTTGAGAATCAATTTAATGGAGGTCTAAAACAAGTTTGACATGGCTTCACCAAGCCAAAGGATTCCTAATGCGAAATGAGCAAATGATAGGTAAAAAATTCATTTGTCACCTTAACCACAACGGTGTAAATTAAATGGTACAAAGATAAATGGTGCACAATGAAAAACCCTAAAATTTCCAATGAGCTATCAAACTCGACCAACAAGTTACTCATCTAAACCATGGTCTACATAGTAAACACGTGGCAAGGAATCACAAACCCCTAACCAGAGTTAGTTCAAATTCCACCAACATAATCATCGAAAGGGTATAGCCAAAGTGAAAGGGGGACAACCCAATTTTTTTCATTATTATTACATTCACCTATGTTAAGGTCCTTCTATAATTGATGTGGATAATTTATTGATACCTAAAGATATGCCAAGGAGAGCCTCGACAATAATATGTATAATGATATCATACCAGTGGCAGAGGAATGGATGAAATTATGGGGTTTGGATTTAATGGCGCTAGCATTCATGATGGTCCCATTCTCTCTTTTCCTGCTGATGGAAATGGATTTTTACACCAGATATTTGGGGCAGATATCGATGATGTCTCGAAGCATGTTGGAAAGGTGTCTAATACTTAAGGTAACTCTAACATTTTCTTTAAAGATGCCATGCAGGGATGCAAATCCATGACTCTTGCAAACACCACCCCGAGCATCACGTTTGGGGAGAAAGTTCTAGATTCTAAACGTTTTTACCAAGAAAATGCTCTGATATGCTGATTCAGTGGGTTATGGCCTAGATTATTTTATCTACATGAATGGATCTCTAAAAAATGGATTCCAATTCTTATGGGTGAGGTAGATTTATACCCATGTGCTAAAGGGATTTTCATTGTGGTTTTTTATTCAAAAACTGATATAGATGTTATTTTGTGGAAATTAAGGGTATGCAAATCACACTACCTCATTTTAAAGCCATGGTTTCCCTCTTGTAACCCACTCACAAAATCATTTTCCCAAAAACTAGTTTGGATCAGACTACCTCATCTACCCATTCAATTATGGAGCAGTGAATACTTGACCTCCATAGGCAATGTTTTAGGTCCTACTCTTTTAATTGATTCTCAAACAATAGATTACACCCACACAACATTTTCTAGGATCCTTGTTGAACTTGACACTTCTAAAAACCTACCTGCATATATTGAGCTTAAAGTACAAGACCAAACATGGATGCAGCCACTGGATTATGAAGTTTTTCCCTTCAATTGTTGAAGATGTTTTTCCCTTAGTCACATAGCCTTGGATTTTGGGCTGGCAAAGCGTAATACTGATAGAAAAAAATTGTGGAAAAATGCCCTTCATGAGCATTTAGTTTTTTATACTAAGGCTAATTTGGTTTCAAATGTTGATTCGAATGTTGGGGTCGACTCAGTCCCGGAAACTCCTACTAAAGAAAGTCCTGTTGGTGGGAGTATTGAGAATACAAAAACTGTATTATCAGAGGGTAAAGTGGAAAAGGAAATTCCTCCTCATCTTTTAGTGGTAAATAGCAAATACCTTCCGATTGAATCTCTCAAGGTTATTGTCCCTTTCAAGGAAGTCTCTGGTGGGTAGAAGACGATGAACAAAAAGAAAAAATCTAATGGCAAGAACACTGTTTCTCCCACCCAACTTGGTTGTACAGCTATTCTACTGTGGATTGGTTGTTTAGTCACTATTGTATGTCGGTTATGTTGTTGTTTTGGTACTTTTATGGGCAATATATTAATTGTTGTTGTGATTTCTTGTAGCATCTAATCTTGATCTCTTTTTGGGTTGTTCAATTGTAATATTTGGCTTTTGAGCCTTTTGTGTTTGGGGGTATAGTCTCTTCTCAAAAAACTATTTTCCAATAGTAAAAAATATATGTATAATGATAAAATAAGGGGCCCGAAAACCTTAGTCCATTAAATAATCAGAGCCCAAGTTAATTAAAGAGGCCGAATCATATCATGTGTGCAATAATTTAACTAAATAGGCTAATGATCACAAATGGAAGAGCAAATAATTAATGGATTATTATTCAAACCATTATATATGCCATGTGAATTACCAAAAGGGGCCAATGATGGGTTAAGAAAATCCAAAGAAGAATCTATGATTACCTTTAACCTTGTTATCTTTCCTTAAATTTTGCTAAGAGAACCTCCTACAAGGAGGTAAAGGATAATATTTTGCATATGATCACTAGGTGACAAAAGAGAATGAAGACAAATTTGGATTCCCACTAATGTATTACCTTATTTTTTACAAAATAAAGGTATTATTTTCTTGCACATCCTTAGAGGTGGTCCCCACATAGTGGGTTTATATTTTGCTAAGTATGAAGTTAGAGGCATTATACTTACCCAAAATATATTTTTGCATGTCATCACATGAAGACAGAACAACAAGAAGCAAACTTTATCATTGTAATGGGATAATATACAGGTGTCACATCATTCACAAGAAGATAAAGAATATGCTCTTGCATTGAAGAATACTTGAATAGAAAGCAAGTGGCTAACATTAGCCAAAATATTCATCCAAGTATATTAATTGCATTAAAAATAGAACAATCAACTGCACTTTGACTAGAGTGTATTTTTATAACTAAGGCTATTAATGCCTCATTGTAATCATAATGTTTTTTTATTCCTTTATTTATTCATGATAAAGGGGTAAAATTAGCATGCATGGGAAAGTACAGACTGTAGTCTATTTTTAGGAAGGGTTGGGTGAAGTATTTTTGTTATATATTGTGTGCACTAACAAGGCACAAAGAAGATTTTTTGGATACATGAGTGTTGATGCATATTTTTTCCATTTTTTCCCTTGAATGAGAACCAATTATTTCCTTTCCAATTACTTGCAATGGTGTGTATATTTTTATTAATTCTTGTGAATGTAGATTCCCTGATTCAATTATCTTACCTCGCTGTAAATTTGGTATTTTTCTATGTACAGTCTTAGTGTGCATGTTAGCTACTATGTTGTTGTGATTTATTCCTTCAACACACAAGTGTTTTCCTTAAGATAAAGATGAAAAACCATTGGTTTGTGCATTTGTAACTTGTTTCTTAATTTTATTGTGCATGGAATTAGTCAAATTCCATAATCAATTTGGTGTATCACCTCGTTTCATTTCAGTTATAACAATATTTTTACCCTCAAAATCCCAAAATATTAGCTTACGATACATCAATAAGAAACTAGCCTTGATACCGAAGACTCACCTCAATAATAAGTATACCCACAGACCTGAGGTGTTTCCATTTTATCTACAGAAGTGAGAGATAAGGAAAGCTTAGAATCCCTGTTGTCATCTCTCAACAAGGGTGCACTTCTAAGATATAACATGATTTCACTTCATCATCCCTTCATTCCAAAACACAAGTCAAACGCCAAACCCCAAGCAATAAAATGCACATGTAAGACTTATGACATGCCTACATGACAATCCAACTTGCACACCATGCTTATCAAGGAGAAACTTAAATGTGGTAAGTAAACAAGTGCAATTATTTACCATTTTTACACTCAACAATGCATTAAAATGATCAAAATATGCCCTATGCTTCATAAGTAGGGTTGGTAGGAGAGTTTGAAATGTGAGGGACAAGATTAACTTGTCCCTCAAGTCTCTAAAAGTTACCAACAAGGACAAATTCGAATTTGGAAAGAATGGTGGAGTACACACCACCCAAATGCATTTAATTCAGTTTACATCATGCATCAAAACAAGCACTATCTACCCAATTTATTTCCCACATGTCATATCTTCCCTCTTAGATTAAATTTAAGCTAAATTAGTTAATTAAGATGCATTAGAAAGTGTCAATAAAGTAACAATATTTTCTAATAATTAAACACATGCACAACAAATTAAATAAAACAAATTAAAAGAAAGGAACACATTGCACCCATGGCCACATAAATGAGGTTACCCCCCATGGGAACCTCCTAAAAACACTTGCAACAACACAATATAACATTATACATAAGTTCTCAAATTTGTTCATGTTGCACAACACCCGACATACTTTCGTGGTTGGTCCCCTATCTCCTTTCGATGGATATGATATAATTTTCTAGTAATAAAAAACAATAATACCTTTCTGGGCTCAAGGCCATATCAATATATCATGGAAATCAAAGCATATAAGACATCCATTATATAGTCCTTTGCATACATCAACCGATACAACACACACTTACATATGTCAATTAACATCATCGTATAACGTAGCTAAAACATTATCGTCAAGTTTACAATTTTTTTATCAATCATTTACAACCACTTAACACTTCAAATCTACTCTAGTAAATAATTCACAATCATCAATAATCCAATTTACATTCTATAATAATCATGAAATTCTCTATATCTACTATAACTCCTATATATTAGATACACTCAACAAACCATTACCAATCCCTAATACTATCATATTTTTAGCAATTGACAAAAAATCAATGAGACCACATGGTTAGTCCAAAACTTAGAATATATTCAATACGTCAAGCATCCAAAAGTTAGCATATAACAAAGTAACCATCCTAGATCATCATCATATCCTTAAATGTCCATCAAGGTCCAAAGTGCATCCACACAATCCAAAGTAACAATTGGAACACAATAGTAATCTTGATGTCCCTCATATCTTAACAACATGCTAACAAAAATATAACAATAAGATCCTTGCTCTAATCAACCAAAATTAAAATCATAGTAAAATCAGTTTTGAAGAGGAGTGGGCATTATAAAGACTTTTATCTTAGATTTTATGAATTTCACATTAATGATTATTTCAATAAATCTATACATATTCCAGTCCAAGAAGCTAAAAATATAGCTCTCATTAGAATTGAATAAGACTTATTTTGGAGTCCAAAACATTAAATATTGGTATTTTCTCTACTCCAAAATTACATATATTAGAATCTGAAAATTGTCATATTGGAAATCAAAAATTCAAATATTGGACTTCAAAAATTGAAATGTTAAACTCCCAAAATTGAAATATTGGACAATGAAAATTGAAATATTGGAAAAAATATGAAATATTGGAATCTGAAATTTGAAGTATTGGAATCCAATAATAGACTTGTGTAACTTAGCAGACACTAACCTTATGTACAACTTAGCTACTGCTAGCCTTATGTAACTTAGTGAAATTAGAAGCCAAAAATAACGAAATTAGAATTCAATAATAGCAAAATTGGAATCCAAAAATTAAAATATTGGAACACATTATAACTAAATATAGGTGAAATCATTTAAAATGCCCACTTTTTCAGTAATAAAGTGCCTTAGCAGTCGATAGCCTTATGTAACTTAGCGTCCACTAGCCTTATGTAACTTAGTGGCCACTAGCATTATGTAGCTTAGTGGCCGCTAGCCTAGAGCCTAGAAATCGCTAGCTTTATGTAACTTAGTGAAATTAGACTCTAAAATATCAAAATTAGAATCTAATATTAACAAAATTAGAATGGAAAATAGGGAAATTAAAACTTTATTGCGTCTAATAAAAATAATATTGGAATCCAAAAAGTGATATTGGAACTCCATTGCATCCAATAATAATTTATTGGAATCTAATAGCAACACTAATGGAATCTAGTAATAGTAATAATGGAATCTGGTAATAGTGCTACATTGGTTGGGGCTTCGGTGGTAGGGGAGTTCTGGTCAGCTCTATGTAAACCCTCAGTGATCTACATGCGAAGATATCAATGACCATTAGACAAAAGGATAGGGTTTTAAATATTCAAAGGCTAGTATGGGCAACGACTCTGTTCCCTCTACAGATGTTGTGCTAGCCCTCCATTTGCCTCTAGGGTGTCAGCATGCGAGTGGTAGCCTTGTTGTATTTTTCAATGTGGGTGAAGCTTGTAAGACTGCTAAAGTTTCCTTTAAAGATGTCGTAGAGAGAAGAAAACCCGTGGCCCCTGTTGCCATTACCCCCATCTTCAGATTTAGAAATGAAGTCCTTTAATTTGAATGCTACTATCAAAAAAATGATTTGATTTGTAGATTCAATAGCTTATGACCCACCCTATCATCCCTTCATGAATGAATCTCTAAATATTGGATCCCATTCCTATCTAGAAGGTTAGATATTTATCCTTATGCTAAAGGATATTTTATTGCATATTTTTCTTCAATAACTGATAAAGATATCATAGCAGGTAAATTTTGGGTTTTTCAATCACAATATCTTTTCCTAAAACCTTGGTTTCCCTCCTTTAACCCACTCAAAGAATCCTTCCCTTGTAAATCCATCTGGATTAGACTGCCCCAGTTACCACTACAATTTTGAAGCCGTGATTATCTAATATCCACTAGGAATGTTTTGGGTGCTACTCTACACATTGATTCCCAAACTGCCGATTTCACCCATACAACACATGTTAGGATTCTTGTTGAACTTGACACTTCTAAAAACCTTCCAGAAAACGTTGAGCTAAAAGTTCAAAACAAAACATGGTCTTAGCATTAAACTACGAAGGTTTGCACTTCATGCATAGAAGGTGTTTCAATTTAGATCATACAGTTGCTGATTGTGGGATGGAAAAGCGTAATAATGAAAGAAACAATTTGTGGAAAAATGCCCTCCCCAAGCATCTAGTTTTTGATACCAAGGAAGATTTGGTTTCAAATGCAGATTCAAACGATGTGGCTTAATTAGTCCAAGAAACTCCTACTAATGTAATTACTATAGGTGGAATCAAGGAGAATACAAAATCTTAATCAATTGAGTGTAAAATGGGAAAGGAGAATATCCCTCCTCTTTCTCCCATGGAGAAAAGCACATATTGGCTGATAGAAGCTATTGAGGTTATTCTTCCTATCGAGGATTTTTCAAAACAGGTGGAAAACAGTGCACAAAAAGAAAAAATCTATTCTCAAGAAAATTGTTTCTCCTACCTAGGTTGTTCATTCGTTGTTGGGTAGTTGTTTCTTTTTGTTTTGAGCTGTAAATGTTTTCTATCTGAGATTTTAGGCCGATAGTAACAAAAACAAAATCCATTATACAAAAAAAGTGATAAATTTATACCAAAATTTGTAATATTGGAGTTTAGATTCATTGGAATATGTCCAAATTTACTTAAATAATCATTTATTGATTGATATTTTTTATTCATTCTTTTTAAATTTATCTCTAAATAATGATAAAAATATTTCAAAAAATTTCCTAAACTCTACCATAGTCATGATATAACTAATTTTAAATTTATTTCTCAAAATATAGAAAGAAAGTTTTAAGTAATAGTCATGTAATAAACATTAAATTTACTGTAAATTAATAAAAATTCACACGAACATAATTATGCAGATATGCATTCCCTATTAGAGAGAGTTGAACCATATCAAATTTTTGGTTAGCTGGTACTTGTGTGAAAATTCCCATCGAACAATTTGTGGTCCCACAAAAAAGTGATAGCTCTATACAATTTCAAGTCCCTTATAAAAAACATCTCTATACTATTTTGGGTTCACTATTTGAATGACAACTGGTACCATGTATAGCCACAATAATAATAGATTTGTTTTTTCATTTATTGTCACAAGGAAGAATGATGGTATAGTATATAGGTCATTGATCTCAATGTCAACATCTTTTACCATATGTCCTTCATGTACTTTACACCCCCTTTCCCCTTTGAGCAGCTCACATAAATGAAACACAATACATGTGTAACTTACCAAAAGATAACAAAGGATCATAGATGGAAGAGGCAGGATTTGTGTTGTTGGAGGCTTCAAACTAGGCTGACCATCTCCATCGACTTCACTTGTCGCATCCCCTTTGAATCAACTCATGTTGTCTATGCTTTATGTAGTTCATGACTTTGTATTAAGTATAGTTCGAGGTGCAAATTCTTGAGTCTTCCACCAACAAATTCGACACCATTTATATTTGAATTCCCTGAAAGTTTGTCGCTTATTTCTTCGACAGATCAACATAGTTGTGACAAACAAAAGCAACATGAAATCAAAGAATCTTGTTACTCTTTCTTCTTAATCCTCTTATTAATTCATTTCATATGAAAAATCATCTATCCATGGCGTAGTGAGGTCCCAAAAAATTCTCGGCTAGGAGGAAGGTGAACTAAGTCACGAGCTTCACCTAAAAATAAAAAAAATAATAAGAGTGATGCAAGATTTCACATTCAAAAACCAATGAAAACAATCCTATTAGTAAAAAATTCAGTTTAAGCATTAGAGGTATTGAAGGAGAAAAGATTTAATTTTAGAGCCGTCTCTAGAGTATGTTTCCCTAAGGATTTGCACCACACTCCCCCTTTCTTCTTCCAATAGGTCAAAGCTACCTCGATTTTTTACTAATAGGATTGTTTTCATCGGTTTTTGAATGTGAAATCTTGCATCACTCTTATTATTTTTTTTATTTTTAGGTGAAGCTCGTGACTTAGTTCACCTTCCTCCTAGCCGAGAATTTTTTGGGACCTCACTACGCCATGGATAGATGATTTTTCATATGAAATGAATTAATAAGAGGATTAAGAAGAAAGAGTAACAAGATTCTTTGATTTCATGTTGCTTTTGTTTGTCACAACTATGTTGATCTGTCGAAGAAATAAGCGAAAAACTTTCAGGGAATTCAAATATAAATGGTGTCGAATTTGTTGGTGGAAGACTCGAGAATTTGCACCTCGAACTATACTTAATACAAAGTCATGCACTACATAAAGCATAGACAACATGAGTTGATTCAAAGGGGATGCGACAAGTGAAGTCGATGGAGATGGTCAGCTACATGTGCGGCCACCAGAGTCTCTTGCGTGAGCAGGTAAAAAAAAAGAAAACAAAAGATTGCAAAAAATAGGGAAAACAGTAGGTGCAGCCACAACAGGGATTCCATCACGTCGAACAATAAAGTCTCCATCCTCCACGCAGTCAGGAAATGAAGCTATCCGAGACAAGGTAGGTTGGGGGGGGGGGGGGGGGGGGGGGGGGCATTACAAGCTTCACCTAAAAATAAAAATAATAATAAGAGTGATGCAAGATTTCACATTCAAACACCGATGAAAACAATCCTATTAGTGAAAAATTCAGTTTAAGCATTAGAGGTATTGAAGGAGAAGGGATTTAATTTCAGAGCCGTCTCTAGAGTATGTTTCCCTAAGGATTTGCACAACACTCACCCTTTCTTCTTCCAATAGGTCAAAGCTACCTCGATTTTTTAGAATTAGATTAGCCTCAACCCAAGCAACTTTCTCAACTCGACCCACATTTCTCCTACTCCGCCATGGTTATCTTTAAATTACGGCATCCAAAACAATGGTACATCATCCATATGCGACTCTTCAATACTAAGAATATGATCACCTAAATCTTCCTCCAAAATTTTCCCTGCACATGTTATTCTCCTCCATTTATCTCCTTCTTCATCTCTCAGCTTTCCTTAAATTGTTTCTCCTTATGTTATCCCTATTAGCATATCCATTACACCACTCACATGTGATCGCTAGTTAAATAAATTGACCCTCAATTTAAATTCAGGTGGCCAAAAGTGGAAGGCCAACTATGCTCCAAGGTAACTAGTTATTCTTTCTAAATGAACACAACAAAAGAGGGCGCACTAACCACTCCTATATAGAATGGAACCAGTTAATCCTAGTACGTGAATTATCATACAACTCGTGGACGATTTCCATACGATGAAAAGGGGTTTGTTTCCGTCCATTTTATTCCCAAGAAACCCTTCCCTTCTCAAGAGCAGGTTTTCATTGGAGTCTAAGACAGTGAAACCCTAGCCGGCGAAGACTGTTAATGTGGTGGCCGTCCCACAGCAATATTGTTCGTGCGTGACAATGACTGGGACGGAGAAATCATTTGGACTGATGATACACTCTCCACATTTTTCTTCTAAGCCGGCTGCAAACCAGGCAAAGGATCGTAAATCCTAATTGTTTGGAAGTATTAGCAAAGCCTGCCTTCAAAAGCACGTCTCACACAAGATTTCTATTTACTAAAAATATTGACAGCATATGATATTAAATGCAATTTATTGAAATTGTATATATCTTTATGATTAAGCATTTAATATATTTGATACAGAAATATTTTCTAATAGTATATTGTAAATTTATAATTTGCTTTGTACCTAACAACTTGTGTTAAAACTCTTAGAAAAATATATTATTTTTCAATATAAATTTGTACATTTTATTATAAATATATTATAGTAATCTAATTTGTAAATTTATTTAGTTTAAATGATATATTATTAATATTGATATATACATTATATTAATTGCATATTATTAAATAATAAATGGTTATAGTAAAAAGTGTAATTGGTTCAAATAATTTGAGTTTTATGTGGAAAGATTTTTTTAAAAAAGTATTTAGTATGTTGTTTTTTAAATATGAATGAGGGATTTAATGTTGTTATTCATTATAGAAAATTTTAACAATATGTATATTTAAATTAACTAATAACATTGACAATGGTGTTAATAAATATTGTTATTGTTACACATAGTTGATTTGTATGAGAAAGATGTAGAACAAATACAATACCTACTCCTCCATTTAGTCAGTGCCTCCCATGTCGCTGGAGGTGGCAACAATAAAAAATGTTAGTAGTGTTATAGGCTCGATACATCTTAGAATTACTTCTACAACTCTAATAATCCACATCCAATCAAAAAATAAATCTCACTTAAGTTGGCTAGCTTTTCCTTGGTACTCACACAATAACACACTAACATAATGGTCAATTTGTTACAGGGTATATATGTTTGTTTCCTCACTTACTAGGTTAAATATGGTTCATCTATGCATCTTGGAATTTCTTCAATGACCATAAAAGTCTTATGCGCATTACTATGTTAAAAATACATCTTTATTGCACCTTAAAATTGTTTCAACAACTCTACAAACTCTCATATTTTTACTATATTGACAAAATATTACACCTCATTTTAATACAAGTATTAGTCATACATTTCAGGTTTTAATATTCAAATGCATAATAAAATCTATCAAATAAATTATGTTGTCTTAAAATTGACAATATTAAATATTTCAACAACATTATGATATTTTCTTTGGAGTCTTCAAGAGTACCAAACAAAATAGTCAAAATTATATGATTTATACACCTTGAAACCACTCCATTTAAGATCTTTATTGTTAACAGGGAGAATATATTGTGAACAATTTTGACAATGTTAAAATTGCCACGTAAAAAAAATTGTAAGTTATGCTTTCATGCGAGGCAAAGGTTAGACTTTCTGTTCTTAAGTTTGTATAATGAATCATTTTCTTTAGTCATCATATTAAAACACTTTGGGCATTCAATTATAGGAAAAATTTGAACTAATAGAAACCAAATCATGACTATAAAAATGAGTAGCTTTGAATTCAAATGCAAATTGCAAAGCCCATGGAAAAGACTTTTGCATTTCGAAACGTTCACATTTTAACATTTCATTTCAAGCTTCAAACGTAATAAATAATATCAATTTAGTTTCAGGTATAGAAAAGCATCTTTGCATATAAAGACTCTTAAATAATAACTTTTTGTAATGAACTTTTGTTTATTTATGATCTTTTAACATTTAATTTTGGATTTACAATTATTATTCAATTTTAAAGTTACTATTAACTATAGAAAAACATCAAAATACAATTAATTAGACGATTCTTCAAGAAATTACTGTAACTACATTTTTTATTATATTAATTTTTTAAGATAATTAATATTAAACATATTTCAATCAATTTATCTTCTTAATACTATTTTGGTGGACCTCTTTTCAAAAAAATATTCTAAGTTAATATTTAAGATCAACTCATATACCAAAGGGGGAAAAAATCTAAATATAGTAGTTGTATTCAAGACTACGCTTAAACCCTTTTTTCCCTATTTTTATCACTTATTTAAAATGTTTTAACCATAATTTCGACTAGCCAAATTTTATTCAAAATATAAATTTGGCTACAAAATACCATTATTTAGATATTCAAATATATAATATGTTAAAATCATTTTAATATTTAGCTTTAAATATCATATTTTAGAATTGTTTTTTATTCTTGTTATAAACTAAAGTAAAAACTAAATAAAATCTTTTTAAACTTACTTTAAAAAAAAAATTAGAATGAAATTTTAACCCATAAAAATCAAAATTACTTATTATATATAGGAATAAATATTAGAATATATTATTTCTTTTAAAATTGGAAGCTATTTTATCTTCATTCTTGACAATATTATTTGTTATCTTCTATATTTTAATGAAATATATCATGTGGTTATATTATCTTCTTTTAATTTTAAATATTGTTTACTAATGAGATATGTCATTGTCATTATCTTTATCTTCTTTTCTATTTACATTTTATTTGTTTATAGTGTATGTATTAATATTTCAACTTAAGATTCAATGTCATAATTATTGTCTTTTCCTCTTGTACTAATAATTTCCATATTATAACCTCCATTTTATTTATTTGGAGTATAATGTAGATTATTATTTTATATATATATATATATATATATATATATATATATATATATATATATATATATATATATATATATTCTAAATTTTGAATGTGATAACAAAAAATATTTGTGAAAATTAATTATTTATTTGGAAATTAATATATAATTAATTAAAAAATTATAATAATAATGTTATATTTAAATAATTTATGACAATTTTTTTTTTTATTATGAAATTTTTATAATTTATAATATTACATAGGATATATTTAAAAATAGATAAATTAATTAAACCATTATCAATTTGCCTTATCACAAGTAAAGTGGCCCTCAATTTAATTCCAAGATCTCACACACACACACATAGAAATGGACAGAACAAAAGAAGGCGCGTTAACCACAACTATTCGGAATGGAACTGGTTAATCCTACTTTTGGTTTGCACCCACAGCACAGCATTTTATCTGACAGAACTCCAGAATCCCGGCGGAATGAAATAAATATAACACAAAATTTACACCATATTATTCGATATCCTAAAAGAATTTTACACCTGAATGTCGAGAAAATTGTTTTCTCGACGAATTGTTATTTAGATGAGCTGAGGTACTCCACGAAAAAAAGAAATTGGGAAAACTGGCACACAAAGAAAATGATTTGACGGATTGAGATATATCGCCGGATGATCGTCTTACGGAAAAGCATTTGACGGGTTTAGATGTATGCTACGGGGATGCTGTAGCCGTCTCTGAACAATTGAATTGTTCGGCAATCAATTTAACCAGAGGAAGATCGGAGTCGATTTGGTCGAGGACAATAATCAAACCCATGATGAATGCTTGATCGAAGCCGTGCTCGATACACAGACTGAACACCTGTTTACCCAGCATTATCCCCGCGGCTCCGCGCTTTCGTTTCACCTACACAATCCCCTAACATTAAAAATTACATCTAACCGTTCCAGAAATAACAGAAACACAGAAAAACCCCACCATTGCAGCAGGCACGCGAGGGGTACTAGCGTAAATGGTACAGCCGCGCTGAGAAAAGGAGCCTTCGATTTCGTAGTCCGCGCAGGGTTTGCAAATGAAGCCGCAATTCAAGAACACTTGGACGCAGTTATTCGTCGGCAATATGGACGATTTTCTTACGGTGAAGAGGGGTTTCTTTCCGTCGATTTTATTCCCGAGAAACCCTTCCCATCTCTGGTGAAGGCTCGGAAGCTGCAAAGCAAAAATGATATATTCAATGTGTGTATGTTAGAAAATGTAAACATAGTGTGTATACCTTACGACACAGTGTGAGAAGCGGCTTCCCGCGGGCGTCCATGAGAAGGAGGTCGTCGTAGGTGTCCACCCTGAAGAGCAGATTTCCATTGGAATCTAAGGCAGTGAAGCCTTGGCCTGCGAGAACCTGTGACTTGTTCCACACTGTTAATGTGGTTGCCTTCACAGAGCAATATTGTTCGTCCACAATGGCTTTTACGGACAAATCTTTGGGCTGAGGATACACTTGAGACATTTTCATTTAAATCAGCTACAAACCAGGCGAACTAGTATTTGAGGGCTGTTTTCGCTACTCTTTCAAATAGCCAGTTGTATGCGGCAAAATATTCGCTCTATTCCTCTCTCTTGTTTTTTCGCTTTTTCCCTTTCATTTGTATCAGTGTGCCGTCAATTTTCTGCTTATTGTTGTGAACGCTGACGGTATTTTTCACGCCTGGAATTTCAAATTACCCGTCCCTGTCACATGAAAATTTATTGACTAGCATTTTGAAGTGATGGTAAATTCTATTTTTTTAATACTTATTTTTATGATTTGTATATTTTTATATATTGTATATATATTTATCAACATTTCATTAAAAAATTTATAAAATTTTAGGGTGCCATTATCTACAGCCATCTATTTATTTTTTACGTACAGTATACTGTTAAAATCACTAAAAAACGGCCCACAGGCTGTCAATTTGCCGGCTACTGTATCGTTAAAGCAAAGAAACATAAACTTTGTTTGCCGGCTTGAGTGAACTATCATCCTACGTGTTAATTGTTGTCATATTGCTAATGTAATGTAAATACATTCGATCGTTATCTACGAAAAGTTTTCATGTTAAACACAATTATGGGCCATGGCTTTCGAAAGTAAGATTCAATATGCCTTCATAACTTTTTGCAAAGTTAAAAACTTTTCAATCTAGGTTTAGGTTTTGATCCGGAGACGCTCATGGACAATGGGGGCGGGGGTATTATGTAATGCCCCGTTTGGCGGTTACCCAGGTTCATGGCGTAGTGACCCTTTCCTTGTTGGGTCGTTGCAGTATATGTTGACTATGTGTATATTTCTATTGAAACTTTTAACATATAGTTTATAACATTTGTGTGATAAACATATCTCTATATCAAAACCTACTATATATAACCTGTTAATACTTATCGAGAAGCTTTCAACATATGAGTGATAACACTTGTTGAGTAAGCGTTTATTTATACTCGAAGCCTTTAACATACAATTGATTACTCTCGTTAAATTTAGGTATATTTTATATCATATACCAAAGTCCTTCCTTTTACTAAGGAAAGTCAGGATCTTATTTATTTCATTATCTATCTAAAATATTGTAAAGAATTTATACTTAACGAACCTTCATCCTCACCATTGAACTGCAATCTTGTCCATATATCACACATATTTAATTCAACGGATGTTTAAACCAATCAGTGAACTAACGTGGATTGATTAAAGATTTTAGTATTTATAATGTTAATGGCAGGTAAATGCGCATGCTATTTATGTGACAGTTTCTCATTCGTGGAGAGAGAGTTCAAAATTGAGGGAACCTTCTTCTTCAGATAATATTATTGTTGTATTTGTAATGTCATAAAATGAATATTCTACCATGTTCGATAGGACCGTGTCATTTTATGTTTGGTTGATAAATTTAATTCAGAAATAGATAGAATGCCGAAATTTAAAATGTGACTTAGTGTAAACCAGGTATGTTATTTTGTTCTATAGTTTTGTATACTTGTTTGCTCGCAGTAGTGCTTCGGATGTTATAGTTGAAATACAAACGTACTATCGATGTTAATGAAATGAAATAAAATATAAGTAAAAATAAACAAATGAAGGAAAGCAGGGGTTTGCGTGGGAAAGAAGGGAGAGTAGGTGTGTGGCGCAGGTTGGAGGGGACATGATTTTTAAAGTCAAAATTCTATCTGCTGGTGCCGGCCTTACCTCTGCCAGCCGCCCCACCTCCTTTAGTTTCCTTGGATTCGCAAATTTCTCGCGCCCCGTGCTAACTGCTCCCCTTGACCTGTTTGGCCACGTGAACAAGGAGGTTTGGTTTACGTTCTTTCCTTGTTTATTTTGATTTTCAGCTGTGGCTTTTGGAGGGTCTCATCTCCGCAGACCGCGTTCTACCCTCCCTTTTTTATTGAATGCCTTCATTTTGTTTAGCTTTGATGTCTGCATAGCATGGCCATGCGTCTGTCTATCGCTTTTGTCTTTGTATGTATTGTCGTCTCTTCTGTATTTTTGTGCGTTACATCGAAGTCTTTTTTTTTTGCAATGCTGAAGAATGGTGCTGGGAGTCAGTTTAGGCGAGACAGTGTATAATGTTGTAGTAAAGGGTTCCCTCTACATTATTGCGAGTAGCATCATTTTTTGGGATGGAGTCGAGCAATGGAATGAGCCGCCTGTTCCTTCCTCCCTACTCGTGGAGTTCAGAATGAGTTAAGCGTGACAACTGCTGCAAGGTGATCCCAGGGAGCTGTTGGTATTGATCCTACTGTTCTTGTTGCACGCGACCACAGCTTGATCAGCTGTTGCAAAATCTCACAGCTGTGGTAGAAGAATGAGATAAAGTTTTAGTTGAGCTATCTTTCCCTTTTCTTTTTGGTAAGTCGCTTCTGTCCAGGTGGCGGATCTAGCATGGAAGAAGCTCGATCAAACCTTGAGGCAAGTTTTGCAATGAGGCTGAGATTGTGTTCACTACTGTTCCTAGTTCTGGCCATGGGTTTGATATGGTGGTTATAGATGAAGCTACAAGATAGGGAGGTAGGCGTGTTACCTCCATGTTCATTGGGTGTTGTATGGTGTGTTCTTGTTTGGGATCCACAGCAACTGCCTGCAACAATAATTAGCTAGGTAGCAGGCATGTTGCAGTAGTAGAAGCCGGTTTGAGCGCTCCAACAAGCAGGTGGTCCAACCTTGTTGTTATCTGTTCAGCATCTTTTACGCCCTCAAATTTGGGACTCTCCTTCAAGGAAACAGATCGCACCCGCGGGCACAGGAGATCTATGCAATGTTGGAGAAAATGTCTTGGGAGATGAAGGTAGCAAGATATTTTCTTTCAGATCCAGATCTTGTACTGAGTTGTTCTTCAAAATTGACCTTGGACAGTGAGGGTGTTACCAGCAGAACTGATGAAATGTATTTGCAAAGAGTCTCTATTGAGATCTTACTTGTTGTAGGATGTAACTCATGAAAGAGAATCTCATAGGGGCGGATCTGTTTCATATCAGAGTATTTATGAAGCACTTTTTGCTTTGCTAGTATGCGAGCTCCTTCAACGAGTCACCAAGTTGGTAGGCATAAATTTTTATGTTAGACTAATCACACCTTACAGGCTGCAGCTGAAACATTTGCACCGATTGTTTGATGCTGTCCTCAATCTAATGAAGGAAAAGGTTTATTGATCATCACGGTAGATGCCTACCCGAGCCAGGAGCATGGTGTAATCAGTATGTCTCGTGTCTGAGCTTCAAATCATGGGGTTGGTTTGTAGCTATTTTTCACCGCATGAATGTGGCACTAGCACGAGCTCGCAGAGCACTTTGGGTTAAGGGCAAGCAGCGGCTTTGAGACAAATCTTTTGCATATGGAGATGGCGTTCTAAACTAGGCATGTTAAGACCATCCCCTGAAATATTTTGCTGTCCTTTTTCAACTTCATGAAATAAATGATCTACTACCTAAAATGACGCCTTAAGATGGAATATTGTGTTTGATTTTATCGATTGTCCTTGAGTGCATTGGTTTCTTTTTTTTCCTGTTCCTTCTCCTGAATCGATGTTCCTTTCATGATTGGTTTGCATAGGGGAAAATTGTTGTTATCTTTACTCTATTATAATTATATGGCTGAGAACAATGTTTTACTTGCTTTTGTTTGTTTTGGATCAAACCATCTGAAATGGGAAAGGGACATTCTTATGAAACATGGAAGCTATAAAAAAAATAAAAATAAATAAATGTTACCTTTCAAAATGCTTGGTTATGGCTACCCTAAGCGATATCAAATCAATAGAAGCTCATAAATGCTTGGGTCTGATTTATGCTCGATAGTAGATACTTCTTTCTTTTTGCTTCCTTAGGGGGTTGCCTTCATTAGTACTTCTGCCCCACTCGAATTCTTCTTCCCTCTTTGGCTTGTTCCCTTGCTTGTGCTGACAAGATAGTTATCACCTTTCAGATCTACTGAATGTAGACTTACCGCTGGATAAAACACAAATGCATGTATATTTCTTTTGCGGTGTTTTATCATCATTGATAAGGAATATCAAAAATATGGAAATCTGGGTCCTTAGCTAGAGTGGCTCTTGTTTTATTAGTTGTAACACTACTCCTTGATTACCTTTCTATTGAATGTAATTTGTTGCGTAAGTGAGAGTCCTGCTGGAATGAATTGATATTGTACAACATTTTACACATAGTGCTATATTGTCTTGGATAATAGTATGTATGCTATTTATGAAGGTTACGAATGAAGTTTGTTTAGGCTTTCCATTTAAAAGTTGTCATGCTTGCCTACCTAGAGTGTAGCTTACTTGTGAGCTATTTTCTTTATTACTCGTTTCCTAATAAGGCTTGCGGCTTGTGGTTTCTTCAATAATCTATTCTGGTATCAGACATTAGGAAGGAAAGAAGGAAATTTTCATTATTGTCCTCAATTCCTGAAAGTAGATCAATGGGATTCAGGATTCAAACCTTAGCAATAGAAAGTTCTAGGAAGAGAGAATCCTAGTTGCAAACCAAAGAAATTAGAGAGAATCCTAGTTGTTAACGTATATTATTTTTAAAAGACCTTGTAAGGAAGATGTGGTAGACCTCTTGTTTAGATCGTAACGATGGAATGTTTCCTTCGGGGTCACGTATCCCTTTATTGCTATGAAACATCCTCCTGGAAGGACTGGGTAACTATGTTTTGTTTCACGTCTTGATTGTAACTAGTATGTCTTTGACTCTCAATTTTTTCTTTCCCTTTTAAGATGGATGGTTTGAATATTAGATTTAAGTCAAGTAATCCATACGGTTGCATGATCAAAATTCTCTATACTATTGACCTTTCGTTCCTATCCCACGAGTTCTTGGATTGTTTCTTTGTTTTGTGATATACTGCTTGCTGGAATGTTTGACTTCCTCATTGTTGGCTGGTGTAGATCCTTAGCTCGTGTGAAAAGTAGATTAGTGGTTTGTGCTTTGATCCTTTCATGAAGTAGAACATTCCTTTCATGTCAATTGTTAAATGTTAGCTTATTATTTCAATGCATAGACTTAACATGCTCAGTTCTAGCGAACTGACTCTAGTTAATATTTGTGCAGATGGATTATGCGAGTAGACTAGAAGAAAAGAGTGTAAAAGTTTCATCTGTACCATTATGAAGTTCCTTGTAAAAAAAAAATGTCCAATGTGTTGTAAATTATGTAACATTGCTTGTAAAGAGAGTTGATATGACCTCTTGCCTTGTATTGTTCGGTAATGGTGAAATAGAGTGTCTTGTTCTTGTGTAGTCAAACTTGAAATTTCCTTTGTGAGAAATAATATTCAATCTTGACCTTGTTATGAGTATTCTTTTGGTGATATCAATTGCAGTCGTGAAAATTTTGTAGCATGGCTTGGCTTATTTTTCTACCTTCTTGTTCTTGACCCAAGTGAAATCCAACCTCTTGACTCCTTGGGTTCATGTGCCATGTTGAATGGAAATGTTATAACCGTGATTTGTGTTCTTGTTAAATAAAGATAATTTCTTCTTTCAGGTCATAATGCTTATTGATTTAGTAAACCTCCTTGGTACTAGTATCAATGTTATTCTAGGCATATTTTAGTGGGTTGAAACTCTTTTTTTTTCTAAAGATAATCAAAGATAAAAGAAGAGGAATACATAGATGAATAAATAAAGAAGATAATAATGAAGTTGTTTTTGGTCGATAAAATTTTAATTCTTTGATCAAAGATGATTAGGGTTCTGAACCTTAACGATACTCCCCTCCTTTTGATTCGATGCTTTCCTCCTTATGCAATGTGGGTATGAAATGAGTTTCAGTAGAGGGGGTTTAGATAGATAGCCTTGTGGAATTGTATACCACCTGGTTTTGTAAACAAATTAATCAATGAATGTTCATATTATAGGTGATCCTAGGATAGTCCTCAACTTTTACAAAAGAAAAGAAACTTAATCTTAAAATAAGAATGGTATGAAACAAATCTTGAACTTTCCAGAACGTAAGCTAAGAATTGTAAGATGACTCTAGTAAATCAGTAATCTTAAGAAGATTTTCAAAGTGGGATGTCTTTAGCTATAACTATGTAATGTGGTTGGTCGTTTTCCTGTCCTTTCGCAAGTGAATAGTAAATTGTCCTTGAAAGGTGTGAATGTTTTCCGTGCTGCCTTTAGGGCCATCCTTGTATTAATTTGTTCACAGTGTTAGTTGTATCCTTGGTGACGACATGTTGCGTCATGTTATGTGTCAAGCAAGTCAAAAAAAATTATCCTGTATTTCACTGTGTTGTACTTGTGTTGGTATTTTTGGTGTGTTACAGACACAAGCATGGCAAATTAGATGGTTCTATTTTTCGGTAACAAAAACAACATGCTTCAGATGCAGCACCAGATCAAGATCAATAATTTCATAAACAAATAAGCGATCAGGCATGTGGCTTTAGACTTATCCCAACGTGCAGGTTGAGTTAATCCACAAAGGTCCTGGTATTTTGAGAAACAAAGCTAGAATTCATTTAACAGAGTCTCTGGTCATTTAATTATATGATTGTAAAAATTCACCTTTGCTGCAACTGTCCAATCACGACTAATTTTTCAACACTATCACATGGGTTTCACATGACAAAAAAATTGGATCCAAAATAAAGTGTTGAATTATTATGCATGGAAAGTGACAACTTTGCAGGTCACCCTCCTTACTAGCTAGATACTGAAAAATATTTCTCTCTTTGAACACGCAAAACATCCACTTAATGCATTCCCTTATTATTATTCTTATTCTATTTTTTTAAAATGTTGGACACAACATTTCCCTCTCCTTATAAGAGCATCATCCTCGATGTGACACAATACTGAGGCTATAATGAGTAGGTATCAAAAAATTTTAATAATGACATATGTCGTTTAACAAAACAAATTTTCAGTACAACACATCCATAAGGAAACAAGCTTAATTTCACAATATCTTAAATTTTATTGTTCTGTGAAGATTGGCAGTTCTATTTTAATTTATTACTTAGTTAATGTTTTCCTTAAAAGTGATTTTTAATCTCAAGACCTTATTGTTTCATTATTTTAGGACTTAAATTGACTTATGTTCTTGGGTGCCCAATAGTAATAGACATCACAATACGACACCAAGGTCAAACACAACACTAATGGTTCACAAGACATCATGATGTGTACCTTTAGGACTATATCACATAGCAAAACCTCAACTGAACGAAAGAAAGAACATACATAGCTCTCACAACATAATACTGATTACCCATGCCCATGACATAATAGTACTCGTATCATAAACATTCTATAACAACATGAAATTCACAACATGTAAACATAAATATTTCACACAACTCATAATAATAATTATGGTTATATAGGTTCAAGATGGAAACAACATCACAAAACATAAACAATGTAGACTCACATGAGTAAACATAATTCATAACACCAACTCCACACATCACAAAACATCACAAACATCACAAAAAAAACTTCATATATCTCCCAAAGCATCACAAAAAAACTCCACATACCTCCCAAAACGTCACAATACAACTCCACACACCTCCCAAAGCATCACAAAATAGCTACATATACCCCCTAAGCATCACAAAACAACTACATATACTTCCCAAAGAATCACAAAGAAAATAAACCTCTAAGTGCACTAACCACACACAGACAAGTATATTATTCCTCCCTCAAGTCTCTTATGTCTCCCCCAAGGAGGTCGGTCACCCTATGGCCCTAGGCACATAGAGTCCTAGGCACCCCTAACCCAAGTGACATGATAACTCGTGGTTCAACAAACCGCTAGTTAGTTGTGACTCCTTGGGGCGTTCCCCTATACAACGAAGTGGGCCCATAGGTTTTACCAATCCATGGTGAATCCCATGACCCCATTCCAACACATTACAACAATAGAACCAACATGACAATCTATCTCAAATGTCAAGTGGCAAAAATACCAAGCCTTAGGCTAGGCTTTAAATATTTTAAACATAAAAAATAAATTTAAAAATAAGTAAAGAAAATGGCCAAATATCCATTGTTAATCTAAAAATCCACATATTAGTGCAACAACCAAATAAAATGCCCAAAATATAAGAACACATAAATCGAGAAAACTGCTTGTTCTAGTAAGAAATATAAAAAAAGTTTAAATTACAGATAAAATACGTAGAAGGAAATAACTCATCACAATAACTATTTGGCCTTATACGACCACCAAAGGGGTACTCAACGAGTTGTTGGCATGTTGGCACTCATACATCGAGCCCCAACTCATAAAATAACATATCAAATAATATAATTGTCGTCACCTCTGTCTACATCATCCCTCCACCACATCCACAAGGCTCAACATATTCATCACTACACTTAGGTCAAATCCATACGATAACCATATAGGGAGATATAAAGGAGTACAAGTCACCATATACTAAGCCTAAGGTGTCTGCAAAACACAATATGCATCAAACCCTTGAGCAAGTGTCAGACATACCAAACTAGGAAAATTGGTTTTTCAGCCTATGTTAGACTCCACTTCCTATCTCATACTCAGTTCGAGTGACTGGTCAAAGGTACACATTTTGTCACTCCAAACATACACCTTTTACTAATTTCCCTTAGGTTCGGTTAGTGTAGGGTTTAGAACATAACACATAAACTACATTAGTAATACAATTATGATTCACACAAATTAACTATAGTGTCTTACGAATGATATATATACATGGTATAACATAATCATTAGTTTCACAGGTTACAATACATCACATGACCTCATACTACACCCAAAATGCAATCACTATATAGTAGGGATCATACAATCACCACATGCCCCTAAATCATAACATGATCCATAACATGTTACACAAATTATACATATGAGGAATAGAAAATTGTAATTACAACATGGTGACAAACACGACTCATCACAACACAATGATGAAATCACGATACAATGTAATTCACTTTACACCAATTGTTTCATTGAATAAACCTTCATATAACCTAATGCCAAAATGCTCTAATACTCTGAAATCCACAATAAAATTCTTTTCACACATATTTTACACACACAAAAACAACACTAAAAATACCAGGATAATGTTTTTTGACTTACATTTCTCACTACACAACACCGCAAGGGATCCAAATAAAGAAAAAGCAAAGACGTATACGACACTTACAAGTCATCAACTCACATAGACACATGACAACACCATAGACATGTCGATGCCACACTTTTCCCAATGAATGAATACTAGCAATGACCCAACCACAAGAAAAGGACTCAAGGATTGGCAAACCCACAACACATCATTTCTTTAATTGCATCTTAGTTACGATTAACATTCCAAGAACATTATTGTGCAAGGATAATTTTCTCCTTTTTCCACCTACAGATTCTTAAGTTCATTCCACATTTAATTTACAGTTCGACCATTTTAAGTTGGCTTTTTATCCTTTACGAAAAAATTCCATTACTTACATACATATTTGGCATAATTCAAATTGCATATAAAGTACTTAATTATCTTATTCTTATGTTAAGAACATTCTTCTCAAACATTTATTCAATGTCTAAATTTTACCCTTGCAACTCAAGTGAATCTGACTTGATGTCCAGAAAGCAATATTAGGATTTAAGGGGGGTGGTTTAGATTCAAGATACCTTTTTCCCATAAACATTCTTCGATCATGGTATATTTATTTCCCTACAATTCTCAGAAATTGTGACTTGTTGAATCCATTCAAATTATTCAAGATTTAGATTATATATATATATATATATATTTATTTGTTTTCATGAATTTTGATCTCACCAAGGGAAACTCATATCATTTGTAACACATGAAAATGTTTAATTGAGTTATAAGGACTCCAAGAGTGGCATTATTCCTAACCTCAAATCTTGTTTTACTCTTATATGATTTACTTTTACATTGCATTATGGTCTCATTATTACCATCACTTTATAACAAAAGAGTTATGAAAGTACTTTCCTGACATCTTGAAGAAGTACATGATTAGAAGCATTATAAACTACACATGAACCACAAGTGATTTGTGTTCAAGGTAAGATCCCATGTTTCTGCATTTCACGATTCCGCATGTGAAATTTATTTTATTCTTAATGTCATAAAAGGGCATAACAAGGGATTACAGGACAAGATTTTGGTTTCCTTGGTTCTCTAAAGTCAACATCTTTCAAATCAATTTCTTTTGCAAAGAGTTACTATAAATTTTCTACCCACAAGTTAACCTTAATCAACTAAGGTTTAGTTTAATTCCAATTTTCACTCAGGTATTTATGCCCTGTTATAGATTAGATTAAGGTTCAAAATCATATTTCCCCTATAAAACCTTCCGTAAAAGATGAAGGCGCTATATTGTCACTAGCCAAAGATAAGACTTTTAGCTGAGAGGATCACAAGAGGACATCGATTAACAAGATTTTAAAGTGGTAGTAAAACTATTTAAATAGCTCCATGATGTCATCTGGATCCCACAATAAATTCATTCGATGAAGAAATTTAATTCTAAATCTAAGTTCGGAAGACGAGGCATTCCACTAGGATACGAAGGAAAAGTTAGCTCTACTTACTCTAGATAAAGTTTGACTGTGTTGCTCCTATTTTCAGGTTTATGTCGATGTCACTAAACATACCAACTAAGAAAATAAACCCATTCTTTGGGCTATTATTTACCTAAACTAGGAGGTTCATCAAGTGTAAGTTTAATTCATTAAGGTTTCAATTTTCTATGGTAAAAAGGATCACACATGAAGACATAGTTATGCACAGAATCTTATACTAGGGTTGAGCTGTTTCATTTCTCTTTATTTACATTTACAAGGTAAGGAATAGAACACCAATTGTTTAATCAAAAATTTTGAAATGGAAGTGCACTACAAGGTATTCACTTCAAATTCATTTAACATATATATTCAACTTTAACCATACAAATTTTGGAATCAAATCATCCATGATTAGAATACATATTTCCTAAGCATATCCCTAAAAACTAGAATCATATACATATTACCAAAAATATAAGTCTTTCTGTACATTAGACTACATTATGGTTCACCCCTATATTTATATTTTACAATGACATAAAATTACAATAATAAATAATGAATTACAACCATCACCTTTTCGCCATCTTTCTTGCATCCTGCAAAACCATGTGAGCATGAAATCAACAATAAATCGTTGGCATGACATCCACCCTAATCTAGCATAATTAACGTTTTTTCAGTTTCCCCATTTACATATAATAATAATTACAATTTGCATTTGAAAGAAAAAGGTTTAGAGACATGTATTCATTTCATTTCATTTCACTTCATTTCATAACCAAGGAGAGAGAAGGAGATAGGAAAGGAGAGAGAGAGAAACACTTTTTTTCAAAAGGTTAGATTTCACACAACAAGCAAACCACATAGAGTTTTCAAATAGTTATTTACAAGAGTCAAAAGTTTCCATGGTGGTTTGGTAACCCAACGAGGGTCCCACAACTATTTTGTTAAACATTTTCCTCCTAGCTACAAAAACGTTCAAATTAGGTCAGAGGCTAAGAAACCAATTTCAAATGTTGTCTTCTGATGAGCAAACACACCACGGTTAAATTTTTTCATGTTCACTTATATACCAAGAGTTCATAGGAACTGATAGAATTTAGAACTGGCGAACGGTTTACAATTTGACGACTAGTTTTCTAGGGCCATTGGTCGTAATTGGCCTAGTTGCAAAAAAATAAAAGTTAGCTCGAGGGCTAAGAAAACCACGTCCAAAACTTGCGTTCAATGGAAGAACAGTGAAATAGGAATCCTTCTACAAGTTCCTCTATATATGGAGAATTCGCCAGAGCTGACGGGACTAAGAAGTAGCAAACAGTTGTCAAACAACAACATGTTTTCTAGAGCCACCGATCACAATTGATCTAGTTTGACCTATTCAAACTATGAACAGAGGCCTACAAAATGTCATTTCCAAACTATCTGAGAAGATGTTTTTTCCCCAAACTGAAGGTTCTAGGGAATTACATAGTAAAAATACTAGAGGTTTGCGAAGGCAGATAGAAATTTCATTATTTAGGGATCAAATGACGAACCAAAATGAAACCCAACTTTTCAGATTTAACAGCTTCCTACAGCTATAAAACGTTGTAACAAGGCTCCTAGAAGGGTTCAAAAAATTGCATACAATCATTCAAGGTAAATTAAGGATTAAATTGATTCCTCACATGATAAGGTACACGATGGAAGCTTAGCATCCCCTTTCTAGAGTTATGAAGGTTGCCTTGCGAGTCTCCACAAGTCACAATTTATCTATTTAAACCAGGAGATGGTCAAAATATTTACAAGGAAAGTCAACTTCAACTTGTCAATAAAAAGAGGTATTGTAGCAAACTAGTTTGGTTAGGACATTTCTAGATCATCAAAAAATGAGAGTTTAAGTTCATTGTTTATACAAGGAATATTACATCATGTAAGTTATGATATAACATTTTATTTTTTTAAAACAAGTTTTCTTAATAAAATTAAATATACAAAAATCCTAATCAGTTTAAAATTTTTTTTGATACCATTGCAAAATAAAAAATGAAAACAAAAATTATGAAAGATGAGGAGAGATGAACCATGCCTGGAAATAAAAGTAAGCGGTTGCCACTTTAGAGTTTGGTGAAACAATTTCTAGATGCACTTTGTACTTGGATTCCCATTTCTTTTCAAAACTCCCCTTTGGGCGCGTCTCATGTCTCTTCAAGGACTATTCAAACGGTAGTGAAGTTCCTTACTAAACACCCTTTCCTTGAAGCTATTTTTTTCAAAAGAAAAGAGTGTGTTGGCCAAGCTTGTTGATCTCTCTTTACACCTTCTAATAGCATTTGAGGTGGTTCAAAGTTTTGAAGACCTTTTGGATAGACCCATCTTGGACACCATGACCCATATTAAGATATCTTAATAAGCTGGAACTAAAAGGATGGGAAGAGTCAATTATAGTCCCCAAAGGTGATCTTGGAGATAAAGTTTTTTGCAAGTATTGCAAATAGATCATTCTTTATCACATACATGGAGATTATTGAAAACTCCATTGGTTGTCCCAGAGTATGACTTAACAATCCAAATGCATTTTCCAACTTTTTATGATGGCAGCAGAGGATTAATTAATTTGACCCCTCAAGACATATGATTTCCACCATTTGAACCCCACCTAACCTCTTCAATTATGCATAGATGTTTGACAGAATATTATAATTTGTAGCATTATGGCAATCCATCTCAAAGGAAGAGTTATTGTAAATTAATTGTAACTCTTTATTCCAGTGCATGTTATTAGAATAAGGGTACTAAACAATAGCTCTACACAACCAGAAGGTACACAGGTTGGGATTCGATTGGTGTATTGATGATAAGTTTTGAGTCCTCTTAAGATTTTGCATTGTAGTACTACATGGAATGTTAACCAAGCAGACATAATATCCATCATTTCTAGGTGGAAATTGTATAAGAAACACTTATGTCATTTAATTATTTACAATCCCTTTTCCACTAAACATGCTAAGCTTGCGTTTTAAATAAAACAAAAGTGAATCTTACATGGTCAGGGTTTGTTCTATTAGACCACCTATCTCTAATTTGTTTTACCTAATAGATGGATTTCCTTATGTAAGCTTTCTCATTATGCGTACATGACTACCATGTACTAGCAACTAAAACATTTGACAAATCCTCATTTTGGTGTAGGCTAGGAGGAAGTTGGCGATTCCCAGGAGGATCTCCACCTGCAAATGAATTTGATTGAAAGTTTATGAGGTTTTTAAATAAACCCATTTCGTGTATATCCTGTAGCCGTTGATGACCAAATGCCACATTACTTTCAGGTATTCAATTGAAGTAGTTCACATGCCTAGCATATGCTTCCACATTTTGCATGATTGTCTTCCAAAGAGATTCCAACTACAACATATGATAAAACCTAAACTTTGGCACAAAAGCTGGAGGATGCTAGCAATAAAACATATTTCCATTCTATGCTTTGAAGGATGTCAAAAAAACTTGTTCCAGCATTTGTAATGGCAGAAGATGGGAAAACACAGGAATATGGCACACAATGGAGATTGAAAGAGACAAATATTTCAGAGAAATAAGCGGGATAGTATGAAAGAGAAATTTAAATATCATTATCATATCCACTATATGATCCATTCACCACGCAAAATTATGTGAATTTAATAATTTTTTTTGCATCCACATGTAGTCAAATTCGTGAACAGTAATGTGAGGAGATATTCAAGTTTTTCTTTATCAGCATGTGCAGTACTAATTTAACCCACCATAGTACTCATTGGAGGATGAATACAACTGGAAGAGAATTTACACAGTTCCCTTTCAATTCTAAATTCACTGAAATCACCACTAACAACTAGATTTACACCGTTAACCTGGGTTTCACCCTTTGTTCACGCCTTGGATCCCAAACAAAAAGAAAGGTATTTGAATTATTATGTAGAGGAAAATGATAGGTCAAAATTTCCCTTTTTCGGTGGTCCCTGCCCTGTTAACACCCTGTACCTCCTTCCACTCAAACACACTTCCCCCACATCTCCTTCACTTCTGTTATTCAACCGCCCTTACACGCACCCCATCTCCTTATAAAAAAATAATATTTAATTTATATATTTATTTTGTGTCCTAAATATGCGCTACACTTCACTACCCTTATAGAAGGAGTGATCAGAGAGTAAGCGAAGATAATGACACATGTCACCAATGAAAATATACATGTACAAAGACGTGACCACAAGGAAAGAGGAATTTTTTTGATAATTTCTTAATGTTCTATGAAGATTGGTAGTTCTTCATTTTACATTATTATATAATTAGTATTTTCCTTGACATTATTTATCAACCTCAAGCTCTTAATATTTCATTATTTTAAGATTTTATCAATTTCTTATTCTTGTGGGTGCCCAATAGTAATTGACATCAAGATGTCACACCAAACTCAACACAACACAAATGACCCACGAGACATCTTGCTACATACTTTCATGACTGTATCACATCACAAGAACTCAATTGACCCATGGGAGGAACATACATAGTCCACACAACACAGAACTTATCACAATGCTGTCATAGACACAAAGGTACTCATACACATAAGTGACTACAACAACATAGAATCATCAAACATGTACACATACATGGGTATCACATGAACTCAAAACCATGATTGTAGCTACATAGTGTAAAGATGGAATATCCAATAGTCATACCAAGAATGAGGAGCCTCAAACATAACAATGTCTAACACTCACAAGAGTACACATAACTCATGACTACCAAACACAGTCACAAGGCATCACATCTCAAATATCTCATAAGAATCACCAAATACAATCCATATACCTCCCTAAACATCACAAAACAACTCCATATACTTCCCAAAGCAATCAATCACACCTCCCAAAGTCTCACAAATATCTTATTCTTTCCTTAAGTCTCTTATGCCTCCCTAAAGTCTCTTATTGCTCCCTCAAGAAAATAAAATAAAGATAAATTTTCCTTTTCACTCCCACAAAGAGGTCGGTCACCCTATGGCCCTAGGTGCATAGAGTCCGGATACCTCTAACCCAAGTGACATAATAACTCATGGTTCGGTAACCCACTAGTTATCTGTAACTCCTTGGGGCGTACCCCCATACAACAAAGTGGGTCCATAAGTTCCACCACTCCATGGTGAATCCCATGACCCTATTCCAGCACATTACGACATTAGAACCAACTATAACAATTCATTCAAATGCCAAGTGGCAACAATCCCAAGCCTTGGGCTAGGCTATAAATTTTTTAAACTTGATACGAAAATTTAAAACTAAGAAAAGTAAAAGGCCAAATAACCATAGTTAGTGCAAAAATATGCATATTAGTGCATCAACCAAATAAATTCCCAAAATATAAGAACATGTCACTCAAGAAAATTGTTAGTTCTAGCAAGAAAAGGGAAAGTTTTCAATTTACGAATAAAATACATGTATAGGAATAACACATTACAATAACTATGTTGGCCTTATATGGCCACCAAGGGGGGTACTCAATGAGTTGTTTAGCACTCAAAACATTGAGCCTCAACTCGTAAAATATCATATCAAATAATACAATTGTCATCATCTCTATCTGAATCATCCTGCCACCACTTCAACAAGGCTCAGCATAGTCAAAATCACATAGGTTGAATCCATACGATAACCATATCGGGAGAGAGAAAGGAGTACAAGTCACCATCTACTAAGCCTAAGGTGTCTGCAAAACACAATATGCATGACACCCATTGAGCAAGTGCCACACATACCAAACAAACAAAAGTGGGTTTTCAGCCTATGTATGGCTCCACTTCCTATCTCGTACTTGGCTCGAGTGACTACTCAATGGTACACATTTCCTCACTCCAAACATACACATTTTACCGATTTCCCTTAGGGTCAGTTAGTGTAGGGTCCACAACATAACATATAACTACATCACTAACACAATGGTGATTCACACACATTAACCATAGCGTATTACGCATGGTATATATACAAGGTATAACACAATCATTACTTTTATAGGTTACGATACATCACATTACCACATTCTGCACCCAAATTGTAATCATTGTACACTAGGGATCATACACTCACCATATGCCCCTAAATCATGACATAACCATCACATATTACATCAATTATATGTATGAGGAACACAATGTCTAACATTACAATATATAGTCAATTGTAATATAACATGGTGATGCACACAATTCCTCACAATACAGTGATGACATCATGATACAATCTAAATTTCACTTACACAATTTTTCTTGTGCATTACATCAATATATATATCACATAACGAAAAAATGATCTAACACTTCACAATCCACAATAAAATTCTTTTTCCACACATAATAAGGTGGTAGATCACACGTCAAATCTTCATAGAATCCATGAAAATGAGATACAATACTCTCATCAAAAGCACATTAAGATGATAAAAAATAATATGCACTAAGTGACATACACAACATGTGCATTCACAACTTCAGAATTATGACATAATTCACATCACGCTTATATCACATTACTCTTCCAATGTCCACCACCATCATTCAACACCATCACAACTCAAATATACACCAAAGGTTTGAGAGCATGAAGCTCCGCTCTGATACAAAATGTGACTCCCACATTTTACACACACAAAACAATAGTAAAAATACTAGGATATTTTTATTTGACTTACATTTCTCAATATACAATGCCACAAGGGATCCAAGTAAAGAAAACTCAAAGACGCATATGACACTTACAAGTCATCAAGTCACATAGACATATGACAAAAACATAGACATGTTGATGCCACACTTTTCCAAATGAATGAATACTAACAATGACCCAAACACAATAAAAGGACTCAAGGATTGGAAAACCCACAACACATCATTTCTTTAATTACACATTACTTATGATTAACATTCCAAGAACATTATTGTGCAAGGATAATTTTCTCCTTTTTCCACCTACAGATTGTTAAGTTCATTCCATATTTAATTTACAGTTTGACTGTTTTAATTTAGATTTTTATCCTTTACGAAAATTTCCATAACTTACATACTTATTTGGAATAATTAAAATTGCATATAAAGTACTTAAGTATCTATTTCTTATGTTAAGAATATGCTTCTCAAACATTTATTTAATGTCTACATTTTACCCTTGCAACTCAAGTGCATCTGACTTGATGTCCAGAAAGCAATATTAGGATTTAAGGGGGGGGTGGTTTATATTCAAGATACCTTTTTCCCATAAACATTATTTGATCATGGTATTTTTATTTCCTGATTCAACATTCTCACAACAAGAAATTGTATTTAGATTATATATATATCTATGTTTTATTTTCTCAAATTTTAATCTCACCAAGGGGAAACTTATATTCTTTGTAACACAAGAAAATGTTTAATTGAGTTATAAGGACTCCAAAAGTGGCATTGTTCATAACCTCAAATCTCATGTTTACTGTTATATGCTTTAATTTTACATCGCATTATGGTCCCATTATTACCCTCGTCTTTAAAACCATAGAGTTACGAGAGTACTTGCCTAACATCTTGAAGAAGTACATGATTGGAAGAACTATAAACTACACATGAAGCACAAGTTATTTGTGTTTAAGTTAAGATCCCGTGTTTTTGCATTTCACAATTCCACATGTGAAATTTATTTTGTTCTTAATGTCATAAAAGGGAATAACAAGGGATTACGAGGACAAGATATTTCAATTTCCCGGGTTATCTAAAGTCAACATGTTTCAAATCAATTTAGTTAGCAAGGAGTTACCTATAATTTTTATACTGACAAGTTAACCTCCTAATAAACTAATGGTTTAGTTTAGTTATAATTTTCACTCAAGGATTTATGCCCTATTATAGATTATATTAAGGATGAAAATCATATTTCTCCTATAAACCCTCCGTATAAATGATGAAGGCATGCTATATTGTCACTAGCCAAAGATAAGACTTTTAGCTGAGAGGATTAAAATAGGACATTGAACAAGATTTTATGTGATAATACAACTATTTCAACTATCTCCATGATGTCATTTGGATCCTATAAGAAATTCATTCGATGAAAAAATTTAATTCTTAATCTAACTTTGGAAGACAAGGTAGTCCACTAGGATATGAAGGAAGAGTTAGCTCTACTTACTCTAGATAAAGTCTTACTGTGTCGCTCCTATCTGTCATAGTTTATGATGTTGTCACTAAAAATACCGACCAAGACGATAAACCCATTCTCGGGATCTTATTTACCTAAAATAGGAGGTGTCCATCAAGTGTCAAGTTTAAGTTCATTTAAAGGTCTCATTCTCTTCTATTGCTAAAAAGGATTACACATAGGTAGGTTAGTTATTCATAGAATTTTATACCTAGGGTTGAGTTGTTTTGTTTGGATCTGTTTATTGACAGTTTACAATGTGAGGAACACAACATGGTAACCAATTAATCAAAAATTGAACTCGGAAAAATGGATACGATAGGTATTAATTTCAATTTCATTATAACATATATATTTAACCCTTTAACCATACGCAATTTTGGAATCATAATAAAATCCAGTGATTTAGATACATATTTCCCAGAGCATCCACTAAAACTAGAAACATACACACACTACTAAATTGATCACCAAGTATTTCAAATACTTTACAAAATATGGTAGCATGCCCCTACATTATACATATATTCATTTCATAATGACCTATAAAAATAACAATCATACATAGTGAATTAAAACCACCACCATTTTTGCCACCATTACTTGCATTCTGCAAAACCATGTGAGCATGGAATCAGACAATAAATCGCTGTCATGGCATCCACTCCTAATCTAGTATAATTAAAAAAATTCAGTTTCCCATTTACATATAATAATAATTGCAATATGCATTTGAAAGAAAAAGGTTAATAGGGACATGTAATTCGTTTCATTTCACTTTCATTTCATTTTGTAACCAAGGAGAGGGAAGGAGATAGGAAAGATAGAAAAACACTATTTTTTTCAAAAGGTTAGATTTTACACAAAAAGTCCACAATTATAGAGTTTTCTAATAGTTATTTTCAAGAGTCAAAAAGTTTCCACAGGTGGTTTGGTAACCCAACGAGGGTCCCACAACTGTCTATTTTTAACAATTTCCTCCTTACTACAAAAACGTTCAAATTAGGTTCAGAGGTTAAGAAAAAAATTTCAAATGTTGTCTTTCAATGAGAAAACACACCATGGTCAAATTTTTACATGTTCACTTATATACAAAGAGTTCATAGGAACGGAATATAATTCAGAAATGTTGACTAGTTTACGTTCGGATGACTAGTTTTTCGAGGGCCTTTGGTCATAATTGGCCTAGTTGCAAAAAAATAAAAGTTAGTTTGAGGGCTCATGATAACCACATCCAAAACTGAGCATTCAATAGAAGAACATAAAATGAGAAATATCCTACACAAGATCCCCTATATATGGAGATTTCACTATAGTCGATGGGACTAAGAAGTAACAAATGGTTATCAAACGACAACATGTTTACTAGAGTCACCGGTCATAATTTTTCCAGTTTAACCTATTCAAACTTTGACCAGAGGCCTGACAAAATGCCATCACCAAAATATCAACAAGATAGTGTTTTTCCCCTAGCTGAAGGTTCCAGGGAATTGTCCTAGAAAAAATAGTAGAGGTTTATGAAGGAAGATAGACATTTCATTATTCAGGGATCAAAAAATGAACCAAAATGAAACCCAAATATTCAAATTTAACATTTTCCTATAGCTATAAGATGGTGTAGCAAGGATCCTAAAAGGGCATCAAAAATATCAAATACGATCCTTCAAGGTCGATTCAAGGATTAAAGTGATTCCTCAAATGACAAGGTACACTATGTAAGATTAACAGCCCCTTTCTGGAGTTACGAAGGTTGCCATGTGATTCTCCGGAAGTCACAATTTATCCATTTAAGCAAAGAGATGGTCAACATATTTACCAAGGAGTCAAATTCAACTTTTCAATAAAAAAATACTGTAGTGATCTAGTTTGGTCAGGGAGTTTTCTAAATCACATAAAAATGAGGGTTGAAGTTCATGGTTTACTAAAAAATGGTTATTTTAATTGTATGAATAATGATACGACATTTTATTGTTTTGCAACAAGTTAATAAAAAACAATTTAATCTACGATGATCCAAAAAATTTAAAATTATATTTCATTGTAAAAGAAAACTAAAGTACAAGAATTATGAAAGATAAGTAGAGATGAACCATGCCTGGAGGGACAAAGTCGGTAAAACCCACATGATTCAGTTCATCATCTCAGTTGAGCATTTAGTTAAACAGTTCATGAGCTTCCACAACTCCACCATTTTACATTTTCTTGAAAGGTCGCAAAGGATTTTTTTTTTTATAAAAAATTTAACATATCATGTTATCATTGCAAACCATGAGGCCACACTTCTGGCATTTACTTGAATAGTTCATATGCCACTATAATATGGATGTGAGGATCCATGGGTGAATCCACCGCTGTGAAGTTAATTTTACACATATGGATAATGCATTACTTTATCATCAACCATCTTATATCCACCCTTTTATTTTTCTATCTACATGATAAAAACAATCTAATGTAGGTATATGGCCATTTTTTTTCTTTTGTCAAGGAGGTTTGTTGTTAAAAAAGGTTATTTAGATTGTCAAAAAGGAAGTGTTAGAATTGGCAACAAAACCGTGTCAATTCTTCCAGGATCAGCCTCAAAACTACCTTCCACATTCTCAAAATCAACTCTGATTCACACACAAATCGAAAGAATAACAAATCTATTCTATTGAGAGAAATATCAATTTCCTAAACAATCTGACAAGCCTAACAACAGTTAGTGGTAAGCATGTCCGTGCTCTAGAAGGCTCCAACCTCACTTTGAAAACCATGACCGCTGCACATATGAGTTGTCAAATTTGACCCATGTGCACAATGACTTACCACATTCGACCATGTGCACAATGAGGGGGGAAGATGCTCGTGCACGTGCTTAATCTCACTTTCCACAAACTCAAGTGAAGCTAGCCAAGGTTAAGCTGACAACAGTTAAGATTACCCAAGTTATGCTTACAACTAGGTTTGCACTGACAATAGGATTCGGTAACTGAGATCAAGATGCAAGAATCCTCATCTCTTGGATATAATTTTAGGGGATATGAAAGCAATAGATCAGTTGTGTCATACGTTGCCCATTTTTGGAAGGCCAATTTTAATACATTCTTTGAAAATAATATGCCCTGATATCCAACTTCTTTCTGCCTAAACACTGTACTTGGAATTTATTGGCATAAACTTCATTTTCATACAAAAAACAAGTGTAGGGCATGCTCCAACTGTCCTCGAGCCATGATATAAACCAAAAAGTCATAGACAATTGCCTGTATTAATATATATGGAGCAAATCTTTCCATTTGTTAATACGCAAAATTGATGTATTTGAAGAAATGGCATAACATGGAAGCCATGCAAGCCACCATGTTCAGATAAGAACCTTTGGGAATAATTTATTCACAAATATGAATTTATGGCTTGGTAACATCTTGTTCACAAACCATATTTGCTATTGATAATTTATTCACAAATATGAATTTATTGTTTGCTAATATCTTGCTCGCAATCAATCTTTGATAATATGTATTTAGTTACATGTGAATCATCCAACATTTGATCAATGCTAAGGATTAGAGATTTGGTTTTATGGTTATCTTTTATAGATCTTGAAAATCAATACAATGTTCCAAGGCACCGCACGGACTCTTGCTTCACATGATTACTAAACATTAGAAAAGTTCTTGACGAGCCAATCTATTATTGTTGTGTATCGGCATGCACCACACTAAATATTTATATTTTTACGATTTTCTCCCAAATTCTATTTCAATTATATGCTCCAAAGTTTGTTTTGGTGATGAGCTAGCTATTAAGTGTAAGAAAACCATAGTTTATTTCAAATTCTATCCAGTAAAATGCACCGAATAGACAATCTGCCAAGCCACCATTCCCAGATGTGCAACTTATTGTATCTAATGTTGACATTAATATCGATGCACCTTCTAAGCAATCATTGGATATCATTTTCCTACTGCATATGTGGTTGTAACTCATAACCCTTTTACTGCCTTAGATTCCACGGACTTGGTTTTTCTGGCATTGCTTCCAAAAATCATAAAAAGGGGAAAATTTTGATTGCCACAAATACACTTGGATATTAATTAGAGGTGGCTAGATTGCAGTGACAATTTCAAAAAGCTCTCTTACCAAGAGAAAATCAATTAATATGCACTTTGCAGATCACCAAGCCTCAACTCTTGTGTTGTCTCCGTTGTTAGAACATTTAATATTAAGTGTTCTTGTAAATAAACTATAGTTTATAATTAAATAATGTAGAATATATAATATTTTAAATTATTTAATATAAACTACGTGTTTATGGTTTAATTGATTTGTTATAAATCAATTATTATTTAATTGGGGTGCTTCACAAGAAGTCACACCCGAGCAATTAATTTTGGTTTACATTATACTTCTTCTAACAATGCAATTTTTTATGGATATTGTGATTCTAACCATGTTGGTAATGTGATAGATAGAAAATCTACAGCTAGATATGTGTTCAAGTTTGGTACAGATGTCATTACTTGGAGCAGTAAAAAATAGCCGACAATCTCGATCTCTTCTACTGAGGCAAAATGTAGAAGTGCAATGGAAGGGCGAATATAGTGAATTATTTCTCCTATGTGTACGCTAAAGCAATTGTTGGAAGATATGCACATGAAAGTTAAAGGCAGTACTCCTCTTCTGTGTGATAGTCGGAGTTGCATTGCTTTTGCTAAAAATCAGTTCAGCATCAGCGAAGCATATAGAGATTCATATGCATTTCATTTGAGAGAAGGTGCTCTGTGGTGATATAGATCTTCAGTAGTGTCTGACTGAAGATCAAGTTACAGATATGTTTACAAAGCCATTGTGTATTGTAAAGTTCTGCAAAATTCATGCAATGCTTGGCCTTTCAGAGTTGTCATTGAGGGGGAGTGTGAATGGCAATGTCACCTCCTAATGGTTGGTTGTGTGTTTTCTCCTTTTCCTTTATACTTCTGCTCCAATGTAAAGCATTATTAAAGATCTATTTATGATCTTAGTTAACTTATAACTCTAAGTTTACTGTACAGTCCAGTGGTGTTGCATCTATTGTAAAGGAGGTCCTTATTTTATAAAAGGTTCCTAAAGATGTTGGTATAGATTTTTCTATGAGAAACAGTGAGATGTAGTCTCACAAATCATGTTTAGCCTAAATCATAACTTTTGTTTATGGATTCCAAATCTTTTTGTACCAAAAGGTAAGTTTAACATGATGGTGTATAAATCCTTCAAAAGTGATATGCTAGCTTAAATCTTAACTATAGTTTATGGATTTGTAAATCCTATTTTACAAACAAGTAATATTGGCATATGGTTCCCTAATTAATATTAAGGGGGACCATTAGAACATAATATTAAGTGTTGTTATAAACCTTATTTTATAATTAATTAATTTAGAATACTTATATTGTGAATTATTTAATATAAACTATGTTTTTATGGTTAATTTGTTTTATTAAATAGATTTTGTTAAACCAAGTGCTTTGCAAGGATTCATATCACATCACTTAATATTTAAATGACCCATTGGGTCAAATGATTCATGTCGAATTATAATTGTAAATATGGCCATAGGTCATCACAAGTGAATCCAAGGGAATTGGATTCGCATTGGGTTAAAAACATGGAGCATGACTGAGGAAAGGATTTGTTGGATTTTTTGATGTTTCTCTTTTATGGAAAATTCTTCATCTATGTTTTTTTACCCCATTGAGGTTTTCCATGTTAAAATATGGTGTCTCTATGTAAATATGTTTATTTCACTTGTTTATTATAATGTATTTTGTAATGTTTCTTTAACATTATATATTAGATTAATTAAAAATCATTCCTAATATTGGAAAGATTACTGGAACTTTGTAGTGGCTCAGTTGTGTTAGTTGAAATTGCTCAGCCGACTTGGATGACGAGTAGGTGAAATGACTTACAGATCCCCCGAGGTGACAGGTAAGTGGGGGCACACCACATGGTGGCCTGAGGAACCACTACATTGATCTCTCCAAAATATGTGAAATCTCTGAGCTCTATCCTACCACGTGTCAACACAAAAATCCCCAAAATAATGTGGTATAAAATATAGTGTAATTGGAAAATTTGAAATCACACTAATATAGCATGGTCGCCGACTCTCCTTTTGAAAAAATAGTCGACCCCACTATTGAAAATACGATAGATAAACACATACAAAATAATGTTTTCCTCAATCAACTCTAAAATACACAAATAGGATCTGTTCACAAGCTAGGGTACTATAGACCTACGATTCCTTGTTGACCCTGTTTGAGCATAAAATTTTACCATCGGTATTTAGAGCATATGATGTTTGATTAATTCCCTCAAATATGCGTTGGCAATATATCAGAGTGCTCTTCTGTACTATAATGGTTTAGGGATAATTAAGAAGCTTTTGAACTCCAAAAATATCCTTTGGATCACACCTCCTGAATAAGACCTTTTGGTCCCTAAAATTTAAATCACCTACTAAATTTGCTAAATGAATCTCTGCATTACACTAATATACATAAACTAGAATATAACATAGTTGTTACTATTTCAAAATATTAAAATGATTATAATAAAAAATTATTAGTATGAAATGCCAAGAAAACGCTTATCAACAAGTGTCCAACTAAATCCCTAATATTACTCCATTAAATTCAATGTACAATCTCACCCAAAATAGATTAGTATGAAATAGACAACCAAATTCCAACAATAGGCTGATGTCCACTAACCCTAAAAAAATTTCAACTCTATAAAATATAACTGAAATGGATCAATATGAAATACACGACTAAATGCCAAACATAAGTGAGTGTCCATTGAAGTTGTGAAAATGCAAAAGACTACAAATATTAAGTAGATGAGTATGAAATGATGACCAAATGACAATGATATATGGGTTTCCACTAACCCTGTTAAACTTTTAATCATGATAAAATATCACCACAATCTGTATAATCAATGAAAAATATAATTATAAAATAGAAAATAAAATGCTTTATCAACAAGTGTCCAATTAACACTGTGAAACAAGAAAATCACTACAAAATATCACTAAAATGGATCAATATGAAATAGATGACTAGATTCCAAGCATAGGTGAGTGTCCATTGATCATGTCAAATCACCTAGTTAAAGTAAAATATCTATTCAATGTGAAATTGGGGATTAAAACAAAACTTCCTGCAAAAATGTCACATTCCAAATTGGTGAACCTGCCAATAACTACAAACGATCACCAAACCTGTGCAACTGCAAACCAATTTGTTAGTGTAATTAATGTAGACCTTAATTGTAACCAATTGTGATAGTTACAAATAAATTCCTCAAAATGAGGGACTTAAAACATGTGCAAATATCATGTGTGGATACAAAAATTTGTTATATTAATTATGATTACAAACTATGCCTAAATGGGTCTTACAAGCATCTATACTTTTACACACAATAGACAAAAAATACATTTAAAATGTTAATCCAAAATTACAAATATTGAACATGCCCACTAAACATATGTACTATGTCGTATAAATCACAATTGAATCTATCAACCATAAATGTGAGAAGAAAAATTTGAGCATGTTAAACATGCCACTCAACTCTTCCCTACAGGTGACTCAAAAAATTAGATTCAAAGCTAAAATCATATGGGAAAATATCCTTTCAACATACAACAGGAATCCCAGAAAAGTATGCTATGAAGAAAATGAAAGTATCGTGCATGGTAAGGACAATTTGAACAGAATGAAATAGATGTCATATACATCCTTAAAATATAATAGGAATTCAACCATTCTATATCCTTGAAAGTGATTACCAATTTATTTCTCTATACCTCTATAAAATCCAAGATCCCACTTAGAAAATATTTCAATAGAACCTCTTTACCAGCCTTGCCAAAATGACGGTTGGCTCCTTATTTACACTCCATGTGAGTGATTTATCTCCACTTGATTCAATTGAATTACTTACCAAAACACATATCCAAATGGAAACATAAGGTGAAATAGGAGATAGCATAAACCTTCTTCCAAATATAATGGTAAACACTCCCTTTTCATCAACACAACAAGGAATCCCAAAATAGTATTTAGAGGTTAAAAAAAAACATGCTAATCAAAATCATAACAATGCAATAAAAAACTATCTAATAAATTGTTAAACAAATCATATTGCTAATCAAAATCATAGCATTTAGATTGATGTCAATTGTCACCAGTCATTAGAGTAAAATTTTCAAAGATTTTGAGTTGAAGGACTTGTTAATCAATATGGTAGTGAGAAAACCGTGAAGATGGGAAAACCTGTGAAATTAATGGGTCGTATTGTGTGATTTTCAGGCCTAAATCGGAACTTTAAGTCCCATATGTCCCAAGTACTAAAGTGTATTCTATTCTCCGATCGGCCTACAAACACCAACACTTGTAGTCCCATTTTCGGGCAAATCGGAGAGTTTAAAACCTAAGTGCCCCAAAGCCAAAAATGCAATCTGTTCCATTTCGGCCGAATCATCCTTCCTGCGTACTTCGCACTTTCCTATCCCGAATGTCCCAAGTAAAAAGTGCGAGTTGTTCCATTTTCACCCGAACTGGCCGAACCGCGTACTCCAGAACTTTTCGTCCCAAATGTCCCAAGTTCGAACAGACCTGTTGTTCCATTTTCGGCCGATTCGCCCGATTTTGTCCCAACTGTCTCGAGTTCCAAATTGCTCTCTGTCCCATTTTCGACCAAAAATCCCGAGTCGCGTACTTCAGAGCTCTTTGTCCCAAATCAAAAAATGCAAGATGTTCCAATTTCGGCCGATTTGCCCGAACCGCGTCCTTCGCGCATTTTCGCCCCAAATGTCCCATTCTCAAAAATGCGCCCTGTTTCATTTTCGGCCGAGCCGGTCAAGTCGCGTACTTTGGAACTTTTTTCCCCGAATGTCCCAAGTCCAAATGGGCCCTTTGTTCCAATTTCAGCCGAAACACCCGAATCGCATACTTCGCACATTTTTGTCCCATTTGTCCCAAATGCATTTGTGCGTCCTCTCCCTGTTTCACCCAAACCGGCCGAACCGCATGAGTCGCGCATTCGCGTCTCACCCGCCCCAAGTGTACCAAGTGTCATTAATACTTAGCTTTTTCCCACTCATTCCGAATATGATGCTTTTTCAAATTGGTGGTTGTGTATTCAATGCGCATTAAATTCATTCCGCCCCCCAAATGGATATATAACCAAGCATACCACCTTCGTATTTTTTGCATTGCTTCCTTGCTATCATCTGCTCAAACTCTTGCAGTCTAGTTCCCTGCACAAATATCCCTTCCCTTTGCAAATTCCTTCCAGAGTCTAAGTCGCAGCTCCAAATCTATCAATATGAAGATCAAGTTTCAGGGATAGGAGCAAATTTCTCCACTTCAGTCTGCCATCGAAGAAGCAAACAAAGACTATCATACTCACGTCGAGTTTGATAAAGAGATGGAGAAATTTCTGGGATTTTGGACTCAGTCTGCAACCAACACGTCAGTCCCTCGTGGCAGAGATATAGCTGAGTCATTGAAGAAGTTCAGGCAGCGGATTCTGAAGACAGTGGGTCCCTCCCAGTAGCTAGCCACCTGTCTCCTTCTCCTTCCTTTCCTTTTTTTTCCTTTCTTTTCGTATTCTTTGTAATTAGTTAAGGTATTGCAATTGGCAGTACTTAACTATTCTTGGTTAAAAGAAATGGTTACGAAGAGTAACCGACTTGTAAGCTATATAATGGCCTTTCCACGCCATTTTGAAAGGAGGAAGAACTTGGATATTTGCTGAAAGTGTAAATAGATCTTAAAGAAATCAATACAAAAGGGATTTCCATTCTTTGTCTATCTGATTCTTGTTGTCTCTGTGTTTTCCTTTAGATATTGTGAAGATCATTTTGTTCCTAACTCGTTTAGTCTCTCTGATTGCATACTGTTCAGTTTTGCAAGTACAGTGATCTTGTACAACCAAGGAGGAACTTTGTGTCCTTGATTAACAAATCTGAAGAAGGTTATTTATGGAACTTTGTGTCCTTAAATTTAATCTCACTCAACCATCGCAAATGATCTTGTCTTAAAATTCCTTTGAAGCTTCACATACACGAAGAATTATTCTGCTATCTATAATTCTGAATGTTGTTATTCTGCTCATCTTCTTATTCCCTTTCCTCAATCCTTCTGTAACTGATGATCCTTGTGGAAAACACTTTCGTAATATCCAAGTTCGACCATAAAATAATGTTTTGTACTTTTGTAAATAAGTTTGTTTCAGAATAAGGGAACCTCTCCCATTAAAGAGGAGGGACTTCTTGTCCCCTGACTGTTGTTCTTCTAAAAAGTCCTATTTGAAAACCAACAGTTTTTGGTGACTCCGCTGGGGAAAATCGCATTCCAGTACTGCAATTTTTCGATCATCCTTTGATCTGGCGACTCCACGTTTCACTCGAGGGAGAAGGGCCCTTGGTATCGAATATTCTCAGTTTCAGCTTTTGGAGCAACAGGGTTTCCCTTTCCCTTCCAATAGAAGAACTCGTTCGACAAGCACTCCACCTGTCCAAGATAGAAGTCCTACGGGTGGTATTCCTTCAGAGCCTGCTAGTCCTAATCTACAAGCTTTGATCCTTGCTGGTGTTACAGTTCCCCTCCGAACCGTATTCCCAAGAAGAATGGCACAATTACCATGGGGTCAACGTGTCAGACCCCTAGCTCTTGCGCACCCTTTGCATGAGTTACCTAGAGGTAACCGAAAGAACTTCCCAAAATTTAAAGGAGATGGAAAAATTCACCCTGATGAACATATTGCAGCATTCATAGTTGCATGTGGGGTCTTGGGGGTTGAACATGAAGATGTCTCAGTAAGACTGTTCGTTGAGACGTTACAGGATAATGTTGCTGACTGGTTCTATCACCTTCCGGCTGGTGCCATCACCGACTGGACTACCATGAGAATTCAGTTCGAAAACCGTTTCAAGCCGGCAGAATATGTGCATGCCCTGCTTGCCCAGATTTCTCAGATAAAGAAAGATCCATCAGAACCCATGAGAGAATTTGTGGCTCGGTTCAACAGATTGATCAACAAGATTCCTGTAAATACTCGACCGGTTGATCAAATTCAAAAATGTTTCTTTTTGAATGCCCAAACGCCTAAAGTCAGTTATGCTCTAAGAAGGGCTAATCTTGGAACGCTTATTCTGGATCAAGAACTGGCTGTTAGTGTCGAGGACGACCTGATCATGTCAGGAAAGTTGAAAAGAGATCCTCCTAAATCTAAATCTGTTGCTTCTTCCTCTTCCACCTCTGGACCCAATTCTGATCCATTAGTCCAGAAACTTGCAAATGATCTAGTGGCTATAAAGAAACAATTAGCCCAGCATGCACCATATGCAGATGTTCCGAGAAGAAATTTTCAACCCAGAAACCGTTTTCCAGCTCCCCACACAAGACTGGCACTTGAAGGACCTCCTGTCAAAGTTCCGGTGAATGCAACTTGTGAGGTTGAAGAACCAGAAGATGATAACGAAGCTTGTGAGGAGTTCCTAGAGCAATTCGATGATGAGGCAGAAGAACTCGAAGGATCTCGAGTCAATTTCTTTACCACTGAAGGCATTGATGACGGAGATGACTATGATGAAGTGGTAGCAGATATGAACATCAAGTCATTTGCTGTCATGACTCGAGAGCAGACACATCAGAGGGAAAAGGTGACACAGCCCCTAAAGAAATCTAAGGAGCAGCCGACAACTATTCCCGTGATTGCAAAAAGGGGATCTCCTCTTCCTACCTCATCTGCACCAAAGGTAAGTACTGTCAATCCTGCTCCCAAAGTTGCTTCTTCTTCTTCTTTTTCTCCCAGAATTGACAAGCCTAGAATTCCAAATGATGATGGCCCATCCACCTCTGGATCCTTTGATATCGTTGATCATCTTAAAAGGACTAAGGTTCAAATTTCAGAAGCTGAATACTACCAAACCCACCCTAAAGCTTTTGCCAAGATGATCCAATTTGTAAATTCCCATTCCAAGACCACCTCTAAAGGCCTTTTTCCCACACCTCCTTCTGCACCACAACCTAGTCTGGTAGCTGCTGTCACCTCACCTGGAGACAAAATCAAGCCTTTTTATGTAACACTTCTTATAGCTGGCCATAGGCTCAGTAACTGTGTCATAGATTCCGGAGCCTCTGATAATGTGATGCCTGCTAAGGTAGCTCATGCTTTAGGCTTGACCCTTACTCGCACTTATGGATCTTGCTACTTCATGGAAAGTAAGGAAGTACCTTTAGTTGGAAGGATTAAAGATGCACAAGTGGCTTTTGCTGCTTTACCTGAAAATAAAGTCTTGGCTACCATCCTAGTAGCAGACATTTCTCCTTCCTATGGAATGTTGCTAAGTAGGAACTTCTGTAAAGATGTGGGTGGAGAGATTCAAATGGATTGGTCACACGCACTCATTCCTGTCAATGGACAAATGAAGAAGTTACTACCTGAGAAGCAGTCCAAGTATATTGTGCAGAAGACTGATGATCCTAAGGCACAAATACTCTATGAGGACAGGGGCCATGGTAATTACATGATTTTATCCCCTTATGAAATCCAACCCTCCAAAGTATCACCAAAAGATCCTAATGGCGTCTGGATTTTAGAATTTGATGGAAGTTGTTCCTCGGCTGGTTCTGGAGCTGGTGTCCTGCTAATATCACCTGAAGGATGCCTACACCCTTTTTCATTCAAGTTGCAGTTCGAAAACACTAACAATACAGCAGAGTATGAAGCTCTCCTTCTTGGACTGCAAGTAGCCAAAGAACAAGGTGTAAAAAATCTTCTGGCTCGTGGTGATGCAGAGCTGATTGTGAAGCAAGTCAGAAGCCTTTTTCAGGTAAAGAATGGAAGGCTGAAGCATTATCGGAATCAGGTTTGGGATTCAATTGAATTCCTTGATGCCTTCTCTATTGAAGCAATACCTAGAGAAAAGAACAGCAGGGCTGATTCACTGGCTGTCTCAGGGTCACTACTGATTCCCCATCCTGAATTCTCTCAGGATAAGTTCACTATTGAAATGGTCCATCGACCTAGTGTCCCTGACAATACCAATAACTGGAAAGTTTTCAACGATGACCAGCATCTTCTTTCCTTCCTGGAACTCAAAGGTAACTTCGAACAACTATATTTTGAGGGAAGTGACAACCTGCCTCGTGAGAGTGTGTCCTCTGACCAAGCTGTCACCCAAGGAGAAGAAACTGATCAGGAAGGGTGCATTAAGCTCAAAGGAAACAAGATTCCCAAAGGTTTGGTGAGTTTGGAGGAGTTGTTTGATAAACACGACAGATACGTGAGATCTAAAGCTTCTACCGGACCTCAGCAATCAGCTGAGTATGATAAGATTGATATTGGGAGTTCTGATGACCCGAGGCTGGTAAATACTGGAAAATGTTGCACAACAGAAGAGAGGGGAAGAGCAATTGATCTTCTAAGGAAGTATAAGGATGTTCTTGCATATTCTTATGAAGATCTAAAAGCCTTCAAGCCAAAGGAAATGCAGCACTCTATTCCTCTCAAACCAGGAATCAAGCCTTTCAAGCAGAAGCAAAGGCAGTATAATCCAAAAATTGCTGACACCATCTTTCAGGAGATCCAGAAGTTGTTGAAGGCTAAGATTATTTTTCCCATTCACCATTCGACATGGATTGCAAACATTGTGCCTGTTAGGAAGAAGAATGGTGAGATCCGCATCTGTGTTGATTTCAGGAACCTGAATCAGGCTTCTCTGAAAGATAACTACCCTCTGCCTATGATGGATCAGATTCTGCAAGCAGTAACAGGATCTGAAATTCTATCTATGCTTGATGGATTCTCGGGATACAATCAGGTAGAGGTTGATACTGCAGATCAACACAAGACAGCCTTCACCACTCCTTGGGGTACCTTTACCTACAAGCGAATGCCTTTTGGGCTGATTAATGCTGGTGCCACTTTCCAGAGAGCTATGGATCTGGATTTTGGAAACTTGAAAGGGAAATGTATAGTCGTATACCTTGATGACCTGACAGTGTTCTCAAGGACAAGAGCGGATCACTTTGATCACCTGGAAACAGTTCTGCAAAGATGCCGAGAGCATGGGATTTCCTTGAATCCTAAAAAAATTGTCTTCTGTGTTACAGAAGGAAAGCTATTAGGGCACATTGTCTCAAAGGACGGCATCAAGATTGATCCTGAACAAGTTCAGGCCATCCAGCAAGTTCCTCTCCCGACCAGTAAAAAAGGCGTGCATTCCTTCTTCGGTAAGATCAATTTTTTAAGAAGGTTCATCCCTGATTTTGCAGAGTTGACCCTGAACATTTCTCAGATGATGAAAGGGAAGCAAACATTTGGATGGTCTTCTGAAGGAAAGGAATCCTTTAAGGGTATCAAGAAAGCCATTGCTAAAACTCCAGTTTTGGCCTGCCCTGACTTCAGCAAATATTTCATCATCTATTGCTACGCTACAGACAATACCCTGGCTGCTGTCTTAACCCAAGAAGATTCTGATGGACATGAGCTACCAATTGCCTTCATGAGCTATATCCTGAAGGATCATGAGCTAAATTACACCATGATGGAGAAGCATGCTTTTGTAGTAGTCAAAGCTGTCAAGCAGTTCCGTTTCTATATCCTCAATTCTCACTCTATGGTGCTGGTTCCAGATACGACTGTTAAGTCAATTCTTACACAGCAAGAATTTGGGTCTAAGAGAGGAAACTGGGTGGCTAAGGTCCAAGAGTATGACATTGATATCAAACCAACCAAGCTGGTTCGTGGCAAAGGTCTTTGTGAGCTCATTGCTGAAGGAGCCAAACATGAGTTGTTGGAGGAGAAAGCTGATATTCCTACTGTTCTATTCCTGAGCTCTGTCGATGAATGGTATGCTGACATCGTCCATTTTCTCACCTATGGGGAATTCCTCTCTCATTTAACTGCCAAGGAAAAGAGGACTGTTAAATTCAGATCAGCGCAATATGTACTGTGGGAAAATGCTTTGTTCAAGCGTGGCCTAGATGGGAGATTTCTGAAATGTGTTGATAAGGAAGAACAGAGAAATTTGCTCTCAGCTTTCCATGATCAGGCACGTGGAGGGCACTATTCATCAACAGTCACAGCTCACAAGATACTCCGGGGAGGATATTACTGGCCTTCCTTGTTCAGAGATGCTTCCAAGTGGGTGGATAAATGCGAGGCCTGTCAGACCTTTGTGGGAAGACCCAAACTAGCCACTTTTCCTCTCAAGCCAGTTGTGATCGAGGAACCATTTCAACAGTGGGGTCTAGACTTCATTGGTACACTCAACCCTGTTTCCAGTGCTGGCCACACGCATGTGCTAACTGCCACTGACTACTTCACCAAATGGGTGGAAGCTATCCCAGTCAAGAGCACTACTTCTGAAGTAGTGTGCAACTTCATCAAGGAGAACATCTTGGTTAGGTACGGTGTACCTAACAAGATTGTAACAGACAATGCTTCGAACTTCTCCTCAACTGAGATCATGGATTTCTGCTATGGGTATGGCATCTCTCTGGCTCATTCTTCAGATTATTATCCCTAGGGGAATGGACAAGCGGAATCCACCAACAAAAACCTAGTGACTATCATAAGGAAGCTGGTCAATGAGTCTCAGTGAAACTAGCATAAGAAGCTTTATGATGCTCTTTGGGCAGACAGGATCACACCTAAAAGAGCCATTGGAATGTCTCCTTTTCAAGTGGTGTATGGAGTAGAAGCTCAATTGCCAGTGACAGTGGAATTGCCAGCCTTGCACCTGATGAAGGCCATTGAAGACACTAGTTTCAGTGATGCTCTGGACAAAAGAATCATGTACCTGCACAAACTGAACGAAGATAGATTGGAGGTTGCTGACAGAATATCTACTCACCAGCAGAAGGTGAAGGTTCTGTTCGATAAGAAAGCTAGGTCCAGAGAGTTCCAAGTTGGTGATACCGTGCTGTTATGGGACAAAAGACATGAACCTCGTGGTAGCCATGGAAAATTTGATTCTCTGTGGCTTGGACCTTTCAAGATAAGACACTTTGCTGGTAAGAACTCTTTCTATCTTGATTACATGGATGGTTCCCCTCTCCCACTTCCCTATAGTGGGCAGTATTTGAAGTTGTTCAGGTCATAGGTGACTAGGGAGTCCCTTTATATATTATGTACAGTGTTTTTGCTTTTGCTGCTTTTGGTGTGTTTCACTTCTGTTGTGTGTGTTGCCCTCTGTATTGGTTTGTTTTTGACTCCTTTGCCCAATGGATAAGGCACTGGTCTGCTTCACTGAGTTGTCTAAGTTCTTGCCTTGTCTCATTCCATGAAATTACACCAAGTCATCCCCAAAAGGAGCCAGCTGTTGTCTACTCAAAATTTCCCGCTCTGATAAGAGTAAAATTTTCAAAATTTTGAGTTGAAGGGTTTTTCTCTGAAGTGCCTAAGTCGTGAAGTTAAAAAATCTGTGTTTTGGGTCTTTTTGTCCCATTTTCGGGCCTGTCGGAACTTTTTGTCCCATCTGTCCCAAGTACGAAAGTGCGCTCTGTTCCTTGATCGGCCGAAATCCCCGAAGCTATCCCATTCTCGGGCCCGTCGGAAAATTTTGTCCCAAGTGTCCCAAAACTTTTTGTGCAAGTTTTTCCAATTTCGGCCGAATCATCCTTCCCGCGTACTTCGCACTTTCCTGTCCTAAATGACCCAAAGTTAAAAGTGCGAGCTTTTCCATTTTTGGCCGAAACTCCCGAGTCACGTACTTCGCAGCTCTTTGTCCCAAATCAAAAAATGCAAGATGTTCCAATTTCGGCCGATTTGCCCGAACCGCGTCCTTCGCGCATTTTCGCCCCAAATGTCCCATTCTCAAAAATGCGCCCTGTTTCATTTTCGGCCGAGCCGGTCAAGTCGCGTACTTCGGAACTTTTTGCCCCGAATGTCCCAAGTCCAAATGGGCCCTTTGTTCCAATTTCGGCCGAAACACCCGAATCGCGTACTTCGCACATTTTCGTCCCATTTGTCCCAAATGCATTTGTGCGTCCTCTCCCTGTTTCGCCTGAACCGGCCGAGCCGCGTGAGTCGCGCATTCGCGTCTCACCCGCCCCAAGCGTACCAAGTGTCATTAATACTTAGATTTTTCCCGCTCATTCTGAATATGATGCTTTTTCAAATTGGTGGTTGTGTATTCAATGTGCATTAAATTCATTCCGCCCCCCAAACGGCTATATAACCAAGCATACCACCTTCACATTTTTTGCATTGCTTCCTTGCTATCGTCTACTCAAACCCTTGCAGTCTAGTTCCCTGCACAAATATCCCTTCCCTTTGCAAATTCCTTCCAGAGTCTAAGTCGCAGCTCCAAATCTATCAATATGAAGATCAAGTTTCAGGGACAGGAGAAAATTTCTCCACTTCAGTCTGCCATCGAAGAAGCAAACAAAGACTATCATACTCACGTCGAGTTTGATAAAGAGATGGAGAAATGTCTGGGATTTTGGACTCAGTCTGCAACCAACACGTCAGTCCCTCGTGGCAGAGATATAGCTGAGTCATTGAAGAAGTTCAGGCAGCGGATTCTGAAGACAGTGGGTCCCTCCCAGTAGCTGGCCACCTGTCTCCTTCTCCTTCCTTTCCTCTTCTTTCCGTTCTTTTCATATTCTTTGTAATTAGTTAAGGTATTGCAATTGGAGGTACTTAACTATTCTTGGTTAAAAGAAACGGTTACGAAGAGTAACCGACTTGTAAGCTATATAATGGCCTTGCCACGCCATTTTGAAAGGAGGAAGAACTTGGATATTTGCTGAAAGTGTAAATAGATCTTAAAGAAATCAATAAAAAAGGGCTTTCCATTCTTTGTCTATCTGATTCTTGTTGTCTCTGTGTTTTCCTTTAGATATTGTGAAGATCATTTTGTTCCTAACTCGTTTAGTCTCTCTGATTGCATACTTTTCAGTTTTGCAAGTACAGTGATCTTGTACAACCAAGGAGGAACTTTGTGTCCTTGATTAACAAATCTGAAGAAGGTTATTTATGGAACTTTGTGTCCTTAAATTTAATCTCACTCAACCATCGCAAATGATCTTTTCTTAAAATTCCTTTGAAGCTTCGCATACACGAAGAATTATTCTGCTATCTATAATTCTGAATGTTGCTATTCTGCTCATCTTCTTATTCCCTTTCCTCAGTCCTTCTGTAACTGATGATCCTTGTGGAAAACACTTTCGTAATATCCAAGTTCGACCATAAAATAATGTTCTGTACTTTTGTAAATAAGTTTGTTTCAGAATAAGGGAACCTCTCCCATTAAAGAGGAGGGACTTCTTGTCCCCTGACTGTTGTTCTTCTAAAAAGTCCTATTTGAAAACCAACACAATGCAATAAAAAAAATCCAAGAAATAAGTTTTACCAAATTTAAGGGTTGATCCCTCTTCCGGGTTTGACAAATTGAATAGATGGCTACAACCTATTACACAAAGGTTAACATATGGTTAAATTTTAAACAACTTAAATGTTGCATGCTACAATACTTAACAAAAATTTGTGAATATAAAATCAACTCAACCAATTGGTACCCAATAAATATGAGTACAAAGGATATCCCCTTCTTAAACAATGTTCTAATTTCATTCTCCATATCTCAAAATGGAAAGTAGTATTTTCACTTTCTCCTAATAAGAGGACATGGGTAAAAAAAGATATAGTTATTATACTTGAAAGGAAAGATTCACAAGATGGTTTATAGTCACCAAACACTTTGACCAATGCTAACTCTGACTGGCCTCAATTCGCATACCTTCAACACCTTGCAAGTGAGATCAAGATAGATCTATCTATCCATCTCGTTACATGGTTCCTTGTTTACTGTAAACAACCTGTACTCCCAACAACTACATGTTGCAAATGGAAGATCAACAAGTCCAAATGTCTACACAAACTGAATGAAACCAATTGAAAACTGATATAAAAAATTAAATACAATTAGAAGCTAATCCAACATACTAAACACTTTGATACCAAACTTGATCCATAAATTAACATTGATCGTGTGTATAAATAGTTTAGTAAATAGATCCTTTAAAATATCTCGCAAAGGTGCAATCCTACAAATTTATTAATAAATTAGTAAAAGAGAAATCGGTAATGGTGTTCAAATTATGATCATTCAACTAACACATACATCCAAAATTGAAAGAATTCGGATCGTAAAAATCCACATCCAACTGTGCATTCAAACATGATCAAATCATCATTTCCCATTTTTTGTTAAGATTTCATTAATGATTAAATACTAACTCCTTACTCTGGAAAAATATAATGCAATAAAGAAATCATGATGCTCAAATGATAACAGATTTCACTCATTGATTGGGGTACCTCTCTAGGATCGCTTACACATAATATGATCAATTGAAAATTGAATTTGTAAGTACAATGTAAATATTGCAAATGTTATTGGATCCTGAAACATTTAAAAATGCTCTTATCATACCTTCAAAATACTCTGATTATGACCAAAAATGTCCTCCACCTTCTCATAGCACTTGCATGATGAAATTCCTCATGTTTTACGTCAAAAGTGGTTTAAAATGATTCAATACAAAATCAAATGAACACCAAATTGAGAAACCAAAACTCTCATTTTTATTTTCGCAGAAATATGAACATCTTCCTAAACGTGTTAAACTCCTAAAAATGCCTCCAAATGGGCTAAAAATTAAAAAAAATGTAATATACCCCTTAGCTGTCATTACACTGTCAGACCAAATGTGGAAAAAAAACCCTATTTAAATAGCATAAATCCCATTATCCCCCGCTTATAACTCATACACGGATAAGTTTTGGCACTTAAGATATTACTATGATATTTACGGTTTGTACCCCTAAAAAAGCTTATTTTTTCATGTAGTTGGGAGGTTAATCCCACATCCATCAGGATTTTCTACCATAAAGGTTTCATATAGCCTGAGATTAGTGTGTTAGACCATGGCTATGGCCACTCCTGATTTCTTTTTCCCGAAATGGGAAGGTACCTTCCCTGCAAGCTTGATGGTGTGTTGAAGTGGTTTGACTATGCTAGAAATGTTGTTGGGACATTGTAATGTTTCAGTCATGTTAGTTGAAATGGCTTGGCCGTCTTAGATGGAGAATTGGTGAAACTTCTTATAGATAGCTTGAGCTAGAAGGTAAATTGTAGCAGGAAACACAGTGGCTTGAGGACCCACCGTGTGGATCTCTCTAAAATATACCACATCTATGAGCTCTATACTACCATGTGTCATTACAAAAATCCATGATATAATTTGGAATAAGAATATAGTGTAATTGGAAAAATTAAAATCACACTAATATACCATGACAATCAGTTCTTGTTCAAAAGAAATATTGGACCCCACCGTTGAAACCTAATTTTTTGCATGTCTATTGAAAACAAGAGAATAAAAATCAACCAAACACATCCATGAGAAGTTTTTTGTCTCAATCAACTCCAAAATACAAAAATAGGATCTGTGCACAAGCTAGGGTGTAATGCCCCGTTTGGCGGTTACCCAGGTTCTCGGCGTAGTGACCTTTCCCTCGTTGGGTGTCGAACGACTGAGTGTAATTTTGTTGTCTTAGACCATGTCTCAGCGATGTTTTAGCCCCCCCTCTCCTTCTGGCATCCTCAAGTAATTATCGACACCTCCCTTTTGTGGATTGTGTAATGTCCTGTGTGTTATCCTTTTACAAGGGGATCTTGTTGTCGCAATATTAAGCAAAATCGTTGGTCAATATTAATGTGGGTAGAAATTATATATATAATTATAATATGTAATGGTAATTATGTTATTTTAATTTAATGATCGATCGGCCCTTATTTTATAAGTATTATTATTTTACCTTAATTTCGATCATCATCGATATTTTATATTCAGTATCTCTATAGCATTTCTTCTAGTTGTTTCATCTAATCGTGTTGTAGGACGAACCCCATCCTGCGCTGAAGAAGGGGTTGCCCGTCTTGGTGCCAAGGTAGTCTTTTCTCCGTGTTCATCTTCAGTGTAATCTCTAATTTTTCCCCCCCCCTTTGTGTCGTTGCTGACGCTTCCTGTGCTGGCCTCCGTGGCAACCGTTACTTTTTCCCTATTTAATGGAAATTTGCGTGTTCGAAGCCTGGTAGACGGCTTGTATGGCAGGTTAGTATTTTAGGGTATGTCCCTTTAAAAAAAAGAGATTCTTATATTTTTTTTACAACAAGGGGGATTGTTATGAATAGTCGATCATTGTCGTCTATTATTAGTGTCGATCTGGACAGTCGACATTATTAATATTTTAATAGTTATTCATAGGTTGCTGGCATTCTTTTCGGTTTGCATTTTTTTTAAACCAAACTAACTGATTTATTATTCTTTAAATAAATATATATATATATATATATATATATATATATATACATGTATAGATATAAAAATAAGATGAAATGAAATAAAATATAAGTAAATAAATAAATAAATAAATGAATGTTGTGGTTGCGTGGAAAGAACGAGGGGTAGGTGTGTGGCGCAGGTTGGAGGAGACTGAATTAAAATCAAAATTTTAGGTTCTTGTGCCTAAGGCTCTACCGTCCCTCACCCCTTTCTACCATCTAGACTTAGTGTGTGGCCATCTCCCACTGGCCTTACCTCTGCCAGCCGCCCCACCTTAATTTAATTCTGATTTGCGAATCTTCTTTGTTTTCTTGTTGACTGCCTGCTTTATCCTTCTGTGACCGCGTGAGTTTTCCTTTTTGTTGGACTGCGTGTGGAGTGGTTGAGAGGCCAGAAAAATCTTTCTGTCATGGCATTTTTCTTCCTGGTTCCTCCCTGCGCACGTGGTTTTAGATGAAGCTTCAAGCTAGTGAAGCAGGCATGTTACCTCCACTTCCATTGGGTGCTGCGAGGTGTGTTCTAGTCAGGAATCCACTGCAACAGTGATTAGCCAGGTGGCAGCCATGTTGCAGTATGGCAGAAGCCTTTTTGAGCGCTTACAACAAGTAGGTTGTCCAACTATGTTGTTATCTATTTAGTATGGAATGCATCCTCAAATTCGGGATTCTCCTTCAAGATATTTTTATCAAAATCAACTATGTGACAGTGAGAGTGTTACGAGGAGACCTGATGAAGTTTATTGCAAAGATTCTCTATTGAGACCTTACTTGTTTTACGATGTAACTCATGGAAGAGAATCTCATAGGCATGGATCTGTTTCATATCAGAATATTCATGAAAGCAAAATTTACTTGCAATTATGAACTTGCTGGAAAACGTGGCAGACTATTTTGATCCGGCTCTTGTTGGTTTTTTTTGTTGGAAATCCTCCTCTTCTTACCCTGCGCACATGGATGGATGTCCACGCCTATTCCAGTCTGTCTTTTGACCTGGTTGCATGGGCAGAGAGGCCATAGAAATCCTTTCTGTCAGGGTGTTTTTCTTGCACTGCTGGCCCTTAGAAGGAGGGAAGTATGTTTGGGTGCTGTTCTACTTCCCTCTGCTCAGTTTTGTTCCTGTTTGCTGCAACGAACCCTCTTCCTTTCATTATCTTCTCCTCTGTGACTTGGGCGATGGATGCCTCTTCTCCTCCCACATTCCAGCTTCCACTGGCTTCATCTACAGTCTGGCTTGTTTTATTGGGTGTGGGATTTAGGGAGGGCATCCAAAGTAATGGAAGAGGCAGGAGAGCATCCAAAGCAATGGAAGAGACTGAAGGACGATGTTGAATCTAGAGAAAAAGGCAAGATATTTCTACACTTTTCTACTATTATTATATTTAAAATTATTGCGAAATCAAACCACTTTTTCCTTGCATTGATTTGTCAGTTGGATGTCATGATGGGAGGTCTCCCCTTTCTGCTTGTTCCTTCTTGTTTTAGCTTTTATCATTGTCAGTATGTTGGTCGAAAGGATGCGTGTTCCCTCTCCACTGGGTGTTATGTTTCTCCTGCTCAAGTGTTAGACCTTCGTCTGTTTGTTTATGTATTAATTTCTTCTCTGCGATTGAGTTGCAAGTTATTATGTTGATCAAACTAGTATTTTCGATATCATGGAAGTAAGTTTATGATAACTATGAAGGACCTCCCTAGCACCCAAGTTTGTCTTTTGACATTTTTTGTTAGCTCCTTCGCAAGTCCCTTTGATAACCTTTTGGCATCGAGAAAGAAAGGTTGTAGGATTAGTGTGAGCAATGTGTGGGCTAGCCAGCTTAGAGTTTCGGTATTAAAACTTTTAGAATGAAAAGGTCTGTGTGCAATGTATTTTCCGTCTCGCGTGTTTAGACTCTTATATTATCTTTCATCTTGTTTCTAGGATATTAAGGCCATCCTCAAGAAGTACCTTGACCATCCCTATCAACTTGAACTATAACTAGCTTTTCGGATTAACTAAGCTCGAGGTTTCGTTGTGCGAATCTAGTACCTCGTTGACACTAGAATATTTTTGGTCTAATCCCCCTCTGTGAATTATTGTTGATGGTGCTCTTCTATTTTTCCTAACTTACATTATTTCTCCTTTGTAGTGTTAACGCTATTAATTAATATTGGTCGGTTTTTATGCACATAATTACCTTAATATTTTGTGATGGGAATTTCCTTAAATGTGATTAATCTTCGGAAAAAACTCACCTTTCATTTGATAGTCTTATGGATTCATAGCGGAAGGTTTTTTTTGATAATGTCACTTAGAAATTATGTTTGTATCTATGTGTGACGGTTGACTGTGTTACCAAGGGTTTCCTTAAAATATTGTTGTTTTGGGAAATAGGTAAATTATTTTAAATTAACCAAACATTAGAATTGTTGCGGAGGTTTGCAAATCTTTAGTGTTACAAAATTTGTTGATGACATTATTGTATAATCTTGTTTGAAAAAACTCCCTTCTTCTCTCGCGTGTTTGCTACTAGCCTGTAAGATATTGGCCCTTCTTGAATGATTGGAAAATCTTTGTAATTAATGGTCAAAACTAGTATACTTTGCCTTCGCTTCAAAACTTATGTTGTGTGTAAACTCTATTTGATTTCCGGTTTGAAACTCAATTATACACGGCTTTTTGTGTTAATTTTTGAAACCCGTGCTTCCCCTTTCTAGGGCTGATCAACTCTTGTTCTTTTAGAAATATATTATTTTAGCCTATGCGTTTGGTACCTTTGATAAATTTCTTAGATGGTTGGTATATATATCAAATTTCAATCTTGTAATTATTGTTTAATTACTTACTTGATGGGAATTCTGTTTTTGCTAGATTGTTTATTTTCTCCTTATAGGGCCAAGGGCCAGTGTCATACGATTGCTATACTTTCGTTGCTTTTGCTCCTAACTGAAGTACACGGTCTTTTCCTTCTTTGATTGGCAGGATAGAGACTTTATTATAACTTGATGTGTTCATAGTGTTTAGAGGTTTGACCCAGTTCTTGTTATAAGGTGCTTCCTTTTGTGGTATTGTTAGATAATAGTTATGGTGGTTTTGTGTAGCCTTATCTTACTCAGTTCTCGCGAACTAACTCTTGTGGAAAATTTGTTGCAGATGGATTTTTGTGAGTAGATGAGGGATAGACTTTTAGATTTGTACATTAACCTAAGTTGAGAAGTTCTTTTGCATGAATCCCTTTTTATATTGTTCAACTATTGATAACATCTAGTGGAAAATTTAGAAAAGGATCAATGATCTTAGTTTATTGTATCGTGGATTATGTCGTCTTAACTTTGGAACCTTGAATTGTCTGTCTATCTTGGAAAATATAAGAAATTTGGATTACCGCTTGTTGAGTGACCTTAATGGATTATCGGTATTCTAAGAGTTGATGTAACCTTATTTCGTTTTCGTAAATGAATATTGTTAAACTTTATCCCTACGATTAAATGTTGAGTTAAATCTTTCTAAGACTTAGTAATAGTGTGTTATAAGTAAAATAAAATGGGTTGTTTAATACTTATAGAAGTTAAACTAAAATTTATATTGCAAATAAATTAGTGTAGAGGTGACCAACTTGAGAGCATGTAATTCCATAAGTGATCAAAGATGAAACTATCCTTTGTTAAGTAACATTATATAACTTGATATCCCTAGCTACACTAATGAACACTATCCCTTTCATGGTGAAATTATTAAACGAACTTAAGGGAAATCTATGGTTAGATCTGGAAGATAATAAGATTTAATAAGCAGGAGAAAACAATTTAGAAACCACACAATCTATCTCTCAGCCATTGGAAGGTAAATTGTTTTATTTTTATAAAACTCATTTAGTAAAGCCTAAGTAAAATCTTTAATAATTCTGGTTAAGTTCTCAAGTTTCAATTATATCTTGGTAATAACAAATGAGGTCTTAAAGAGGATTTCAACTCAACCTTCTCCCTCTAACCTTTTTCCAAGGTGCTTTGTCTTTCTTCTCTTAAGTATGTTGAACGCAAACCCATGTTGTCATATGGGCATGAACAAGTTCTAGTAGCGTAAGTGTAAATAGATGGCCTTGTGGAATTAAATTACCCCTTTCTCTAAATAAACGAATTAAGCAAATAAATGTCATAATAGAGAAGATTTAAAGATGATTACTCAGTGTAAAAAGAATAAACTTAGCTTGGTAAGATGAATTGTATGAATCATATCTTGAGCCTCCTTGAAAATGTAAGCTAAGAATTGCAAGATGTCTTTTTAAAATAAATAACCCTCAAGAATATCTCATTGTGGTTGGCCCTAACTGTAAGTGTGTTCTGTGGTTGGACTTCTATGTTGTCTTGTCAAAAAGAGAAAAGTGTATTATCCTTTTGGGTGTGAACGTTTCCGTGCTGACCTTGTGGTCATCCCCGTAACAAGTGGTTCCCAGAGTTGGTTGTAACTTTGTGACGACATGTTGTGTCGTGTTATGTGTCAAAGCAAGTCAAAAAAAAAAATATCCTGTCTTTTACTGTGTTGTTCGTGTGTGAATTTCTTGGGTCGTTACACTTGGTATCAGAGCGTAGGTTCATGCTCTCGAACCTATGGGTCAGATTGGAGTTGTATGGTGATGTTACATGATGGTGATGGTGTTACATGATATTGTTTCATGGAGATTATGGTATTGCATGATGGTGGTAGATATTGGAAGAGTAATGTGCTTTAAGCATGATGTGATCCATTGTCGTAATTGTGATATTGTAAATGCACATGATGTGTATGTCACTTTGTGCGTATTTGTTATCATATTGATATGTTGGTGATGAGAGTATTCTCTCTCCTTCTTGTGGATTCTATGAAGAGTTCACGTGTGAATTACTATTTGTGATGTGTGAAATGAATTATAATGTGGATGACATAGTGTTGGAGCATTGTGGCATATTGTGATATGTAGGTGTATCAATGTGTTGTATGACTAGATTGATGTTAAAGTGAATTGAGTTGTATCATGATGTTTTTACCATGTTTTGAAGAAATGTGTGTACCACCTTGTTATGTAGCAATGGATGTTATGTTGTGATGTTACTATGTTCATCATATGTATGATTTGTGCAAATATGTAATGCTTCATGTTGTGATTTAGGGTCATACGGTGAGTGTATGAACCCTATCGTATGGTGATTGCACTTTGGGTGCAGAATGTGGTAAAGTGATGTGTTACACCCGGTGAATGTATGATTGTGATTTGCCCTGTATATGTACCATACGCGAGACTTTATGGTAGTTAGAGTGTGTAGTTAGTGATGTTATGTTATGTTGTGAACCTTACGCTAACCGACCCTGAGGGAAATCGGTAGAAGTGTATGTTGAGAGTGAGGAATGGTGTACCATTGACCAATCAACTCGAGCCAAAACCCACTTCGGTTTAGTAGATGTCATGACGGACACCTCAGGCTGATTCTTTCTCTCTCTCCCTATGTGGTTGTATGTATGGATACAACCTAAGTGCAACTATGACTATGTTTAGCCTTGTCGAAGTGGTGGCGGGATGATTCAGATAGAGGTGATGACAGTTGTATTATTGATATGTATTTTGCGAGCTGAGGCTCGATGTTCCGAGTGCTAGCAACTCGTTGAGTACCCCTTTGGTGGCCAGATAAGGCCACACAGTTATCGTAATGTGACATTATTATAAGTTGATTTTATTCGTAAATTGAGCTTTTTACTTTATTTTGTAAGGACCAGCAACTTTTCTTGATTGCCATGCTTTACAATTTTGGGCATTTCCTTGGTTTTGGCACTAACATGTGGATTTTGACACTAACTATGGCTATTTGGCCATTTATTTTTCTTGGTTTTGGATCTTCTTTTAAAATTTTAAGATTTTTACCGCCTTGCCCAAGGCTTGTACTTTGCCACTTGGCACTTAGATTGGATTGTTATGCTGGTTCTATTGTCATGATGTGTGGAATAGGGTCATGGGATGCACCATGAAATGGTTGGACCTATGGACCCACTTCGTTGTATGGGGGTACGCCCCAAGGAGTTACAGATAACTAGTGGGTTGTTGAACCACGCGTTATTATGTCACTTGGGTTAGGAGTGTTTGAACTCTATGTGTCTTGGGCCATAGGGTCAACCGGCCTCCTTGAGGGAGGCATAAGAGTTTGAGGGAGGCATAAGAGACTTGAGGGAGGCATAAGAGTTTGAGGGAGGCATAAGAGACTTTGAGGGAGGCATAAGAGACTTGAGGGAGGCATAAGAGTTTGAGGGAGGCATATGATATTTGTGTGTATGGTTGATGTTTCAGGATATATGTTGAGTTATTGTGATGTTCTGGTAGTGGTATTTTGATGTATGTGTTACTCATGTCAGATGGATATGTGTTGTGATGTTGTGGATATGTCATTGATGCCCTTGTGGACCCTATGTACATGTAGCATTTGTTATGGTGTCATGTGAAAATTTTTTTTTTCATACGATGCAAATTGAGGAAATGTCTGGTGGATTGTAGTACTCTTTTGTTTGAGTATTTGGTATGTCAGTCATTGATGTGTGTCGAGTACTATGTTATGTGGACTATGCCTATTCCATTCCGTATTTGAGTAACCTTTTCTGGTGTAATACAATCATGAAGTATATACTTGGGTGTTGTGAATCTGTAGTGTCTTTTTGAACCTGATAGGGTGTTGTGTTAGCAGTTCATGTTGGGCACCCACAATAAGGAATAAACCAAAACTCTTCAATGATGAAATTTTAAAAGAAATTAAACTAAGAATAATGCTAATGGAAAGGAACTAATGAAATAATAAATAAGAGGGAACTGCCAATCTTCACAGAACCTTGAAAGTTAAAATTTCTAACTAATGTTCCTAAGGCTACCATGTGGTCGTGCTTTAATCAACTAAAATTTTAAACCATAGGGTGTACTTTCTCCTTTACCTGTTCTTGGTTGCGAACCATTTCTTTTTCCGCTGTGTTATGTCGCATCGAGGACGATGCTTTTCTTAAGGGGAGGAGAATGTAATGCCCCGTTTGGCGGTTACCCTAGTTCTCGGCGTAGTGACCTTTCCCCTTGTTGGGCGTCAAATGACTGTGTGTATTTCTGTTGTCTTAGACCAGTGTCTCAGCGATGTTTTAACACCTTCCCTCTCCTTAATTGCGTTCTCGAGTCGTTATAATCGACACCTCTTTTATGGACTGTGTAATGTCCTATGCGTTATCCTTTTATAGGAGGATCTTGTTGTCGCATTAAACTAAGCTTTTAATCGTTGGTCAATATTAGCCTGTGGGTAGAAATTATATATATAATTATAATATGTAATGGTAATGATGTTATTTTAATTTAATGATCGATTGGACCCTTATCTTATAAGTGTTATTATTTTACCTTAATTTCGATCATCATCGATATTTTATAATTTTTTTAAGTGGGCTCTATAGCAATAATTCTTCTAAACCCCTTGTATTGCCATCTAATCGTGTTGTAGGACGAACCCCAAGTCCTGCGCTGAAGAATTGAGGTTGCCCGTCTTGGCGCCATGGTAGTCTTTGCTCCGTGTTCATCTTGAGTGTGTCCGTAAAAAGAACCTCTATTTTGTTCTTCCCCCCTTCATGTCGTTGATTGAGTGCTTCGGCTGTTCTACTGGTCCTCCGCCGCGACTGTCATTTACTTTTTCCCTGATTTAATGTTGCAAATTTGTTTTTCAGTGTTTCTTTGAAGCCTGGTACTTTTCTGAGCTTGTTTTCTGCTGTAGGTTATATTTATCTTGGGATGGATTGAGCCTTTGTAAAGTGGTATAGTCCCTTTCAGAGGCTATTTGCCATATTTAATTAATAATAATAATAAAATAATACATAATAATAATTGCGTAACAATATGATAGTTTTATCATTGATCGACGATAACTCATTATTTTTAGTGTCGATCTGTCTACATTATTATCGTTCCTACGATTTGATCCTTTGGGTCGCTTTACAGAATGCTGTTCCGCGCTGAGGAAGGGATTTGTTTGGTGCATGGTTTTTGAATGCCAAAGCTAGTTTTCAGGCGCTTGGTAGATGTTCGCATGTTGTTTTTAATCCTTGTGAGTAGATGGACAGTTCATGTCTAGATATAAAATTAAGATGAACGTAAAATAAAAGTTTCCAGGGTTGAATAAATCAAGTAATAAAGGAATGCTGTGGTTGCGTGGAGAAGGGGGGGTAGGTGTGAGGTGCAGGTTGGAGGAGACTGAATTAAAATCAAACATCTTTAGGTATCTTGTGCCTAAGGCTCTACCATTACGATCACTCCTTTCTGTCATCTAGATCTTGGTTCTTGTGGCCATCTCCCACTGGCCTTACCTCTGCCAGCCGCCCCAGCTTCATTTAAATCTGTGATTTGAAAATCTTACGCCTTTTTTCCAGCTGCCACCTTGGACTGACCTACTATTATCCATTCTTCTGACCGCGTGGATGTTAGGTTTCCTGGTTGAAGGAAGATGCACCTGTTGTGAGGCGTGTGAGATGGACATTTTTTTTATCACCTTGCGTGAGGGAGATGGGCTCAGCAGTGGAGTCCTTTTTTCTTCACCTTGAGGGGCTCATTTTGATTTCCTGCTTCAATCCGTACATGGAGCGTTGTATAGGTTTTGCTGGCCAATGGAGCTTCAAGCTAGTGAAGTAGGCGTGTTTCCTCCACTTTCTGTTGGGTGCTGCGAGGTGTGTTCTTGTCGGGATCCACAGCAACAGCCTGCAACAGTGATTTAGCCAGGTGGCAGGCATGTTGCAGTATAGTATGAAGCCTTTGTGAGTGCTTGAAGGAACAAGCAGGTTGTCCAAATATGTTGTTATCAGTTATTCAGTATCGGTATGCATCCTCAAATTCAGGGATTCTCCTTCAAGATATTTTTTTTATCAAAATCGACTATGTGACAGTGAGAGTGTTACCAGGAGACCTGATGAAATTTATTGCAAAGATTCTCTATTGAGATGTGCTTGTTTACCATGTACTCATGGCAGTTAGAACCTACTCTTGTCCAAGGATCTGTTGCAAAGCAGAATATGTCATGAAATGCAAAGCGGTTCTTGCAATTTTTTTTGCTGGAAAACGTGGCAGCTATTTAGAATGGACTTCTTGTTTTTTTTTGTGGAATCCTCCTCTTCTTGACCCTGCGCGCATGGATGGATGTCTACACCTATTCCAGTCTGTCATTTTGACCTGGTCTGCATGGGCAGATAGGCCATAGAAATCCTTTCTGTCAAGGCGTTTTTCTTGCACTGCTGGCCCTTGGAAGGAGGGAAGTATGTTTGGGTGCTTTTCTACTTCCCTCTGCTCAGATTTTGTTCCTGTTTCCTGCAACGAACCCTCTTCCTTTCATTATCTTCTCCTCTGTGACTTGGGTGATGGATGCCTCTTCTCCTCCCACGTTCCAACTTCCACTGGCTTCCTCTATAGTCTGGCATGTTTTGTTGGGTGTGAGATTTCGGGGAGGGCGTCCAACGAGCAATGGAAGAGGTTAGGAGGGCGTCCAAAGCAATGGAAGAGGCAGGAGGGCGTTGAAAGCAATGGAAGAGACAGGAGGATGATGTTGAATCTGGAGAAAAAAGATAAGATATTTCTACACTTTTCTACTCTTACTATTTTTAAAATTATTGCAAAATCGAGCCACTTTTTCCTTGCATTGATTTTGTCAGTTGGATGTCATGATGGGAGATTTCCCCTTTCTGCTTGTTTCTTCTTGTTTTAGCTTTTATCGTTGTCAGTATGTTGGTCGAAAGGATGCGTGTGCCCTCTCCTCTAGGTGTTATGTTTCTCTTGCTCGAGTGATAGACCTTCGTCTGTTTGTTTATGTATTTATTCTTCTCTGCGATTGAGTTGCAAGTTATTATGTTGATCAAACTAGTATTTTCGATATCATGGAAGTAAGTTTACGATGACGATGAAGCTCCTCCCTAGCACACAAGTTTGTCTTTGACGTTTTTTGTTAGCTCCTTCGCAAGTCCCTTTGATAACCTTTTGGCATCGAGAAAGAAAGGTTGTAGGATTAGTGTGAGCAACGTGTGGGCTAGCCAGCTTAGAGTTTTGGTATTAAAACTTTGTAGAATGAAAAGGTTTGTGTGCAATGTTTTTTCCGTCTCGTGTGTTTAGACTCTTATATTATCTTTCATCTTGTTTCTAGGATTTTAAGGCCATCCTCAAGAAGTACCTTGACCATCCCTATCAACTTGAACCATAACTAGATTTTTGGATCAACTAAGCTCAAGGTTACATTGTGCGAATCCAGTACCTCGTTGACCTCGGTCTAATCTTGACACTAGAATAGTTTGGTCTAATCCCCCTTGAGATTATTTGATGGCGCTCTTCTATTTTTTTCCTAACTTGCATTATTTTCTCCCTTGTAACTGTTAACGTTATTAATTAATATTGGTCAGTTTTATGCACATAATTACCTTAATATTTTGTGATGGAAATTTCCTTCAAGCATGTGATTAATCTTTGGAAGGAAATTTGAACTCTTTCAAATAGTCTGATTGGATTCAACATGGGTCGTCTATAGGAAGTTGTGAGGACAACAGACAGGAGGACAAGACCCTCCTCTTTAAAGCTGGTTCCCTTATTCAGAAACAACCTATGCCACAATGTACTCTACATGCATTTGTTGGTTAACTATTCTATACCTAAATGTTCTATGAAGGGACTTACAAAAGGACTGAGAGAATGAGAGCATAAAATGAGCAAGGGGACAAAGATGATACACCAGAAAAGGAGAGTAATTCTTTATGCTATGTAATCACCAAAATGTCTGAAATACAGAGGCCTGTATCATTGCACACTAGAACAAGGTGGTGATAGATGGAATTTATCTAGCAAAAGGCAGAAGCTTCTGTACAATAATATCTGATTGCCAAGCATGCAAATGTTTAACGTGAACACAATTTAATGAATCAATAGACACAAAGTTCCTTCTTATAGACAAGATCAAATCGGCAAGAAACAAACTGCAAGACAAATGATCTTCACATGGAAGAAAACATCCATGAAAGCTTTGAATTTTATTGCTTCCTGGTAGCACAGATTCAGTCTATTAAAGGATAAGTCCTTCTTATTGATTTCTCTATAATCTAGGAGTCCACTTGCAGGGCCTGCAACACAGTTCTGGCCAATTCCTCTTCGTATGGCGCAAAAGTTAGGCCAGCTATCTAGCTACCTATTTTGGGCCTGGCACTCTTCTGTCACCGTTTACGGGAATGAGCACCGTTAACTGACTGCCAATTTAATAGAAAAAATGAAGAAGGAGACGAGAAAAAGTTAAAAATCCATGAAATCTGGCTTCAACCACCTGTTGAGGCATTGAAATTGAGTGGAATGGTTAGACCGGACTTGGAAAAGGCTGGCCGTGAACTTTCCCTAACTGCTGCCATGTCTCTGAAAGAATGATCGGCCATGCTTTCGGCTTAATTGGCAACTCCCACTGCTCCAAAATCTATGTGCTGAACCTGGCCACTGTTTTCAACAAATCTTCGCAATCAATTTCTGCGCGGTGTCATGATTTCTTGATTCGGCTGTCTCTCAAAACCGAGGATTCCAACGGACCAATTTTGTCGATGTTCCAGAAACTCGATCTTCATATTATGGCCTTCTGAGAGCCAGTTCGGTTTGGGTCTGGCACAGCGTATTCTGTCAGAGTTGACGGGAAAAAGCATCAACTATGAAGTTTTTGCATTGTTTCCTTCTATTTTATCAAAATCGGAGACGCGAATTCTCAAACACGAGCCGCTCCGGCCGATTGAACGTTTTGGGAAGACGCACAATGCACTTTTCTCCTCTGAAAATGCTCGACTGGATTTCGGCTTTTCGGGCGAACCGGCCGAAAATCCCTTTGTCCCAAACTTTTGATTCAACGGCTCTGACTTAGCCAATTTTCAAATACGCGACTCGGGAGTTTTGGCCGAATCATGGAAAAGCGTGCATTCCATGTCCCTTTGGGACCGGTGACAAATAAGTTGCTGCATGACTGCGGTTTGGGCGAATTTCGGCCGAAAATGCGTCCAGGCGCGTCCCTTTGTTGACCATTTGGCCGTTGGGACTGAAGTCAGGCCCTGATTTCGGCCGAATGCTTGCCGGTTCTAGCGTAATTGCAGCAACAGAGTTCATTTGAACTTGGGACATTTTTTCCGGAGTACGTGGTTCGGAAAGGTTCGCGATGACTTTGTGTTTTCCGGACGACTCGACTGTTTTTGACTCTATTTGGGACGAAAACTTCGGCCGATCCGTACACGGTTCGCGTAGGCTTTTAAGGCCGATCCTCGCGAAGTACCTTGACTCGCATCCCTATCAACTTGAACCATGGGACTAGCTTTTCGGATCAACTAAGTCTCGAGGTTTCATTGTGCTGAATCCAAAACCTCGTTGACACTTCGAATAGTTTTGGGCTAGAATGCCCCTCTTGTGAATTATTGTTGATGGCGCTCTTAGCTATTTTTCCTAACTTGCATTATTTCTCCTTTGTAGTGTTAACGCTATTAATTAATATTGGATGCACGTAATTACCTTAATATTTTGTGATGGAAATTTCCTTAAATGTGATTAATCTTCAGGAAAAAAAACTCATCTTTCATTTGATAGTCTTATGGATTCATAGCGGAAGGTTTTGTTTTGATAATGTCACTTAGAAATTATGTTTGTATCTATGTGTGACGGTTGACTGTGTTACCAAGGGTTGCCTTAAAATATGGTTGTTTTGGGAAATAGGTAATTTATTTTAAATTAACCAAACATTAGAATTGTTGTGGAGGTTTGCAAATCTTTAGTGTTATAAAATTTGTTGATGACATTATTGTATACTCTTGTTTGATGGAACTCCCTTCTTTTCTTGTGTGTTTGCTACTAGCCTGTAAGACTTGGACCCTTCTTGGATGATTGGAAAATCTTTGTAGCTAATGGTCAAAACTAGTATACCTTGCCTTCGCTTCAAAACTTATGTTGTGTGTATACTCTATTTGATTTCCGGTTTGAAACTCAATTATACATGGCTTTTTGTGTTAATTTTTGAAACCCGTGGTTCCCCTTTCTTGGGCCGATCAACTCTTGTTCTTTTAGAAATATATTATTTTAGCCTATGCGTTTGGTACCTTTGATAAATTTCTAGATGGTTGGTCTATATATCAAATCTCAATCTTGTAATTATTGTTTAATTACTTACTTGATGGGAATTCTGTTTTTGCTAGATTGTTTATTTTCTCCTTATAGGGCCAAGGGCCATTCTCATACGATTGCTATACTTTCGTTGCTTTTACTCCTAACTGAAGTACAAGGTCTTCTCCTTCTTTGATTGGCATGATGGAGACTTTATTATAACTTGATGTGTTGATAGTGTTTAGAGGTTTGACCCAATTCTTGTAATAAAGTGCTTCCTTTTGTGGTATTGTTAGATAATAGTTATGGTGGTTTTGTGTAGCCTTATCTTGCTCAGTTCTCGCGAACTGACTCTTGTGGAAAAATTTGTTGCAGATGGATTTTTGCGAGTAGATGAGGGATAGACTTGTAGATTTTTTCATTAACCTCAGTTGAGAAGTTATTTTGCATGAATCCTTTTTATATTGTTCAACTATTGATAACATCTAGTAGAAAATTTAGAAGAGGATCAATGTCTTAGTATATTGTATCGTGGATTATGTCGTCTTAACTTTGGAACCTTGAATTGTCTATCTATCTTGGAAAATATAATAAAGTTGGATTACCATCTTGTTGAGTGACCTTAATGGATTATCGGTATTCTAAGAGTTGATGTAACCTTATTTCATTTTCGTAAATGAATATTGTTAAACTTTACCCCTACGATTAAATGTTGAGTTAAATCTTTCTAAGACTTAGTAATTGTGTGTTATAAGTAAAATAAAATGGGTTTGTTTAATACTTATAGAAGTTAAACTAAAATTTATATTGCAAATAAATTAGTGTAGTGGTGACCAACTTGAGAGCATGTAATTCCATAAGTGATCAAAGATGAAACTATCCTTTGTTAAGTAACATTATATAACTTGATATCCCTAGCTACACTAATGAACACTATCCCTTTCATGGTGAAATTCTTAAACGAACTTAAGGGAAATCTATGGTTAGTTCTGGAAGATAATAAGATTTAATAAGCAGGAGATAACACTTTAAAAACCACGCAATCTATCTCTTAGCCATTGGAAGGTAAATTGTTTTATTTTATAAAACTCATTTAGTAAAGCCTAAGTAAAATCTTTAATAATTCTGGTTAAATTCTCAAGTTTCAATTAAATCTTGGTAATAACAAATGAGTTCTTGAAGATGATTTCAACTCAACCTTCTCCCTCTAACCTTTTTCCAAGGTGCTTTGTCTTTCTTCTCTTAAGTATGTTGAACGCAAACCCATGTTGTCATATGGGCATGAACAAGTTCTAGTAGCGTAAGTGTAAATAGATGGCCTTGTGGAATTAAATTACCCCTTTTCTCTAAATAAATGAATTAAGCAAATAAATGTCATAATAGAGAAGATTTAAAGATGATTACTTAGTGTAAAAAGAATAAACTTAGCTTGGTAAGATGAATTGTATGAATCATATCTTGAGCCTCCTTGAAAACGTAAGCTAAGAATTGCAAGATGTCTTTTTAAAATAAATAACCCTCAAGAATATCTCATTGTGGATGGCCCTAACTATAAGTGTGTTCTGTGGTTGGACTTCTATGTTGTCTTGTCAAAAAAAAAAGTGTATTATCCTTTTGGGTGTGAACGTTTCCGTGCTGACCTTGTGGTCATCCCCGTAACAAGTGGTTCCTAGAGTTGGTTGTAACTTTGTGACAACATGTTGTGTCGTGTTATGTGTCGAAGCAAGTCAAAAAAAAATTATCCTGTCTTTTACTCTTGATGACCTAGTTTTACCATGACCTTTGACCAATGGTATCAGGAGCATATGGTGTTTGATTTAGGAATTAAAATAAGAATTGGAAATCTCTCAAAACTATCTTCCATAATGTAATGGTGTAGGGATAATTAGAAATATTTTGACCTCTCGTAATATCCTCTGGATTATATACTTACCCTCTAGATGCTAACTTTCAAGAGAAAGCAATCATCCATAACAAATATGATAAGCACATGACCTTAAAAACAACATTCTCTTGTATCATAGCTTCAAGGGTACCTTACTCCATTATCTTGCCAAGGGTAATCTCTACTATCTTTGAGAAATAACATGGGGGAATTAGTGGGGGATAATGTAGTGAACATCTTATAGCTAGTGAAAATTTTAAGGGATCCATGAAAATAAATCTTATAGAAAGGGAGGTGAATCAAAACCATTATCTTCCCCCGCTCTTCCCTCAAAACTATTTTCACTTTCCTCTCTACACCATCTATATCAGGCACACTAGGACTATCAACACATAACATAGTTCTCAACCCCATCCACTCAACCAAGAGCTTAGAATTGAAAGGATAGTAATCTATCATGCCTTAGGTGATCATGGGTTTTCCCAAGCTCATGCTCTCCATCGTACAATTCCATCTGCAATAGATTTGAAAACAACCCACATAAGGATGCGAGAGGATCATGAGATTAGGAACAAACCCCCATATGATCAAATCCCTATCCTTAGTCTACTCCTAAAACCCCTTCAATAGCTCTAGTTCCAGCCCTTGGACATGCATGATGGCCCATACAAATTCCTACTAGCTAGCCTATGTCTGAAGCTATTCCTTGCTTAAAGCCGTCCGGCTGCCAAAAAAAACGAACACCGCATAATATGGAATATGAAAATATAACCACTGTAAACATGCCACCTTTGATATATCTATGGCCTTGTTGTGTGGTATATCATTGATCGAGCGATTAAACCTAGTGGTGAAAAAAATGGGACCAATACTCCAGATGGGCCTTCTTGTGAGTATCTCAATGTTACAAATCTATGAGGCTTCAAAGGCATCAAATGTATTGAAAATATCCTCATGGCCTTCCATTCCTATTGGAAAATACCTCTTCACTATTTCCTTCACGAATTCCATTTTTGGGTTGAGCATATTCATAGGAAAATCTGACCTACACAACATGAAATCAAAACAAATATTGGGAATCCAATCACATCCTTTCATTTTTTAATGGAGGGAAAGCATAAAGGTCATCCGATTTCAACACACCCCTAACAATTACATATTTGTCATGTATGTAATCCAATGCATCAGAATCAGCGAGCCCCGATCCAACTAGGGAATGCCTTTTGGCTTAATAATCCAAATATTGTGATATTCAAAATAGAGTTGTCTAAAATGCATCACATGAAGATATTGTAGATCGTCAAAATATTTTCTTGAATAGATATTGGATCTTAAGTAGTTCCATGTACTAAATGGTACTCTTCCTTTTTCCAAAATATTATAAATATCATATAACATTAAATGACTAGATTTTTAATAGGATTGGATACCTCTAACTTCAACATTATAGGATTTCAAGTGTGAGCTTCCCAAAATATGTATTAATGTTTAATTTTTATAGGTATCAAGGAAACCCTTGAAAATTGAAGGAAAATAAATAATATACAATCATAATGAAAGTATTTAAACTGTTGTCTTTAGCAACCTCAACCCTATATGGGAAGGGGCATCAAAATTATAAGAATAAAACCCTACCTGTTATAGATGTGGAACTCCTTTGCTCTCCATTCTAGACACTGCTATGACATAACTATAGAAAAATTAAAACAAAGAGAGAGCCAATTACAAATACTGTACATTAGGAAATTTTTACTCTCTTCTTCTTCTTCTTCTTCTTTATGTTCCTTCATCTTACTTTTTTCATATTTTTATAAATAACTACAACAAGTTTTTGTGAATAAATGTAATTATTGCACTTTCCAAATTATATAATAAACATGGAATAATCTCTCCTACCTAATCCACTTTGAATAAATGAAACTAATAATGATGGTAAAAATTACATGGTTGATGAATTCTACTGCATTGATCATGCATCGATTGGGATTTTGTGGATCAAGTTATGACTCTTGGAATTTTTTTTTGAGAAAGGTGTTCTACTTTATATAATTAAGTCATTCCTAAAAAAAATATATTGGTATTGAAGTGGAACAAGGAGAGTTACACAGGGAAAATAATATTTGATCATGTTATTCAACATTATAAGCTTATATATATAGGATGAGAATTTCCTATTATTAATGAGTCTCCAAATAGTTGTACGAGTTGTTTAATGTAGTGCTCACTTCCCTTCGACACTTTTTTTATTATTGATTTTTATACTATCGGCTACACTTATGGATATTGTTGTCACTTTTGTTTTAGCTTGATACTAGATGCTAGAGATACTATATGGTTGTTGTTTCGATTCATATACGATGCATTTGAACTATTAGAGATATGTTATACTTGATGTTGAGATGTTGTGGACATGGTTATATATATATATATATATATATATATATATATATATATATATATATATTTCTGAAATGTGATATCTTTCACCACACTTTGTAGGCTTTTATAATTGAAATTATGTTGTGATCATTTTGACATGGATGAAATGTTAGATAGAAATGTTGATAGAAATTTGTAAATGTTTCGTAATTGCATAGATGATATTTATTCGTATATAGATGATTTTAGATATATATTACATAATTTGGCATGGATGTTTTTATGCGGTCACAAGGCCGAAGGAGGTATACTCTGTTTTGCAAGTATATTTATATTCACAACAACATTGGGGGATTGGAGACCAACCACATTGGAATTCTAGATGAATTCAACTAGGGTCATCATGGCAACATGTAATTGTGTGTGTGTTAGAATTATTTGGTTAAGGGAAAATTGTGACTAAGGGGTCATGTGTTATTTTGTTTTAATTTCCATTTTATTAATGTTAGTATGTCTTTCTTTTAATGATGTAATTTACTTGTTTTAATTATTTAGATTTTGTATGTAATTTACCCCTTTATTATTCATGGGTTATAGTGTTTTAATTAAGCTAATTTAACTTTGTCCTAAACTAATTAAAGATGTGACCAAAAAGGATTTCATTTATTAGATTTGATTTAATCTTGGATTTTTTTTGTGTGTGTTGAATGCTTGTTTTTTTTAGTGTAGTACACTCTACCCTTCATGTGAAACTCGAATTTGGCCTTAGAGGCCAAATTTGGAAGCTTGAAAACTTGTCCCACACCTCTTAAATGCCTATGCCAACCCTACCTATGGGTTGGGGGGTCAAATTTAGGGGATATTAGGTGTTTTGGGAAGATAAAAAGGTGAAATATTTATTGCACTTTCTTTTGAATATTAATTTTTTCCTTTGAGGTGTGGGCTTAGTTTGTGTGTGCTAGTATCTTGTCATTCCTCTCACCCACCAACTTATGGTGCATTTGGGTTGAGGTTTGACCAAGTGAGGTGGAGTTGAGGATGACTTATGTGGCATCCTACATAGAGCCACCTCATCCTCCTCCCTCCCTTTTCTATTTATTGTTGCTCTTTTGCTTGTTTGGGGGTTACTTGATCATTTTGGATTCTTGAGTTTTTGGAGAGTTAGAATATTTCTGGGAGTACTTGTGGATTGTTGGAGCTTTGTGGATGCTTGCTTTGTCTTGAGGAGATTGGAATCTCATCCTTGGAACAAGCCCTACTATGAAGAGGTAGGATTTTCACCTTCTTAAATTATGTTGTTTATTTTCGTGCTTATATGTTTGTGTTGAATGTTGTTTCCCCTTGGATTGTTTGTTTGGGTATGGGTAGATTGCCTAAGTTTGGAGTAGGAGGAGACTATGGGGAGTTATCTTGTAGGGAGGCATAAGATCTTACTTTTTAGGAGGGAGTTCGGGTTAGGTGCCCCATCTTGTTTGAGGAATTCTTGCATTCTTATTGTTCTTGTTTTTGAGGGAGGCATAAGAGATTGAGGGAGACATAAGAGTATATGGAGGTATAAGGGGTACTTGAGGGAGGCATAAGAGTTTGTAGGGGATTTTATATTTACATTGGAGGCTTTTAGGTGGGCACGCATTCCCATTGGGAGGCATAAGTGGCCTCCCCATATATATTACTCTTTTGGCTTTCTTTATAAGCCTTGTGATATTATTGTTTTGTTGTTCCTTTGCTTGTGTTGTTGTTGTTTTGAATGTGGATGGAATTGATTGTGAGACTATTTGTTAAGTATTTTGGAAGTGTAATTCCCCGTCTTGTCTCCCTTAACCGATGAAGTGTGGATTCTGCCTTCCCACCTGGTTTTTGATGCAAGAGTGTACTCCTCCAGTTTCTTGGATGTCCCTAGAGGTATCAGATCCAAGTTGTCCTATCTCACTGAAGCTTTGAGGACCTCCGTGGACACTAGTTTTTCCAAAGTTTTTCTTTTCTTTGTTTTGGTTGGATAATGGCAATAAGGAGATCAATAAACAAATCCAAAAAATATATATAGATTAATTAAATATTGTTTAACTTGACCAAATCAAATAAATAGATGGAGATAGTTTATTAAACAAAAGTAAAATTTGATAGCAAGTAAAACATTATTTATATATGTACATATATTAAATAGAATATTATTAAAATTCATACATTTGTATTTTCGCAAATGTTGCGTTGGGTAAGGAGACCTGCCATAGGAGTAAAAGAGCTTTAATGCCATTGAGAAGTGGTGGATGGGAAGAAGGGTATCTTCCTTCCCTGCCACGCAATACTGGAAGATAATTCTTCTGTTGGCTGAGAGTGTGAGGTGACTCCACCCCCAATGTCCCTTTCAGACTTGACTCTTTCCTTGCACAAGAATACAAACAATCTTTTAAGATCCAGAAGCCATATCTGATCAGACCCAGGTTAATGTGAGGAGTTGTTGGATAGTTGCAACAATATTAGATGTCAAAGATCTTCCCTTCCTCCATCCTAGGACTTCATCCCTCTTGCTGGCTCAAAAATTATTGTTAGGATTTGTATTTTTGGAGGACGGACTTTTTTTTTTGTTTTGCTAAGAAATAAATTCTTCCTACCTATTGTTTTTTTTGGTATGTAGTAGAAGAGGAAGGAGTGGCCACTTTTTGTAGGAGGAATGTCCAGCTGGGCACTATGGTTCTCCTTTCGAGAATCATAGCTCATGGAACTTTAATGTGTGCATGGAACAAGACGTCTTCATTCTATTTTCCTATTGTTTCGGATGGTGGTGGTTTATGCTAAGAATTAATAGTTCTCTTTATTGTTTTTTTCTCCACTCTTGTCCCTCATGAGTTGTCTCTTTAACCTTTCCTCTGTGTGGAACCATACAAGTGTCAAAGCTCCTTGTTAGTAGTGGTTGTGTACATGCTGTTAAAGGAAATTTGAACACATTTGACACATGTTTGGTTAAGGCCCCCCTATACATATCCTCCAACCTTGGATTTTCTGCGACCTCATCTCTTTGAGGATTTTTGTCAAAATGACCTCCTACCTCGTGTATGCACTCCCACCGTTTTCTTGCGTGATTTTCGAGGCACCTACTTCTTCAACTAACAAAGAAAAAAAAATGAAATAGGTTTTCCTTGTGCTCTGAGGGATGTCCTTTCCCTGCTCTAATTGTCCCTTTCTAACGCATACTGGGAATATGTTTGCATGTTTGTGGAGTCTAGCCTTATCCCCTTGTCTCTCTCTTGTGTTCCTGGGCGTATTCATTTAACCCTGTGGGTGTGTCTATTCCCCAGCCCTTGTAGTCCCTTAGACCATTGTCCCTTTGAAAGGATGCAACTCATGTTTTTAGAGCTCTCTACCTGTGCTAAGCATGGACGGGAGTTTTGACCTAAAGATTGTTGTTGCTGGTCCATGTGGTGCCTAGACATTTTGTTGAAGTTGGAGAAATAGGCAAGATAATCCTACTTATTACTACATTTTCTAGATTTAAAAATATCATGTGATAGAACCTTCTTTCCCCAAATTTTGTATGCATTTGCTACTTTTGTTATGGGTATGTTCACCTTGTGGAAAATATATCCTCTCCTCTTGTGATCTAGTTGTCTTGGCCTTAATCATAGTTGGTGTGAAAGTTAATAGCGTAGATTATTCCTCCTCCTGTGCTGGATTTTGCATTTCTATGTGGATGTAAACGACCTCCTACCATTATAAACTACATTTCTATGATTAAGTTACAAGTTATTAAGCTTTTTCTAGCTAGTAAATGTTGTGGTGAAAACAATCAAGTTGTACCTATAAACTGCCCCTGCTCTTCATATGCGCTTGCGATTTTGATTTGATTTTTCTTCTGGGTATGTTGAGCTTAGTTCCCATGGGTTATGACAATTGTGCTTTAGCGGAAAACCTCTAGATTGAATCCGATATGGGTTGGGAGAGAGACTAGATTTTTATGGACACTTATTTTCCTTTTTTCTTTAGGTTATGGCATATTTATGTAACGTCAAATGTTCCGTGAGAAACCCAACCTTGAGGGGTGAAGTTTTCAAGGTCCGTTGGACCTCTATGTCCTCTTTTATCAGACTAAGTAATGCCCCTTAATTTTTCAATCCATCCCGTAGGTTTACAAAACTTATGTGTGGTTGACTTCTGTAGTAAGGTTATGCTAGGAGGGAGTATCTTGGCTAAGGTACCCGGATTACTAGTTGTTCTGCACCTCGAGTATTCCTGCATAATTGTTCATGTCGTTGGGCATATACTTTTTTTTTTCCCGTTGATCATCGGTGTAGGTCCTAAATGTTTAAGGTTTTCCCTAAGGGGCTCTTGACCGTTCTTTAGGAATATTTAACCATAACGAAAGAATTTTGTAACCAAGTGTTGAAGTGATATGGGTGTGTTTTGTAGATGGTACTCTTTTATTTTCAGAACTACCTTGGCTTAATTATTTTCGTAATACTTTGTGTGGTATTTTCATGATTTTTAAACTTGCTAATTTTTTTGGACTTTTCGATGACGTGTGTTTGTTGATATCTTGTCGGCTTATGATAGAACTGTTAAGATCATTAGGGATATTTGGAGGTACTTATATATTGATGCATGGTTGATTTATAGTTGAAGTTTCTGTTATGTTAATTATTGTTGGTGATACATATAAATGCAAATTTCTTTATAGAATCATTTATTTATGTTAACGAGGGGACACTTTAAAAGAACGTATGATGAAAAGGGGTGATCCACTTGTTTTAAACCGAAACTATAAGATTTTATAGAAGGTTTAGGAACCCCTAGTGTGGTAAAACTTGGATTGACATCTGAAAGTTTAACTTGTATGACATAACTCCCTTTTTACTCTTGCTTGGTGTACTAGCCTAGAAGGGCAGTGGACTCTTATTGAATGATTGTGAAATTCCTTGGAGTCAATGGCCAAAAATAGTATTATCTGCTTTTCCTTGTTAAAAAATGTTGAGTGGTGGTCATGTATTAGTTTCCCATCATATAACCTATATGATTACATGATTAAGATTTTTAATGAATTTGACCTTTTGTGTAACCTTGAAATTGGTGCTTCTTCCTAGATTTATTGTTCTTTTTGTCATTTCTGAAAATGAGTATTGCAGCTTGTGCTTTTGGTACTTGTTTATGATTTTTTTTTATTTGGATGGATATCAATTCCCAATATTTTAACCTAATTACTTATTTGATGGAAATTTTGTTACACTAGACTGTTGTTTCTAACTTATTAGGCCATTGGCCCCTTCTCAAATAATTGTTTAATTTTCCTTAATTTTGAAACAATGTTCATAACTGAAGTATAAGGTTGTTCTTCTTAGATTGGCATGGTGGAAATTTCCTTATTAAGTTAAGGAGTTGCTAGTATTTAGAGATTTGATCCAATCCTTGGAATATAATGTTCCCTTTCTTGATATTGTTAGATAGTAGCTTATTGTTTCTTTGTGTAGTCTTATCTTGCTCAGTTCTCGTGAACTGACTCAGGTTATTTATGGTTGCAGATAGCTTATGTGGTAGATGAGGGAGAGTCTTGTAAATAAATACATCAGTCTTGGTTATGAAGTTCCTTTGTATGAATTCTTATTTGTTGTAAAACTCTGGGATGGGTTTCTGTGGAAAATTTAGAAGAGGAAGCACCTTAGTATCATGTCTCGTGGAGTAATGTTGTCATAATTACTGAAACCTTGAATTATTGTGTCTATAAAAAAAATATAAAATTTGATCACCGTGTTGTTATGAATATTTTTATTGTATTATAGAAACCTTAGTATAGCGTTGCTTAACCGATTGTGCTTACTTTCTTGCTCCCAATTCAAGTTCAATGTAATCTTTTTCCACCTATGGTTTGTGTGTCATGTTGGGAAGGATTGATGTAACCATGTTTAGTTATCACAAGCGAGTAATGGTAAACTTTTCTCTTGAGATAAAATGTTGAGTTGTAAATCTTTCTAAGACATAGTAACAATGTGTTTATAAGAAAAATAAAATGGGTGGATAATCCTTATAGAAGTTAAACTAAAATTTATTTTTAAATAAATTAATGTAGAGGTGACCTACTTGATAACAATCAATTCCATAAGTGATCAAAGAATAAACTATCCCCTGTAAAGTAAAATTATATAACTTGTTATCCCTAGCTAAACTAGCAGATATTATCCTTTTTATGGTGGATTCTTAAATTATCTTAAGGGAAATCAATGGTTAGTTTTAGAAGATAATAAGATTTAACAAGTAGGGGGAAGTAGTTTTGAAACCACGCAATCTATTCTCTCAGCCATTTGAAGGGTAAATTGTTTTCTATTGTAAAATTCATCTACTGAAGCCTAAGTGAAACCTTTAATCATTCTGGATAAACTCTCAAGCTTCAATAAAATCCTGGTTAATAACCAATGAGATCTTAAATTTTTTTCCAAGGTGCTTTGCAAATTTTTCTCTTAAGTGCGTTGAATGTGAACCCATGTTGTAATAGGGGTATGAACGAATTTTAGTAGCGTAAGTGTGAATAGATGGCCTTGTGGAACTAAATTACCTTCTTTGTTAAATAAATGAATTAAACAAATAAATGTCATAATAGAGAAGACTTAAAGCTAAATACTCTACAGTGTAAAAGGAGGAAACTTAGCTTTGTACATTGAATTGTACGAATCATATCTAGAATCTCCTTGAAAGTATAAGATAAGAATTGAAAGATGTTTTATTGAAATAGAATAAATAAATAACCTTCAATAATTTCTCACTGTGGTATGTCCTAACTGTAAGTGTGTTCTGTGGTTGGACTTCTATGTCGTCCTATCAAAAAGAAAAGTGAGCTGTACGCAATGGGTGTCATACATGTGTTCAATGTTGTGTCATGCTTATCGTGAGTTGGTTGTAGCTCCTTGTAGTCACCTTTGGTGTTGTCTATATTTCAAGCAAAAAAAGAAAGTCACCCTATATTTTACTATGTTGTTTTGCGTGTGTGAATTTGTGGGTCATTACAGGAAGCTAGTAGTTTCCATGTGTTGAATCATCTTCCATTGTGATGTGGTTGGGGCTTGGGGCTAATGAAGAGGATGGTTTCTCCTCTTCATTGGATTCCTTGGTTGGGTGGAGAGCGTTGCCTCTCCCCCCATTTTGTTGTGAATCAAACAAAGTAGAAGGAACTACTTTGCTTGGATATTTGGAGCTTGGAGTGTTGTTGGAGACTTTGAAATTGTTATCCTTGTAAATAAATTTATTGTATTCCCACTTAAGTGGATGAAATTTTATTGTTATAGTGCCCCTTAACTACATTCTTGTATTATTGTAGTTTTGTCTTATTTACATTTTGTTTATTTCCCACCTTGAGTGGATGGCTTGTAATAATTTTGTGGAAAAGAGTTTACATTCAAATATGTTTATATTGAAAAGAGAAAGGAGGATTTGTGTTGAATGAGTTGTGAAATGGAAATGAAAGGTTATTTTAGCGAAGCTAGTTGGTGCAATAAAAGGGTGAATTGGAAAATATATTATTATTCTTTTAGTGGAATGACAACCTGTATTAAGTGTGTTATTCTTGTTCTTGTTTTAGAATATATTAATGGAAATGTTTTTGTAAACTCTCTTGTGGAGTGTTAGGAAATTTGTTTAAGAAATGTTACATATCATTGTGTTACTTGAAAGGCATGCATTGTAAAAGTTAGTCTCTTTATTGTTGATAGAAAGGAACTTAAATTACAATTGATTTTTAATTTGGTCAATAAAGTAGTCTAATCACTAAAGTCTAGCATGTAATTCTCATTTGAAACTTATTGCAATTTATTACAAAATTGTTAAGGGAAAGGAAATGTACTCTATCTTACCTTCCACACTATCTTTTTATCAAATTATTAAGATAACAAAATGATAGTGTAAGTAAGCTATATTTCCTTTACCACCTTTGATAGTAATATCAATATTTAAAATATTGTTAATAATAAAGCACTTTAGTATTAGAGGGAATATATTAATATGAAAACACATTAGTATTAACATACTATTAAAATATATACACACATAAAACAATGTATATTAAATAGAATAAAGTTTAAGTAAAACTATGTATATTAAATAGAGTAAAGTTTAAATAATGTTAAAACTTTCAAATAAAACAAAAAGTGGTAATAAGGCTAAAAAGCCACGGCCATACTTGGCTTTTAATTGTTTTAAAATGGTTTTAGGCTAAATGGAAATGGCGGGAGGGGTGGGGTCAGCTACCCCACCCCTTCAATATTTTAATATTTTGTTTTAATTTTTTCCCACACAAATATTACCCTACACTAAACAATGTGGCCCCCTTACCTTTTAAAACCTGCACTTCACATTTTACACGGACTGTGTAAAGTGGCGCGGCCTGTACTCTCCCTTATTACAATATGTGTGTGTATATATATATATAAGAATAACATTTCTGGTTTCTTTTATTATTATTTTGGGTTTGTAATATTTGAAAATAAGTAAAATGAAAAAAAATATACATATATATTCACATTACCCAGAAGAATATGCAAACGCAATAAAAATACGTATCAAAATGGGCAAAACTCACAAGTCCTTTTGGGCAAATCAAAGAAAACTAAGCTAAATAATTTTATTTTTTTAAAATTAAAAAATATATTGGAGCTTGCAATGTCTCCCCAAAAGCTTGGGATGGCCTCTAGTGGCCTGTCTTCCTCCTCCTCAACCTGCAAAACAAATGGAAAATAATGAGCCAAATGAAATGAGAAAGAAGCCTTTATAAGCATGCTTTAGGGTTAGTTTCCCTTTTTCCTCGTCAAGGGCCCTAATTGAATCCATCTAAGGGATGAGATTCATCTTTACAAAAATTAGGTGGAGAATGGGTGAATAGAAATTACCTTTTTTAATTTAAATGTTTTAATTTCAAATCATGGGTTGACTTGTAAGGGGTTACTTTATGGGGTAGGGAAGTGTTCATTATCCTAACCTAACTTTTAATAGGGAACCTTGCTAGTTGTTTCAACATTGTTGAATTTAAATAACCTTGGTATTTAATTTCATTGGCCACTTTTACCCTTGACACCCCATGGGGGTATATTCAACTTAGTAGGAATTAATTTATTATTTAAATAAACCTTAGGGAGATCACACTTGCTTAGTCAAAACAATGTACCAATGCATACTGTAGATATCAGATATTGTGTTATCATGGAATACTATTGTTTTTGTATTTGTGTCATCGCCTTAGAGACATTAATGTGGCATCTGTCGTTTTCGAAAAACTTTGTGGGCACACTTTTTTTAAAAAATCCATAATTTTTTCCTACTAAACCTAGGTTGTTCTTCGGTCTTGTGCGAGTTTTTTAGCGAGCATTACATTTAAACAACTCGACCATAGACCAACCAACCCCTTATTTAGCGCTCACCTGAATAGTAATATATGTGGTTTAGTTCAACACACCAATTCTCATGTATAATTACATATAGATTAACAAACAATATATTAACCAATACAATATCAATGTGAGCACTAATAATATTTCCTAACATTCACTCCCCCCTCCCCCCTTAGTGTGAACATGGGGAAAACCTTCCTTGTACTGCAACATGCCGCTATGTAGCATACTCATGATTTGGATGGTTTCATGGACAATACCAACAACCTCTGGATGGTTTTCCAAGTGGTTAACCAACAACCACACAACATATGGTTTTTAGGAAAGAATCAATAACCTCAAAATATTTTTTCTAGTGGACTACTAACAACCACATAATGGATGGTTTTTAGGACATAACCAACAACTAGTGGGTAGTTTTTTTAGTGGATAACTAACAACCACAATATCATAATGTCGTAGTAGTATCATCGGCTCTCATCACATTCTTCCTTTAGGAGATTACATAGGAAACAACCCACTTATCACAACATCATAACAATAAAACATATAATGGAAATATTTCACATTACCACCTCTAAGAATTGTAATGTTCTTAGTTACAACCACTATTGTCAATCACTGCCACTCAATCTCGAACAACAAAGGAAACTGTCACTGCCATTGGAAGCTACCTTTGACTTTAGATGTTTTAGGCTCAATATGGAAATAGAACATTGGTGTCATGTTCCCCCCAACAATGTTAAATTTCCACACTTGAACATTGAGAAGCAAACTATATCGAAGTACATACTACTAAATGGATCTTTCTAGTTATATCTTGCTACACATGGTCACCATTACAAGTGAATGTATTCACAAGCGAACCATCTTCCAATGAAATATAACAGTCAGAGGATCAAGTCATTTAGAGGATCATTGGCATTTATTTGTGCTCCAACATAACTCTTTTCCAGTATCCACCAAACACCACACAAAGAAACACGAACACAAAAAACTAAATTACACTGAAAAACATATAATCACACTATATATATGCCACCACATCTGTTATACGGCCTCATCATTGGTGATTGAAGAGAGGTCATTGATTGACCTCCAACCTCTGATGCCTCCAGCGTCTGATATACATGGTACTGAATCAACAGAATGCAAACATGAAGCACATTTGATTCCACATTAACGTTATTCTTTTCTTCCCTCCCGCAATGTGAAACACTTTATTTTTAAGATGCCAGGTAACACCGAAAATGCATCTGTGAGACAATTTTATTTTTATTTTTACAATTTTCAACTCTGACTCTTTTGACCAGTCAATAAACAAATATCCTAAAATCACCTATTTTATTAACTTGACACTTTGATGGACACAAAAAAATGACTAGACGACATATACGATAAAAAATAATTTTAACAACTTTTAACAAAGACATGACAAACTTAATCGACCCCGATAATGATGAACATAAATGAATATTTCAACAATAACTAGAGATACTTTTGGAAAACAATAGAACTTTAATAAAGATCAAATACTACTAATTTCTTGACTCAATAATTGTTACACGTGAAAACTTTAATAAAAATTTATAATATAACGAAAGAATAATATGAAACATTGACTGATTAAAACGTTTGAATTTTACATTGACTTTTAATTATTTACTCACAAATGAAAATGAAATTGTACGTTGTACAAATTGACTCACATGGTAATTGACAAATGTCTAAATACATATGATATGACTCGCACAAAAAAAAACAAACAAAAATTTGGCTTAACTTAATTCTTTACCCAAACACTAACTCGTGCAGATCTCTGTGCAGGTGTCCCAAGGCAGAGAACTAATCCATATGGATATTTTCCCAAATAATTGCGTCGGGTATTTCTTCAAGCGAACAAATCTATAGGAATCCACGTGATTAAAATCATTTATCAGTTTGCAATGATTAACATTTGTTATGCTGGACGCATTTCTCCAAACACATCAGTGGAAATGAATGTAAGTTTAAGGCCAACAAATTGTAGAAAATATGTCACCCTTCTTTCATTAGTGTTCTTACCTGTCATGCCAATATTGATAATTTGAACGCGGGTGGCTTAATCGGTTTCTTTCCAACGCCTTCGTTTCTCACTTCAACAAAGTTGCGTCTCCACTCAGGTTCTTTAAATGCCTTCACACTCTCCTAAAACTTCAATCGAATGCCAAGTGGGTCGATAAATTGTTCGAGCTATGTTCTGGAGGAAATATACTTGTAAAATTACTTGTATCAATCACAGTTTACAGATCCAACGCCTCAAGAAAAAAGTAATATATTCCCTCTCTCCACGAAGGAAACAAAAAAAGAACTTCGATAAAAGCTTGGATCTGCACGTGTGTTTGTATTTGATGGCCGCAATACTGATAATATAATCACTCGAGAAACAGGGCAATACAAAAGATTGTGTTCTTTGCCCTTGACTAACACTCACATGGTCATACCTACTTTGAAATGGAATCCGATCCAAAGTCACATCTCTCCTCCTAGATCAATACATGGCAGACTCTCATAATTCACAGGCACAAGAATAATGTTGCTCTGGTACCAAATGAAGTGATATAAGCACAGTTGCACAGGGAAAATAATCTTTAATCATGTTATTCAACATTACAAGGTTACAGATATATAGGATGAGAATTTCCTATTATTAAGGAGTCTCCCAATAATTGTACAAGTTGTTTCAACAATTCAACCATATACCAAACAACCCCTTATTTATCGCTCACTGAATAGTAATATACATGGATTGGTTCAACCACCCAATTCTCACGTATAATTACATATACCTTAACATACAATATATTAACCAATACAATATCAATGTGACCACTAATAATATTTCTTAATAGATATTGCCAATTGCATAGGTCGATAAGTACTTGCAAGTATTTCATTCGACAATATATTTATTTTAGTAGAGGTTTAATTAATGATATCATATCACAATGTTATTATCACCATTAATTGTAGAATAATCTTAATGATAATAGTACTCTTAAATACATAATCACCAATAGTGACTCAATGTGAGGAACATTTCCTTGCAATAGGTAAGTTTGGATACCTCATGATGGGTAGATGGATTTTCCAGTGTTAATGTCTATATAATATTCATATAGACGAAGAGCATTTAGGGATGGATTATGTTCCAAATGGTAATGTTGGTGAGAGTAAAGTGTGATTATATTTAAAATTATCTATATACTTTGTATTTAATTATCCATATATTATTCTAAGATTTTATAATGAATATGTAATATTCATTATAATATATTTTGTGGATAATAAATTAATTTGTGTACACTTATCCATATGTTATTGAAAGCATATGGTTTAGCAAGTTAACTATTGTCCAAATTGTAGTCCTAGCCACTTCATTATTTATGTAGGAACATAGAGAGCTAGTGTTTGTGGTATCATTAAGAATGAGAGTTATATATGTAAATTTATGATATAGTTTTTAATCTAAAGAAGTATTTCTGTAAGATGTATTGTAAATATTGTTTATATCCTTATTTTATGTCTTATAATTGTTTATGATGATTTTGGAGAATACTCAATAAATTTCATTAAAAGATATTGGTTATTTATTAAAAAAAACCATTTTAACCTATTTTTAGATTGAATAAAATATAGTTATTAAAATTGTAGCTCTAATATGTGTAGAACTAAACACGCAATGGTTGTAGTATAAAATGAAAATTGTTGTCTCATTAAGCAAATTAGTAGATAAAACAAGAAGCTTTATAACTCAACTAAACAAGACATTTAAAAAAATAATGATCAATTGCTAAAAATCCTCAATCTTTTTGTTTGCTCTTTGGACGTTTCGTGGTGTCTTCGTGGCTTTTATGTGGGACAGTGAGTTGTCTGGTCGCCCCCACACTTATAACTCTATTATATTTATATTAATATAATGTGCAATTCTAATAGGAAAAAACTTCAATCTTCAACCATACATTATGAGGTGAGTGCATCCACTTGTGACACAATAAATTAATATGGTATTTGTTATTATTAGACGTAAAATTACATTATCCTATGATATGAGTGGATTTGTGAATTATTAATCAATTATAGAAAAGTGCATATCCAAAAAGTGATATTTGTAAAAGGTTGGATCGAATCTAATCAAAATGTCCCATCCTACATTAACTTTATAATGTGAGTGCAATTACGTATATGAATAGTTTAAGACACAAAAATACATATCTCCAACTTTTAGTCACTTCATGGAAACAAAAATACATATCTCAAACATTTAGTCAGTTCATCTTCTTCACTATTTAATTTGATAGTCAAAGATCTCATCAAGATACCCCTTCCATAACTTATATTGTAAGTATAAGAATAAACAGGTGGGCATGTGCCCAAACAGCTACTTGTATGAGATCTGTCTTTGAAAGAAAAATCTACCTCCACTACACTCTATCCTCCAAGAGGGTAAACTAATCACTCGTATAGCTGGAAGTGATTAATCTTCTGTGACCCACTATGCGAATCATTGTGAACTTATAAACATGTATTTTCCAAATTGACAAAATGGCCCAAAAAAAAAAAATGCCAGGCTGCACTTCCCTCACCCTGGGGGAATCTGATACGGTGGAAGCATGGACCCGCTCATGGGCACATAATGTTAAGACGGTTTGTCTATTCTAGATACATATACACATTTTTTATACACATACACAATTAATATTAATATTCACTATCGTTTGCATTTTACCAGACAGGAATTCAAGGATATCGTTGAAATTAGATTTATATATTGCAAAATTTGAACCATCCTAATCCATATCGTCAATGAATATTAAAACTAAGATACAAGAATAGGTACAACACGAGTGAAAATGTTTATCCACCGATTGTTTGGTACACGTGCACAAATACAGAGAATCTAATCAAAATCGGCGTGTACAGAAAGGGAAATCATTTGATGGGTTGGGATGTATTGTTTTTTATGGGCTGTGGTGATGTTGCAGCCCTGGCATTACATTATTATAGGGAATAACGTAATGTGTTTTACCTGTTCTATTAAAATTAACTGTGATGTAATGAAATTTTTTTTTTTTGCCTATTGTACGAACTTACGTCAGAGATAGGCTCTTCAGTTGCAGCCTAATATTCTCTGAATTCTTCCTCAACCATTCGACGCAAAAAATGATCAGTGTTGATTTAATTCAAAACGATATTCAAACGTGTGATCGATGCCACGCTCAATACACAGACTAAACACATCTTTACCCATCATTATCCACTTTATTTCCAAGAAAGCCTTCCCATCTTGGTGAAGGCTCGGAAACTGTGAAGAAAAAAGAATATATTAAACGTGTATATGTTTAGAAATGTGGAAATAGTGTGTATACCTTGCGGCACAGTGTGAACACCAGCGACTTGTTCTACAGAAATCTTTCGACTCAGGCTATATACTACAGACATTTTCTTGTGAGACGGCTATTTTTCTTTTTTATTTTAGTTTAGGGGTAAGTACCGTCAATTTTGTGCATGCTTTCATTGTTGAGAGTTGACAGTATCGCCGACTCCAACGTATTGTAAAAGTTACCCTTACTAAAAGTAAACTCTATTTGCCGGCTCAAGTCAAAGCTCTCATCAAGACATCAATCAATCATCATATACGTTAAACAAGATGTTCCGACTCTGTCAAAATCGCCAAACAGGTTGAATGCACTTCCCTCACTCTCGAGGGGAATCTGATACGGTGCAAATATGGACGTGGTTCTAGATACATATACAGAATTAATATAAACATACACAATTCACATTTAATATTGCCTGTCGTTTACTTCGATCAAAGCTTGTCTGTTATTGCCATGATCGGGAGTGTCCCATGCTCTGTCATTCCCAACCATGTACACTTCGAAATGGAGATTTTTTGTGGTTTTAACAGAGAACTTTACGGCGAAGGCTATTCTCTCAATAGAATGTATCTATAAAAATATCATGCACCCATTCCATGTATATGTGTCACATGCACTTGTACTTAGCGCAAGATCTAACCAACTGAGTTGCATAAGAAGAGATGGAACCCTTTATTACCAAATTCATATATAGAAAAAACACCCCTGTGATGTGACCGCTCACTGCAGGACCTAGCTATGTATAGACATACATAAATTAAATGTGGGACATACATGTATACAAATACATTGTATCGAGTATCTATCCGTCATCGAATTTTACCAGACAAAAATCTAAAATCACGTTGAAATTATATTTAGACCGAAGGTGTTATTTTTTATGCCGATAGGCATTACTTATAGTGGGGATTCAGCTACACTGTGCAAATCAATGGTGGAAAATGCCTGAGTGCAAATGCAAGACCATGTAACAGATTCTAACCATCGATGTTATTGTACACTTTGCAACCCATTAGTGTGACTCGTCCTTTGCGCATCAGCGTTTGGCTTTATTTATGGATTGTTCAAGACCATGGAACACATAAGTATTGTTGATCATTCAGAGTACTATTTTCTCTAAAAAGGTAAGTGATTTTTGTACATATTTTATTACAGTCTCATGAGTCATCGTGTATGGCACACTGCAGGTACAAGAAGATGGATTTCTTTAATAAGTTAGATGTGGAGATATATTTATAATGTTTTCGTTAGCTTTGTTGCCACTATAACAACTATAGAGCTTTTCTTTTAAAATCAAGGCTTTAGTTACGCTCTTAGAAAGAGGCTATGGTAGAGGAGGAGAAACATCAGCAATAGGAGGATTCATGGAAGAGGAGGAGAAACAACGGAAGCATGAGGATTCTCAAGCACAAAGTAAGGATTCTTTGGAAAAATTCCGATTCGGAAGCCTTTAAAATTAGAAAGAAAACTCTACAATTTTTCTGCCAATATCACAAGAAACAACATCAACATCACCCCACCCTCCAAAGACCATTTTACAAGCCTCCCTTCCAACAATTATGTTCGAGAGTGACTGTGTCCTTTACCTCAATACCTAGTCCCAAAATTTTGCATATTTCACCAAATCTTCTGCCCTTGATGGTTTGCCCATTGTCCATCCCAATTTGATGCTACTACATATATTTCTTAGTTTGACAGCCAACTGGCCATAGATTTCAGCCCTATTGTCACCAAGCTGCCCCTAAATTTAAATAATCAATGCCTTGAAAATTATTATCAAACTGAAAGCCCAATGTCTTCCCCTATAACATAGTAAAGAGCATAGAGAAACCCATGACGATGAGGGAATCAGGTCATGCAAAATATTATGACATACCACCTTATTGCGCATCTTCTCGTGATACAGTAGAAGATTTAGAAAACGATACCCAAATCCGGCTTGAAAGCGATAGGCATGATGTTTTGAAGAAGCAGTGCAAATAGCGCAATACTTCTCTTGAGACTCTCATGGATATCATCATGAATTATTTAGGATAACGCGTTGTGGATTTTGAGGATGTTGATATCATGGAAGTAGATATTAAAGTCGATATGACCTTTTTGTAGACACATAATCACGCACTTTGGGAAAATATCTAGTCCTGATTACATACTGTTATTCATATGATTCATAAGTAAGAAAATTACTAATCAACCCATGTGTTTGGCCACCATTCTTTTCTTTGTATTGCTACTTTCATTATTGCACCCTTACTTGCTCAGTATGTCTTTTTACTCTTCAGCATTTGTCATCCTGGACACTAGTGCCCAGCCAGGAGGCTATCACTAGGTGCCCTCATCCCCTCTGGGTGCTCCTATTCACTTTGTAATTTACTGTCACCTTTTGGGTCCTTTCTAGCCATTTGAGCATCTTATATTTTTGGTAGTCAGCATTTTCAGAGTTAATTACAAAATTTAAGCAAAGGAATCATATAAATATAAAATTATGTGATCATAATAAAGGACCAAGCACTAAGGTTGCATCCATCAAGGAATATAAGATATCCATTGCATCCATCTAGCTCCATCATAAGGGACACAAGGGCTAGTTTTCTACATCACATTCATAGGAGGGAAGTTCATTCTATTTCATGCACACATTTACTAGTACATTCTATATCTAACAACTTGCTCGCTATTCCAAGTATGACACCCTCAAGAAAAAACTAGGGCACAATTCCACACACACCCAAAAAACTATATTTTTCTCAAATGTAGTGCAATGCTCAGTCGTAATTTCACCATTGTGACAGCTGAGGAAATTCTTATCCCTCATTTTACATCTTTCTTTTTTAGGATTTGATGTCTATTTGAGGGTTTTTTAGGTTTATTCTTTATTACAGTTTTACAATACACTCAGTGATCTTGATGCGACCTCAGAGTGATCAAAGGAGACTATAGGAGAACACCTTGTGACTCCTCGAGGGAGGTTTTATAAGAATTTATGAAGACCCAGGTGCCCATAAATCGGTCTAGGGCACCCACGGGTTCCCATGTCCCTCACCAGGCATCCCAGTCCATCCTAGTCCTCCAGATCTACATTTTTCTAGGCTCCATTGTGACGGTCAGTGCTTCACATTTCTTATTTTTCCAACTTTGTGCACTTTTCATAACTCTCTGAATCAACTAAAGATTTTAACCCTTTTTTGCAATTAGGGTTTCATTATTTATTGCTTAGTTTTCTTGGGGTTAATTCCTCTATTTCATTGTCATTTATTTATTGTTGCAATAACATTCAGATTAGGCTCATAATTTGCATTTTAGCTTAATCATTTTTTTGAATCTGTCTCAATCAAATACACTTGGATCCTCATCTTTCTTCTATCATGGTTCGTATAGTTCCTTAAATTCCTTTGTCTGATTTACTTAAAATGCATCCCAACTTCCAGGCTATTCTACAAAAAGCCTTAGACTCCTTGTGTCTTCCTAAAGATATTCCACCACACAAAATAAGTCTCATTTTCCATCATCTATCTGAAGACTCTAGCATTTGTGAACCTCCATCCAATCAACCCATAGTGGATTCAATTTAAGCTTTGCATACTCTATTTTATGATGAATTTTAGGCTATGGAATCCACGATTGCATCTCTTAAAGCTGAAATTCAATAGCTTAAAGACCCTTCTTTGGCTCTTGATAGTTATTCTTATCATTTTCATTTTATGTCTTCTACATGTGCTCATATCAGTGAGCCTTACGTCATACCATTACCAGATCCTCTCACCTTTGATCATAATACTAAGTAAAATGACATTCTTACTGATCTCCTTATTCATCAATTGATTGCTTTACCATCTACTCAAGGATATCCTATGTACCAACTTGAAAATTATCAAGGTATTCCACATTGCAATCATCATCAAATCAATAGACATAACGACAATGACTATTATTCTTTACAACAAAGAATCAAACAACTTGAGCATTAAGGTTTTGTATCATTCACTGCACATCGTCATGTTACATTTTCCTCTCCAATTGTTACATCACAATGGGTTTCTAAATATGATTCATCTATATCTAATGATAATCACACCACCACTTCTAATGTCCATTCTATGAAAATTCAAGCACTGCCAAAGCAACGGCCTCTAAAAATCAGTTCACCTTCTCCTATCAAGTCTTCTACAGCATCATCAATACCACCAAATCTACCAAAATTTAAGATTCCTCCCCATCCTACTCCACTTTTGTTTCCAGTTCATTTTTCCAAAGCAACTACTCCTTCATTTGATGGTCAACACACATTTCAAACTCCACCACTGTCAAATGATCATAATGTTGATTCCACCACTCCACGTCTGCTTAATCTCTGGTAGGTGACTTTTATCACCTCATTACCCCGTGATGCACTCTTGTGATTGGGTTTACACTTGACTGTTGAGGGAATCCTATACACATGAGCCTCATAAATTTCATAGTACTTACATTCTTCTACACATTACACATCCTCACACATCATGCACATTTCTACATATGCAATCTTCTATCTACTCTTCATCATCCGTACTTTAATTATAAAGTTACGTTATCATAATAAAGGACCAAGCACTAAGCACTATCTATCACCACCTAAGGTTGCATCCATATAGCTCCATCACAAGGGACACAAGGGTTAGTTTTCTGCATCACACTTCATAAGAGGGAAGTTCATTATTTTTCATGCACACATTTATTACATTCTACATCTAGCTACTTGTTCACTATTCCAACTGTGACATGCACAAGAGCAACCTAATGTACAATTCCACACACACACTAAACTATATTTGGTCTAAGGTGTAGTGCAGTGCTCAGTCGTAAGTTCAACATTGTAAAAAATGAGGATACTCTGACCCCTCATTTTGTATCTTTCTTTTTTAGGATTTGATGTTTATTTGATGGTTTTGCAGGTTTATTATTTATTGCAAGTTTATAGCAACCTCAAAAATCTTAGTGCAACCTTGGAGTGATCAAAGGCCACTACATGTGAACACCTTGTGATACCTCAAAGGAGGTTTTCTAATCATTTAAGCACACCCAGGAGACCAGAAATAGGTCTAAGGCACCCACAGGTGCCCCTGTCCCTCTCCAGGTGCCCTTGTCCATCATGTTCCTCCATTTATGCATTTTCCATGCTCCAGTGCTATGGTCAGTGCTTCATATTTCCCAGTTTTCTAACTTTGTGCACTTTCTATAACTCTACGAATCAACTAAGGATTATTACCCTTTCTTTGCAATTAGGGTTTCACTATTTCATGTTCTCTTGAATTCCATTGATACATTTCATGATATACACTTTGTGCTACTTCATCAAGTTTTCTACCATCCTATTCATACATTTCGTGATATACGCTTTAGAATAAATCATCACACATTCTCTCACCTCATTTACACATCATATTCTACAATCAACACTCCATGCATTATTCATCAACTCTTTATAACACAGAACAACATGTCGCTCAAATCATTTCCTGATGACGCACTCTCGTTTACAGTTCATTCTTGACTGCCGAGGGGGCATAATTAAATAAACCTCATTACATACATACACATCCACTAAATGGGAACACTTCTCCTATCATTCACACTACATTCCATGTCATCCACAAAATACTACATATCTTGGTCGTATTTACTCTTGCTTACGTATGCTTTTACATGTTCACTTTATTACACATGCTAGATAGATATATTGTATGTAATTATCTTTATTATACACACATGTGGGGTCACTTTCCTTTCTAGTTTTCATCGCAAATTATAAAGGTCCATTACAATCGACTTGGATGCTTGGCACAATACCTATTACCAGTCCCACATAGGCTCTTAGGTGCATCCACTTTCGTACACTACATGTGTTATTGTTTCATTTTTTTGCATAGCACATTACCTTATCATATTATACATGCCTTGAAATATTTTTTTTATCTTTCTAGAACATTCTTACGGGTGCTTCATGTGCAACAGTTGTTTTGTAGGACTATTTACCATCATGGTTGTATGTTACATTGTTTGTTCCTATTTACTTTTGTGTGTCATTGTTTACATGAGTTTCCCTATGTCTTTCTTGTTATTTGATTGGTTGCGGCCACTATGTCCTTAATTTCCTTACCACATCGTGAGTGATTTCCCATGTTTGTAACCTAATTTTTATGGTCTAAATTTAATTATGCTTTTGTCTTAGCTTATACATTGTTTGCATATCTTACATTTTGTCTTTTACATGAGTGTTTGTCTTTTGTTTTACTAACACTTATTTTCTCAGCCACTTGTTTGCATGTGCCTTGGTTTCCACGAAGCACATTCCCTTCCCTCTGAAGGGAACTATTTCATAACAATGGTCGGTCCTTTTTGGGCCACCTACTCCTTCAACGACATCGCATGGACCCCAAATGAGGGGGGCATCATTTCGGTGAATCTTTCACCCCATACAATGTTATACATAGCATGGTACCGGTACAACATAGTAATTCAATTTCAGACAAGGCTCAGAATCAGACTTGGGTCCTTAGCACAACGGACTTTCATGGATTCCTCAAACTAGGGGAAATACAACTGCCTTTCTTGGATACCAAAGACCAGGGGAAATTACTCAATGATTGGTAGTTTAACACAGTCTATAGAACTGCATAAATAAATAAAAATTCCAGGGAAGAAATTCCGTAGCAAATGTGTTTATACACACCATCTATAGTGGTGTTCTACATAGTAAGAAGCAGTTAAAAGTTGGAGGATGATACTAGACAGTTCTCCCTACACTTCTTCCATTTCACTGGTGTAAGATCACCCAAAAAAATCACGTGTTGACATCATCTACAAGATCCTTTCTACACCCTTTTCTCATCATGGATTAGGTGCACATGTTCCTTTTTCACATTTTCAGAATTTTTACATACTTTTCCTACACACTTTTTACATATTTTGATCATATACATGCGTATTTGACTAATTTTTGGCTTCTGTTTTACAGTTCCGTCCATATGGGAAGAGGTAGTCAAAAACAATAACATCACACACATCGACATCAAAAATAGGCACACCATGACATCTACACATGCATTTCTTCCTTAGGTTCATTTTCATCATCACTTTTTACACTTCCTCATCCTTAGCATTGACACTTCACATTTTTATCATTACATGATTTGTATAATCCCTCGACACGTTATCGCCATAGATCTACATGGTTATCAGGTACACATATCTATCTACTTTATGTTATCAAGCTTTCCACTCAGTAATATAAAATGGGGACACATGTAGACATATAGTCACACACTTTGGGAAATTATCTAGTCTTGATTACATACTATAAGCCAATCATAAATGAAAATGATATTTTATTTTCCGTAATATAATCCTATCCCATTTCTTTATTAAATTTTTCTTACTTGCCACTTAGGGATGACCATTGAAGACACTCACATCGATTTTTTTCCACGTTTAGGCTCATTCATGTTGTAATCCGCCTTAGTAACCCCAATAATCCATCATTTCTTGAAAGAGCACAATTTCATTATGAAAAAATATTAAAGCGGGGCATCACTTCATTGAGTTTGAAAACCATGTTTTTGCTAACACTCAATTGTGTAAATAATCAAGAGAGTGTTAGTCATGATTCTTGACGCGCGATGGCCTTTCATCTCAATAGATGATAATTGATTTTCTAGATGAATTGTGAGCATAATTATGCATGAATTTCCTATCAAGTATGAATGTGAGTTTCTAGTAGATAAATAGATGAATGGTAGATGTTCACCATTATTGGTCATCATAATGGATGGACGCAATTTTTTTCAGGTTCATTATTTTTAGTGGATGGGAAAATGAGAAAGAATATAAATGAATGGGAATCAAGTTAAAGAGTGTCCTCTCCCATATAGGATGTCATTCTAGTTTTTTTTATTTCACAAAAATCATGCATCAACAATTATAGACTATTCCAGGGTCCTAATGGAGACGAGAACACCACCTTACATCCGAAATGGATACACTAGGTACAACAAGGAGTATTTCATTCATTATTTCCATTTTCTTAGTTTCAAAAGATCAGAAAAGGTACAAATAGTTCATCATTATTTCCTTATTATTATATGCAAGTGTATTAAACAGTTGAGTTTTCATATGCTTATTTGGTTATGCAATTAAAAAACAATGTAAAAAAAGAAGCAAACAACTCATTGCATAAAAAAATTGTGTATATTCATAAGGAAAATTGTACAAGTTTCCCCACACAATTTGTGGGATTTAACTACAAAAGTAAATAATACATATAAATTTGAAAGTAAAAACATAACGAAGAGAAGGGGAACCATCATTGCCTGAAAGATGAATCCCCTTCCTTGCAACTACCACTTCAAGTTGCTCCATGTTGCTGCTTCAGTGCACTTGAAACAGAGAAATGAAATATGTTAGATCTCGGGGCTCCTTAAGCTTCCTTATATTTCCATCTTTAGATGTATGTGTATTCTTTCAAAATGTAGGGTTTTTCAGAAAATAAATTACTGCAAAATACTATTAAATAATCCATCTAGAGGAAAAAATTGCAGAAATGATTACAATTTCTCTTTAACAGTTGTGCATGGAAAGCATTGCATCAAGATAAAGATAAATATAAAGTTTAGATAAGAATAAATCATCATGCATTTTTAGTTGTGTATGCAACATGTAAGAATACTTTTTAGATTTTTCAAGCATGGTAAATGTAAACAGGGTAATGCAACCAATAATGGAACATCTCATTCTAGGAGCTGAAAATGAAATAAAATAGAGTGCAAATCATGATGAACAATTTTGAAGCCACTTCAGTAGTATCCATCCATGAAGGTTGTAAATAATCCACAGAAGTTGTAATATTTCTTATATAAGGTACAATTTTCAAAACAAGCTCCAACAGATTAAGAGAAATGCATTTTTTTCAAATATGAAAATAGATTTCTTTGTGTACAAAATGAGATAAAAGTTACAGAGGATAGCAATTCAAAATGCTAAAACATTGCAGCCATTAAAATAAAATATGGGTGTGTATTTTTCTTTATAACCTCAAATTTTCAAGGTGCCTATAAATTGAAAATGAGGAAATATGCTACATAGATCAACTTTAGGAAGATCACAATAGGGCCATGATAATGATAGCCATATAGTTTCCAAAAGTGAAAAATTTTAAGAACAAAATAAGAAAAATAAAGATTTTTAGATCTAACTATGGCAGTCATACATCTTGCAGAAAATGTAAATGTTCAATTTGCAGAAGACTCTAGAAATTGCAGGTTTCCTCATGCATTCAATATAAGGATGAAGTTTCAGAGTTTCAAGATGGGCATATAATTGTAAAAGAACTTCAGATCTCAAAATGAAGTTATTTTATTTTGCACAAAATGAAGATAAAGTTACAACCATTGAAAAATATTATTGGTCGTGTTTTCTTTTAACACCCTTACAAAAATGTATACAAGGTGCTTTAGGTTATTTAACATGCCTCAGCTAGATATATATATCACAATGATTCTAAACAGAACATCAAGTTGTGGATAGTAACATGGGCGAGTTGAGTCTCAAGGCAAGAGATTGAGAGAAGAACACAACTCGCCATAGGGAGCCTTTCAAATGGAAAACTGAGGTTTTCAGATGGAGCGCTGAGTTTTCCACATGGTGAGCTAAGAAAGGAAAACCAGAAACAAATAGTATAAACCATGATAAGATGAGAAAGGAATAACATGGCTAGCTAGTATAAACCATGGCAAGATGGTAAAACCCCCCGCAGATGAGATTGCATTCACAAGGGATTAATTTTATCATTGAATCACAACACCCTCCGATTTTCACAAGTGTGTGTGCTTGAGCTCATAATGTGATTTGGTAACATGGGTACTATCTCCAAGTTGTGGGACTTGCTACTTGAGATAGACCTCTAGAGAAAGTTAGTTCTTCTTTCTACTCCTAGTGCAAACTAACTCTACTGAAATGGAGCTACTTAATATCTCTATCCTACATTTTCCAAGGGACCAAGGAGAGAGTGATAACATGTGAGTAAAGGAAAACTACACTACGGAGGTGATGCGAAAAAAGAAGGGTATGAAAACAATCCTTAATATGTGAAAATGGAAGTAAAATGCATATTAGAGAGGGTGATGATAGTTCTCCACAATCTAACAACAACATTCACAATAGCATTATCATGCACACACAATAATAATGAATCCCTGCAAGATTATAGAGTAGATAATACATCTTCAATAATAGTGAATAGGCAAGGAGAATGCAAATAAACACAGCAAGGGATGATACATCTACAAACTTGCATCTATTGCTTCAAGGGTATGCACAGTTCAAATATTTTACAAATGAAATGGATGGATCACCATGCAAGGAGTACACTTCAAATGCCTACAACACATTAGCTTCAAAAAACAAAATGGGTAGAGTTTTTCTACTAAGATTATCCTCCCTTTACAATGAGCCCAACACTTCAATTTATAGAATTTTGGAAGAGAGAGAGAGAGAGAGGATGCAATTCCCAAAATTTACTTTTCAACCAATTCAAAGTCATGATAAATGAATGTGGTTGGTGAATATTGACCTGTAAAAGCAATCTCAAGGTGCCCCACAACCTGCATCAGTGAAAGAATGATTGCCTATTCTCATTGAATGCTCTTCCAAACACTATCCAACAACTAAAAATAATTGGGCTCATTTGCCTTAAAAATCCCCATCAAATATTCATGAATTTCTATATTTCTTGATTTTTTTGTGTTGTTCTTGGAGCCACGATTCCAACAAGACCAATTTTTTGAAAATCTGTTGAGAATTTCTCCATATATCACTCTCTGAGTGATTGCAGCTACTTTGAGTTTCATGGGCTTGTTTGCAATGTCTCAGGACTGTGCATTAATTCCTCATTGAAAAAGACATTTTTAATATTTTCATCCCCTTTTCTAATGTTTTGCATCATTTAGACTGATCTCTGTGATTTAATACTAGTGGGCCCTTCATTTAATTGCTTCACATTGAGGAGGGTTTGAAAGTTTTTAAATGTTTTTTCATTAGTTAGTTCGGCCTTGTGTGGCGCGCTGGCTCATTTTCTTACCTGTCGTGGCCTATCGCCAATCCACCTCTTCACATACATCAGAGAGTTATTTGATGCTATGATGAGCCAGCTATTCACCTTAGACCCCTACCTCAATGTTTTCCGAGTCACCCATTGCATTGGCCAATCCTCGTTGAATCTCCAACTCAACATTTCCCACCTTCATAACCCTGACCCATTGCCATGTGTCGGGCTTCCCTTATTGCATTGGAATATGGGTTATCTTTATTTGCACCTCCACACCGACCTCCTTCTCCCTTCTGACCTCCTTGCATTGCAGTGCAGGCTTAAGCCCCTTGCAGAGAACTTGGTTCAGCGAGACCCGGGAAGCTCGTGCACCCAACACCTGATTCACCCGCAACTCGGGTTTCGTGCATACTGCGGCTCCACGAAGGGTTCCTGGAACCCGTTGACTGCCCTGACCCGTGGAACTCTGCCCCTCGTAACTTGTAACTCACCATTTTTCAAGTACTTGCCCCATGCCGAGCTGCTTCCATTAGTATAGCTCAGCTTGAAGGCCTTACGAGCCAACTTCACTTAAGATTTTTATTACAAGGTCGCCATTGAATGGGCTGACTTTACGCATAGAGCTCAGTATAGAATGAGCCCAACGCCATGCACAACCGATTCGACCCCCCTCTGTCTGAAGTGGCTCGGCCAAAAACTCGAAGCGCTCGGACCACCTTGCATTCCATTGCATGACTCGGCCATGCATTCCTTCGCACGACGAAACCGTTTATCCCACTTTGGCATGACTCGGTATTCAACGTGATGGCTCGATGAGCCTGCTTTAGTTAAATTCGATCTCGGATGCATCGCTGGGATTGTTTTATGAAATGCCTTACTGCAACTTCTTGGTGAACTCGGGACCACTAAAATTAGAGTTTGGCAGTGAATATGCAATCTAGCCCGAATCTCTTTCTCTACTTGTATTCCTGTGATGAAACCTTCGAATACCTCTCACGCGTTGAGAACCGGCTCACCCTTTCCAAGTGTTTCATTTTCCCATTATGAGGCCTGAGCCATCGCACATTTGTTCTTCACAGGCTTATACTGTCACTACATTTATTTCCTCTTGACTTGTGCTCATGCCAACATCGATGGGCTAGCTCAACATTGTGCTCCAGGGCTTTCCACGCCCAGGAACTCATTTATGTTCACAGAACTCGATGCTTAAACAGATAGGTAACAACTTTGTGGAAACACTTCCCATGATGTGAGTCTAGTTCCTTTTCACGTACAACTTGCAAGATCGGTTGCATTTACATCTAGGCTTGGTAGATGGGAATGGTGGTAAAGAACACGTCTCGGCCCTCTCTCCAAGGGAGCTCGGCCATGATTGATAACCAACTTGGGTTTCTGTTATAACAGTTCACCCTCCTCAAAGGAGCGCGATTCAAAGGTGAACAGCTCGGCTGATATTCCTAGTAATGAACGACTCACCAACCACTGAGCTCGGTTTGGATAATTAACAACTCAGATATTGTAAGGAGATCCGTTTGCATAAAACAGCTCACCTCCTTTCTTAATGCATAGTCTGGAAACTAAAATCAGCTCGGTCTAGAGCTCACCTGCTCGAGCAAGCTTAAGAGCATTTACAATTTTTCTTTCACATTCCCACCAACTCCTTATGCACTTACTAGAGCTCTAAAAAGGTTCCATGGAGTGCCTTTAGGTTGATTTTCCAATCTTGGCATTTGTTTGCAAGGTGGAGCTCGTTACTGGTGGTTTTAATGTAAGCTCTTTGTTATCTAATTTTTCCCAGGGGTGAAATTGGATAACACTTTGGTGACTCGCGGGGCCATTTGCCTGCTAAATGGGTTGATCAATGACTTATAGCAATCCATTGGGCATGGAGTCTTCTAATCATCCAAACTGATTCGAATTGAAAACTTCCACCTAGAACATTTGGAATGTCACTTCTCACTTCTGGCACTTTCCTTTGTTGCTTGCATTCTCAACTCTCATAAGAAACTTTTGAGATTTGTTTTGTGAGAGTAGAAAATTGTTGTAAAATTTGGATTTCACCCATTCTCGCAACTGCAATACATGAGGCTGAATGATGAACATCTGTTAACTTGGACATCATGGAACTCTATTAAGTTCCTCTTTCTTTCTTCTTCTGAATGTTCCATTTCGTTCGACAAGCTTCTTTGTTACTCTGTTGCAGGCTATAAAAGTTGTTATAAAACCTTGGGAGAGCACGGTAATTCATGTTTAATACTTAAACACTGATTGAAGGCTAAGTGAATACTCGGGACTACCATTTGCTGCCAGATCAAAACTACACCTAATAATGATTTTCTTGATTTGATGAAGGATATGAGAACTTGACTACTGACATCAAGAAGAAAAATAATGGAGATTTGAAAGTTGCCTCTTGGCCTAATTTTAGTTGCTCTGCATTTGAGATCTCTTGAAGATGGCAACTGTCACTTGCAACTTTGAGTTTCTTCGCTGAAATTTCTCCTTCTGAGAATTGTTAGTGCAAAATCATAGCACCTACGAATGTCCTTGGATCTGAGTTTGAAATGGGGAATTCAGTGTGATTGCACAACATGGGACCATCTCTCAAGTTGTGGGACTTGCAGACTTGAGTTGGCCCTCTAGAGAAATCTGGTTCTTACTTCCTAAACTACCTGCCATAAGCTACTCTAGTGCAAGAAAGACTAATCTAGTCCTGATATAACCATCCAAGGAGACATGGAGAGAGATAAATGCATAAAAAAGAACCTACACTAAGCGGAGATACACCAAAAAAGGAAGTGGATGATCACAAATCTGACCACCTGAAGTGGAGAGAGGTGAGAAATGGAGGGGATGGACAGATGCATCAGAGACCAAAGATGAAGTTCACATAGAAAACCACTTCAAAATCCATTAAACAAAACTCCCAGAATCTGCAATAAACATCAGAGTATGTACAGTATACCTTGCAATAATGAGAGGCAAGAAGAGACAACAAAATAAGCAAGGGATGGAAAAAATGCATCACAAAACAGATTTTATTTCTCCATAAGTCACACAGTACATCATCAGTGGTCAAGAGGCAAGAAAATTCCATTACAGAGCCATGAGAAGAGGCTTAGACTCCACATTCCACCCTAAGAGAGAAAGAGAGAGGGGGGCAGGAGAGGAACAATGACCGACCTTTACAAAAATGCTCCACCTTTACAATATATAGGAAGAATAAGAGAGAGAGGAGGGAAGAATTTGAATTCTACTCCAACCACCCCTAATAGCGCTTTGAATCCACCTACCACAATGAAGAGTCTCGCTGCAACACCCATGCCCATGTCATTGTCCCTTACTGGGAAAGAAAGAGGCCCAATCTTCATCATGGCGATAGGTGGGAGACTTGATAGCACCCGAAAATAGTGGGCCGAAACATTAATGGAGGTAGGTGAGAAGCCGGTGCTAAGAGATTTCCAAAAAGTCCTCTTCCGTCCAAATCTGAATTTCCAGTCGAAAGATATGGTTGTTTGAAGATCAGGGTCGCAGGCGCACAATATTTAAAAGAGTCTATCTATACATGGGCCACGTGGCAGCCTCGCACATCGTGGAGATTCAACCCTTGTCTTTCACTCTTGAAATTACACTGGACTGACATGTGGCGGCTTCCACAAGCTCCTCGGTTTCCTTTGTATTCTGCTTGAGTCCCTCCTATTGGCAGAGACACTTTCCCTTACATGAGACACGTGGAAGCTTTGCACTCATTTGGAAACTACCCCCATATTTTGCTTTTGAAGTTGTGCGGATGAGACATGTGGAGGCCTCCGCAGGCTTTTGGACTTTTCAACGGCTGATCTTACCTTTTTAGACTCTAACCACGTCGTGGGATGGTGCTTGTTTGGGGACTGCCTTTTGGGTCGTGCCTTTCAAATTGCGCCAAAGAGACATGTGGGTCCTTCCACAACTTTGTTTATTTTCTTTGTGTTTTGGCTAAGTCCCTTTGTTTGGCAGGGCCATACATCTGACCTTGGACACGTGGAGGCTCAGTGCACATTTGGGAACCCTTTCAAAATTTTACTTTTGAAGTTACACCGTGCTGACACGTGGTGACTCCCGCGGGCTCCGTTGTTTCCTTTTCAATTACCGCTTCTTCCTTTTCAAGATCTAGACATGTGGAGGGTCAGCAATTGTTTGAGTCTCCGCTTTGGGTCACGCCTTTGAATTTGTGCTGATGCGACATGTGGCGCCGTCTGCCAGTCCTTTTATACTTAACCGATTTGGGCCTACCCTGTCCCCTTTTTTAAATCTGACCACGTGGCGAGCCTACACTCATTTGGGGTCTCCGTTTTGGATTTTAACCTTGAAGTTACGTTGAATTGACGCATGGCACTTTCCGCGGGTCTATGAGTTTTCAATGGTGAAAGACTCTGCGGGTTCGTGGACCCACACTTGAAAGCTAGCCCACATTTTCCACGTTTGGTGAAAAGACATCTCTGGGACTGTCGGCCCTGCAAACCTACTTTTTCCCATTGGACAAAAGTCTTCCCCAGGCCCGCCAACCCGCTTTTGGCAAAAAGTCCTTCCCAGGCCCGTCGTCCCGCCATTTGTGAAATATGAGTTGGAAGGACTTTTTATATCTTTATAAAGGGGAAGAAATTTCCTATCTAATGGAAATGCTTTCAGGGGACCTTAAGTGCTTAAAATATGTAAAAATTCAAATTGAAACACAAAAGGGGGAAAATGTTGTTACTTGACCAAAAATAAGTGTGAGCTTATTTTGGTCAACATGAACATGCTGAACGGTATACAACACATACACTAGAATCAATAGGACATGTGCACCTAGACTTAGGAAAATGGAAAAATATTCTTCAACAATGCACTATGCACAATCACTTGGAGGGATTAAAATTCTACTCTTACTCCCACAGTATCCAAGAAAATGGGAAACTAAACAAAACCTTCCACAGGTGTGGGGAAATAGTTTCCCTTCCTTAAAATTTATAGCCATGCAGATGATTCGGTACTAGACCCATCTGAAATCAGGAGTGAAAGATTGGATGAAAATTTATTCTTCAGTCCTTCATACATCAAGGTATCAATAGAAAACAATACATATACCTCTTCTGGATGTTGTTCAATTAGTTCCAAGAGGTATTTTTGTCAATCCTTGGAACTTTGTGGCTCTTCCTTATGCTTAAAAGTAAGCATGAATTATTTTGTATTCTCCCTTGACTCCAATAAACCCAACTATTTTATTGGGCAAGGTCTAGTCCATTGAATTTTCTCACTTCTTTGAACTCCAACCTTAACAAGAAATCCATCTTGCGAGCCTTCCTGGAAAAGGTGATTGTTTGCAATTGGGTTTTCTTCTACAGACAACTGATGTTTCACCTTAGTGAAAGGTATGAGAGAGATGTAAACCTCTTTCTCTTTTCCTTTTATAGTATCATGGAGCTCCTCCTCAATATGCAACTCATTAGTCAAATCATATTTTTCAAATGAAAGTAAAAAAATTTCAATGATTTCTTGCTCATTCAATATCTCTAAATCTGACTTTCTTTCTCCCATGTGCTCTGTTTCAGTAGTATTTTCTTGAAAGATGCATGATGTAGCAGCAAAATTAGTGATTTCAATGGGCTCTTTTCCATCAAATCATTCTTCTAGATCAGAAAATCAAGTAAAATCTTTGTTGTCTCGTTGTGCAGAAGACTCCTTTTCTCTTACAATGACTCCCAAATATTCAATTTGTTCACCTAGGTCCTTCTCTTCCTCAAACATGAAACTAGTAAGCTCAAACTTATCCTCCAAATCAAAGCTTTGAGAGGATGAGGAGGAAGAAGGAATTGGAACCTATTGTATGCTTTGCTCTACACTCAAAGACCTTGAACCCGCATGATCCTTCTTGATGGAACAAGGATCTTCGTGTTTGGTTTCAGTGCTTAGAGATGAATTTGGTGGAATCTTGCAACCTTCTAAGAGTGCTATAAGCTCTTGGCATGCTAGGCAATGAGGTTCATTAAATTCACCTGATATACTCTGCAAAATTGGTAAATTCTCTTTACTTGTTTGCTCGTGATTCTCTCTTTGTTCTATTGTTGGTTTTTTCTCCTCTTTGGCTGATTTTGGAGTTGGTAATGGATCAAAAATATTTGTAAATAAAGTGCCATTATGGACACTACATTCTGACCACACTGATTATTGATCATCATCAACTTGATCTTGCTCTACTGCTGCTATAATTTCAATTTTCGTCTCTTGTTTTGAGACCTCAACTTTCATCGAAGGCTTGACCATCAATGGTATTTGTTTGATATTAAATTTGGCAAAACACTCTTTCAAATTTATTTCCATATCCTCTTTGCTAGGCTCTTCCTTCTTCTCCTCTTGTCTGTTGGTTTTATGATTCTATTTCTTAGTTAGTTTAACCATCAAAGGAATTTTGTCAATACCAAATCTCAGAGCCAAATTTTATAAGTCCTTTGGTATTTCTTCTTCATTGGTCTTCTCTTCTTGTTTCCCTTGACTTTTTTTGGGGCTCTCGTTTTCCTAACATGAACTTGTAAGAGGAGGAGTGGGTTTGGTCACACTTAATATTTGCATCATTTGTGGAGGTGGGAGAAGTGGAACTTCTTTCTATTGTGGAGGGGAAGGTTTCTTTGGAGGGAAAAGGGAAGAAGATTGAAGATGGGATGGGAGACTAGAAGGTGAAGAATGGGATTCCATAGTTGGGGCAGAAGCTGGTAGGTTAAGAAAATGACATTCATTTGGAGATTGCATCGTTGGAGGATTAGGGAAGCTGTAAGATGGTGATATAATTTCCTCCCATTGACAAGTTTGACCAGTCTTAAATTCATAAATCCCCCTTTATTTGATCCATTCCCCAACTTGGGTCAATACTTTAATTATGAATTGAATTTTTTGTTGGGGATTTAACTTACTTGGAAAAGAACCAGTCCATGGATATAAGACATTGAAACTAATATCAGATGCACTTTTCATGTCTTTAGCTCTGATCAATACCATGCTACATTCCAACTCTTCAACCTTGCCTTAAAAATAAACATCTCTAGTTGTAGAATAACCTTTAGGATATTCATACTATTGCTTTGGAACTGATGCATACTATGGCTTATAATCATACTTATTTGTATCATGTTCTTGTGAGTATGCATACTCAGATTGACTCTTGTCATAGATTTGGTCTGGAGGTGGATGATAATAACCTGCAAATGAATCTTGCGATCCTGGAGATAGATTGCATTGATATGGTTATTGCTACAAATATGAATTCCACATGGGAAATGAAGCCATGACTGCACAATTTCGTGAATGGAAAAGAGTGGAAAGATGTGGAAAGAAAGATGAATGAAAAATGGATGGAAATGGGTGGAGAAAGGTTTGTAATTTTAGAGAATGGGTTTTTAAAATTAGATGGAGTCACCAAGTATGTTTATATGTGCTTCCAAAAGCTATGATTCCAACAAGAACACACCAACCCGTTGAAATAAATTCTTCTTCAAATGCTTGGATCTCCACTCTAGCTAATTATTTTGACTTCCTTGTGTTCCCACATAGCATGTCAGAACTGTTATCACTAAATCACAACACCCTCCTATTTTCACAAGTGTGTGTGCTCAAACTCACAGTGTGATTGGGTAACATGACTATTATCTCCAAGTTGTGGGAATTCCTACTTGAGATAGATCTCTAGAGAAAGTTGGTTCTTCTTTCTACTCCTAGTGCAAACTAAATCTACTTAAATTAAGCTACTGAGTATCTATATCCTACAATTTCCAAGGGACCAGGGAGAGACATAACATGGAGTAAGGAAAACTACACTATATAGGAGTTGCACTAATAGAAGGGTATGAGAACAATCCCTAATATGTGAAAATGGAAATAAATTATAGATTAGAGAGGGTGATGATAGTTCTCAACAATATAAAAAAACATTCACAATGAAATTCTTGTGCAAACACAATAATAATGAATCTCTGCAAGAGAATACAGTAGACACAATACATCTGCAATAATATTGAAGAGGCAAGGAGAATGCAAATAAACACATCAAGGGAAGATACATCCACAAACTTACATTTATTGCTTCAAGGGTATGCATAGTTCAAATATTTTACAAATGAAAGGTTGGATCACTAGGTAAGTGCACCAAGTTGAGGGGCCAAAAGGGGGTCATAAGTGGACGCATTTTTCTGAATAAAAAAATTCAACTTGTATGAGTATTTTGAAATAGTTACACTCAAAATTGGAAGATGTTGTAGAAATATGAATTGTAGAATTTTGAGTCTAGGTTCTAAGCTACTAAATTTTATTGAAAATGGATAAGTTTAAGTGGGTCAAAAAGCTAAAATACCAACAAATGCTCCTATTTTTGTTAAAAAAACATAATAGAGTGACTTTCGTGCCCCCCACCATTTTTGTATCACCATTTAGTATTTTTGGAAACCCTTTGGTAGAAAGATAGGTAGGAGCATCTAGTTTGGGATCCTTTTTTTTTAGATTTTTATAGCGAATATTTTTTTATTTATGATTTTTCTAGTACAGATTCAACCGTGCCCCCCGTCTAACTACCTCAAAAAATATCAAAAATTAGATTTTTTTTAATATGTATAGAATTCTACCTAGGTTGGGCTTGTGTGTGTGTGTGTGTGTGTGTGTGTGTGTGTGTGTGTGTGTGTGTTAAATTTAGATAACCCAAAAAAAAGATACAATATGAAAGATAGACATATTTACACTTCAAAAAATAGCTATAAAAAGGCATAATTAGAAAATAAACAATATGGAAACCTTATATTAGTCAGAAAATTTGAAAAATTATATTTTTAAAAAGAAGAAACTCTGCTCTACGTCGTGGTATAATTTTTTAAAAATGGATAGATTGTTTTATTTTGATTTACCATAGAGGAAGTGACATTTTTTACATTTTCTTTTCAAAACACATTGTTTGTTGTGTTTGTACATGTCTATACCTTAGGCTTGGGGATCCAAACCGGATCCCAAGCCTTGAGGCATGGCTTGGAAAAAGAGAAAATACAAAAAGTGTGTGTTACATAACACATACGCATTTTTCTTTGTTTATATATTGTGGCCCACCAACATCCCTTTCATCTCTTTCATAAGAATTCTGCAAACATTTTGTTTTGTCTGTAATTTTCTCTACATTCTTGCATGATTTTTTAGTAGTTCATTTTATCCCCTACCCCACTAGTTGATTTTTTCTAATCATGGGTGATAAACGTTGAGCTAAGGACAAGAGGAAAGTCAAGAAAAAGACATCGGAGCAATTGGAAGAGAAGAGAAAAAAGAAATTAAATAGAATGTAAAAATTTCGAGCAGGGCAAGGTACATCTACTATGTCAAATGTAACTAATGTATTAGAAAATGGGGATGAAATACATAATGGAAATTTGAGAATAATAATTTTGCAATGAATAATGATTTTTCAATTAATAATGACATTGAATTGAATGATAATGTTGATATGGATGAATAAATTGATATGAATCCAATTGTTGAACCCTTACCTGAGAATCCAAATGTTAACCCCGAAATTTTTATGAAAACACTGAATGAAGAAATTAACCTTGTAAACGAATCTTCACCTCAAAGAACACCTCCTTCCATTTTGCGAAGAAAACTAATTCACTTAATTGAAATTGATGAAAACATTATAAAATCAATGCCTAATAAAATGTCTAAAAGAAATGCAAGAAGAAAAGCTAGTGGAATTTGAGATAATTACTTTGAGAATTTAAATGACACACAAAGATGTCAATTATTTGTTACATTGATGAAATTAATTAAGATGACACCTATAATGAAGACCCTGGGGTTAAGAACATCTAATGTTGTTGATCAAAATGTGTCAATTATTGAAAACATACATAAATCATACCAAACTGTAGGTGGCAAAAGATGCACCAAAGATAGTAATGCTACACAGTGTGCACTTACTAATTGTATAGTAAGTGATAAAATAGTTAATAAATGCTTGATTAGAAAAACAAGCAGTGCTTTGAAGCTAAATAGAAAAACACTAATGAAAGCAATAGAGAGACGTAAACGTCTTGAGTCAGTCAATAACACTGACTATTGGGATTTCTCTAGCAGACTTCTAAGAAAAGACAAGAATACATTTGATATTCTAAAATAATTAATTGTAAAATTTTGGAGTGAGAACACAAGGGTGGCACCGAATAGAAGAGATACAGTAAAAATAAGAATAGGTTCTAATAATCATGAGTTGTGTGCAAAACATTTTTTAGATATGACTCAAACACAATCGTTCTCTAAGTTTAAGAATGAAAATCCACAAATTAATATTAGCCAAAGATTATTTGAAATGAGCAAACCCTTTTATGTGAAAATCAATCACTCACGTACCACTTGTTGTTGCAGGAATCATGTTGAATTTTCAATGCATTATGATGTTTTTTGTCAAATACGTTGTGTCTTTGCATATCTGACATCATGTTACATGAGTGTAGAATTAAATGTCCCACCAAAATCTTCAAGGGAATTTATTCCAACAATATTTTGGGAAAAATCAACTAGACAATTTTTTTATAACAAAACATGTTTGGATGGAACATGCAAGGTATGTGGTGGCTTGCCAAATCTAAAAATTTGTATCCATGAGGAGAGTACAGATTCAATAGGAAAAGAATTGGTTGATTTCACCAAATATAAATTGGTGGAATATCAATTAAAATATGGAAAAGAATCTAAGAGGTGTGAGCTTGTTACAAAACAATTACCTGTATTAGAATATATGGTCAAATTCAGAGAGGAAATTTTTTATGAGTATGCAAGGCACACACATAGAGCTCGATGGTTGGATGAAAAATTCAAGTTAATAAATGACACATTCTCAGTTGGTACTATTGTTTCATAAGTTGACTTCGTAGAGAAATACACATTGCAACCAAAAATGGAGGTTCAATCTCAATATTATAGCTTAGTGCAAATTTCTATTTTCGTGCATATACCATTCATGCACTCTCCTGAAAGCACTGAGCAAGATTGAAAAATATTAAGAGAGTATCATTTTTACATCAGTGATGATCGGACACATTCTATAGAATATGTACAAGGGTGTTTCCATGTGTTTTATGTGAACTTGAATGAGAGGAACATTAGTTTTGATCAACATTACATTTGGTTAGACAACTGCACATCACAATTCAAGAATGCACGGATGTTTTATTGGCTAAGAAGGATGCACAAAGAAACAAATTTACAACATATATGGATTTTTACTGAGGCAGAGTATGGAAAAGGAGAGCATGATGGTGCAAGAGCATGTGTGAAAAGAGCACTTGCAAGAGAAGAGTTAAAGTTCAAGGATGGTGCTAAATTTACAGATGCAAAAAACATTGTTGATTGGTATGTCAAGAATATGGGCCATAAATCTCAAGAGAGATCAAAAGTTCGTATATATTTTTGGTTGATAGAGGAACAACATCTAGTAAAATTTGAATATTGTATGACAGTTTCAGGATCAAGTGATATGCATTCATTCCATAGTTCAGATGCAAATTCTTGGACTATTTATACTAGGTGCATGACATGTTATTATATATCATGCATTGATTTTAAATGGAATGAATGACATTCATAGTAGTGGGTGGATGAATGGACTTGTAGACCTCTAATTCCACTCGACACACATCGAATTCCACGAGCATGACAACTTTTAGGGTCTTCAGATCAAATGACAACATCACCTAAATTTGACCAAGTCTCTTATTTAGTGCAATAAGGTACATACATATATGTACATGCCATGTTTTAGATTTATAAATTATTAAATGGTCAAATCTTAATGTATTTTTAAATTGACTGAACAATTTTACTTTGTGATACATAGGGCATGTTTTTGTAGTAATTGTAATGGAATTTAATGAAGAGGGAACAGACTACTTCTTGTCTCGTTGTGTAGAGGGGAAAAAATTGACTTCCACAATCATTGATGGTGAAGACTTGGAGTATCCCACTAGGTCAGTGGTAGTCATTGGAACTTGACTTCGATGATATCCTATAAAAAAATCAAACATTTGGTTTTTTGAAGACTATAAAGTACATCAGAAGATACTTCACTATTCACATTTAGTGCTTGCAAAAAATATTAAATTGATAAAATATCGAGGTCAGCCATCAAACAAGAATCTATGGAAAGTTCATGAATCAAATCATGAAGCAATTCTTACTACTGCCAAGAATAGAGTTGATCCTTGTGGTTCATTGGATTGAATTTTCAAAGGTATGTTCTTCATGAATTTAATTTGAATATTTATTTAAATGATTTTGTTTAAATTTTGTATGATTTAAAATTCTATTTAATTTCTAAATAACATGTTTATGTAGGTTAGTGGTGTCAAAAATGCTTCCATCTTCACGTGGTTGGCACTGTCAGTAGAGAATTTATTATTCTCGAAGCCAAGTGAAACTAAGAGAAATTAAATATTGGAAAGGAACAAAAAATAGAAATTCTCATTTCACCACCTATATTGTAAAAATATCTTATTAAAATTCTCATTTCATCACCTATATTGTATGAACCACCTATATTATTAGGTGATTAACAATGGACAACCTTACACTAACTCAGACTGCAATATTTTACACATTTGCAAATAGTAGGACAGTGAGAGAACCGAATGGAGATGGAGAAAACCGTGAGAGACTTTCTTAGAGGGCCCTGACATGGATGTATTGGATCTGACGATACATCTCTAGGTGCCACAAAGTCTGAGAAATCACCCGTCGAAGATATATCATATTTTGGCCTCAGGGCTCTTAAGGGACTATAATCCAAAATTTCCCCCCGAAAAGTTTGTGCAGAACAAGCCTTACACATAAATAATACATGAAGGAAATGATTTAGACCCACGAGCTCAAGTTCCAGAACAAAGAAAAGTCAAAAATTAAGGCCCGAGAAAGTCAAATTCGACCCTGCATAAGAAGAAATAGAAGAAACGGTTCTTTTGGGTGTTTCTATGTCTTAAATCTATTTAAAGGGTCAAGGGAGCACTCAAAAATGGAAATGTAGGGTCAGAGAAGAAGGGGAAGTGCCGCAAAGAGAGGCCAGGAGCAAGAAAGGGAAAACGGTAAGGAAAAGGTCTTCGGGCTCAAAATCATTTAGGAAAGAATCCAAAATCGTCTACATATGGAAGAGCCAGCAGAGGGAACCACATGTCTTAACGGAGCTCCTCTTAAGGGGAATCCAAAAGAGAGACTCAGACAAGTGTCGCATCTCCACATGTCCCAGGGTGGAATAGAGACAAAGTCAAAATGGTCAAAAAAGTCAAAGACAGACAAGGCGGACCTGTGGAGGGAGCCACATGTCATAACGATGCTTCTCCAAAGGAAAACTTTGGGTCGGGTTTTCAAGCAAGCGCGGTGCCTCCACGTGTACCTCAAAGGGGGCCAATGTTAGTTGAATAGTCAACGCATAAGTAGACCAGCGGAGGCTATCAAGTGTCTTAATTGTGTTGTTTCAAGGGTAAAATGGAGAAAAGGTTCCTGAGTGATTGCCAGAGTGATACGTGTCCCAGGGTAAAGGGGGAAGTTAGGGAAAAAGTTGATTTTTTCCCCTTGTTTCCTCAAAAGGGAGTAAAAGTTACAAAATGGCCCGTAACTTTGTCAGGGAAAAAGTTAGCACTTAGACCCGAGTCAAAGCCAAGGCAGGGAGCTGGGGAAAAATGTGAAAGTTTTCCTTTCGTTCAAAAGGCATAAAGGAAAAAGTTGGAGCGCATCTCCCCAGCCAACCAAAGACTGCCACGTATCCCATATTAAAGAGGGGGCCTATTTTTCAGACTGGTTTTCCTGCCCACTTGTACGGATTCGATACAGACTTCGAAGGGGCATATCTTTCGACTCAAGGCTCAAAATATCGTGAATCTGACACCATTGGAAAGATCTTAGCCTCACCCACGCAATGGAGGTCTGATAATTTATTTTTTAGGAGGTTAGGTAAAGGAAATGGAGGAAAATGTCTTCAAGATTTTAATGCAGGATCCACTAGTCTCAATAACCAGATCGGATTCAATCTATTTCCATTGTTTTCTCTCCCTCCAAGACACCAAACAAAATATTGATGCAGTAAAGATAGATTTGGGGACATATTTCATCAGAGGCATTAATAGCAGTGGTTGAGTTGCAACCTATTTTTTTCCCGCTTCTCTTTCTCTTTCTTCCCTCGGGTCGAATCTATAAAAAAGAAGGTAGGATCCATTGTAAAGGGTTGGATATTTTTAGTTTTACAGGCTGCCTTCTCCTTCTAGTAAAGGATTTATGGGGTTCAAGCCTTCCATTAAAATTGTAACACATTTCTCCCTTTCGGCTATTCTGTAATGAACTATATCAATCTATAGAGTAATAAAATATGTTTGTGATCGATCTTAGATCCTTCTTGTTTCTTTTTCTAATATATGTTCTCTCATTACAGATCTAGCTATCTGTGCTTGTTTATTGTATGCATTTTATTGGTTCATGTCGAAGGCAAACTAAGTGTTCATCATTCCTTTAATGCATCACCTCATAGTTTAGCTTTGTTTTCATTTCTGTATTCCTTTTATCCCTATCTCCTTGGTAAAGTTTAGATTAGGATTAAGAATAGACCATCTGCAAGTTTATTCGTATGCACCTAAATAGAGGAATAAAGAACCAACCTTCAAAATGGAGAGCTTTCTCATTTTTACAAGGTCCCACACCTTGGGGAAAGTTCAATGTTATGCAATCACACCAAATGAGCCTACCTTTAAAATGTAGATCTTTTAGAGCCCATTTGGGGGTGTTGTGATTCTACACTAATAGTTTTGGCACGCCCAGTGGGACCAAGAGTTCTTCACTTCATTGCAACAAGATTGATGTGCACTTGTTGTAAATATCCAACTTATTAGAAGCTTTAGTTTGCACGTCTAGCGGCTCACTTTGGTGAAAAACCCATTCTCTAAGTTGTAGACCTGTTCTTTCCACCCATTTCCACTCATTTTCATCCATTCTTCTTTCCATATCTTTCATTCTTTTCCATGCCATGAAGTTGTGCAATCATGACTTCATTCCCTTCATGGAACTCACACTTACAACAGCAAAACAATCCACCCCTAATATGTTTTACAACTCCTTCAAATCAGCATTTTGAGCAAAGGCAAAATCTATATGTCTACCCCTATGAGCAGCAATGCTAAAATCGGTTTGGCTATGGAGCTTTCCAGGAGCATGGGTATGCAAACAACGAAGAAAATAAAATACAAGATGTTGGTCTATTGGAGAAGATCCAAAAAATAAAAGCTAGCATGGTTCAATCAAGGTCCATAGCATAAACGAAGGCATTTCAAATTGGTTTTAGGGCACCTTGTCCATGGGAAGGCCCTTTTCCAAGACATTACATCCCTCAAGAGAAGTTGGACTTCATGATTGAAATGTTGCACTAACTTGCACAATGGGAAGAAGAGATAGAGGCCTATGAACTTGGTGTCAGGAAGCCTTGTCAATGGGTAAATCCTACACCATTATCTGGTAATTTTATCTCTACTCCTCAAGCAACACCATCTCACTTTGGGCTTCAATTTCCAAGCTTCCCATTGAATGTTGCCTCAAGTGTGAAATCCATTTCTCTATTCACTAGTCTTCACCCCATCTCAGTTCTTCTGTCCTTTTCCCTTCCAAACAGTCATCCCCTCCAAACAAACAAGAAGTCCCGCCTCCCTTCCCACCACAAAAAATTGCAAATATGGTTGCACCCCAACTTGCCACTCCTCTTACTTTCCTATTCCTATGTTGGGAAGATCCTCAAGAATCCAATCAAGGACAACAAGCAGAGGAGTCCAACAGAGAAGAAATGATAGAAAATCTAAAGAGTTAGGCTACCAAATATGAGTTTTCAAAGGTTCCCTTGTTGGGTAATCATAGTGGAGGAGGCTGAGGTCAAGCTGCAAGTGGTGGAAGCTCCAACTATCAACACAAGAAGGGGAAGAAGGAACTACTCCTAATCCAAAAGAAGATGGAGTACATTCCAGCTATGGAGGAGGACCATACAGTTTCAGAGGCTCCAAGTGCGGAGCAGGCCACAAAAGAACCTTTAGTTCTTCCTCCCACTTCATCCCCTTCAAGATCTAATGTTGAGGAAGAGTTTGAGCTTTCAAACATCATTTTTGAGGATGAAGGGAACCATGGTGAGTCAATTATAGATCAAGAGGACACCATGAAGGAGGTTGAGCACCTACAATAGGACAACGAGGAGGAAAATTACTTGTCTGACTTGGAGGATTACCTTGATGGATGGGAACCCATGGAGATCACATCATTTTTCTCCTCCATCTCTCCCAACATCATGAGCATGTTGTCGTGGAGGAAAACATTGAGCTTGCTTTATAACAGCATGGAACCAAGGAAGAATGACTCTCCCATGTTCTTCATGAAAAGGAAGAAAAAATATCCACCATTGCTTCCACAACATCCATCCAAGAAGGTCAACAAGAAGGCTCCATTCTTGGAGTTGAAATTCAGAGCTATAGGCACATCCAAATGATAGGACCTTGCCCAATAAGCTACTTGGCTTCATTAGAGTGAAGGGAGAAGCCAAAACCAGTCATGCCTAATTTAGGACATGAGGGTGAACATCAAAGTACCAAGGGTCATCATCAGCACCTCCAGGAGTTTAATGCTAGTCAGCTAAAGGAGGTACTTCCCATTAAAGTTGATACCCTGATGATTTGGGTGGAGGACAGGCTTAGAGTCAATTTTTCACTCATACAACAAGCTATATTTAGTGTCAAATCATTTGTTTGGCTGCACCTCTTGAGAAAGGTAAGCTACTTCTCCCTACCAGTTATAGACTTTGTTTAGCATTCTTTCTCTCTAGATTAGTTTAGGAGTAGGAGTAGACTTTGTTTCTAGCAGAAGAAGTGCTTATGCACACTCTACATGTCTCATTTGAGGCATGTATGATTTAATCTTTGTATATAAGTTTTTGTCACATTTCTCTAGAGGTGCACAAGGTCAGGCTCTCCACTATTTATGATAGAAAGATCTATAGTTTCTTGTAAAAGTTGCAAATTCCAAAAAGAAAAAAAATGCATAGCAACTAAATTCATTTCAAAACAGTCCATTTTAGGGATAGATGAAATCCCCAAAGTTAAAATAATTTTCTACTCTCAGAGATTCCATTTCCAATATTTCCTAATGAAAATTGAGAGTGCAGACTCAGGGTTAGACAAAACATAGAAAAAGCATACAATCAGGCTCGCTATGGCTTAGGGATCATTCATGTTTATCAAGAAGACTCTATGCCCAATGAATGCTTGAAGGCCATTGGTCTCTTCATCTAGTAGACAGATGTCCCCGTGAGTCACCAAATTTTTATCCCAAATTTCCGCTGGAAAGTTTTGTCAGAACAAGCCTTACACATAAAGAAACCATGAAGGGAAATGATCCATGCCCATGAGCTCGAGTTCCAGAACCAGGCAAAGTGAAAAGATAAGGCCCGAGAAAGTCAAATTCAACCCTGCACAAGAAGAAATAGAAGAAACGGTACTTCTAGGTGTTTCCATTTCTTAATTCTATTTAAAGGGTCGAGGGAGGACTCAATAATAGAATTGCAGGGTTAGAGAAGAACGAGCAGTGCCAAAAAGAGAGGTCAGGAGTAAGAAAGGAAAAACGACAAGGAAAAGGTCTTCGAGCTCAAAATTGTTCAGGAAAGAATAAAAAATTGACTACGTATGGAAGAGCCAGCAGAGGGAACCACGTGTCTTAACGACACTCCTCCAAAGGTGAATCCAAAAGAGAGACTCAGACAAGTTCCGCATCTCCACTTGTCCCAGGGCGGAATAGAGACAAAGTCAAAATGGTCAAAAAGAGTCAAAGACAGACAAGGCAGACCTGCAGAGGGAGCTATGTGTCTTAACGACACTTCTCCAAAGGCAAACTCTGGGCCGCATTTCAAGCAAGTGTGGTGCCTCCACGTGTACCTCAAAGGGGGGCAAGGTTAGTTGAATAATCAACGCATAAGCGGACTAACAGAGGTTGTCAAGTGTCTTAAGGGCGTTGTTTCAAGGGTAAAATGGAGAAAAGGTTCCCGAGCGAGCCCCAGAGTGATACGTGTCCCAGGAAATAGCGGTTAGTTGGGGAAAAAGTTTATTTTCACCCCTTGTTACCTCGAAAGGGAGTAAAATTTGTAAAATGGCCTGCAACTCCATCAGGGAAAAAGTCAGCACTTAGACCCGAGTTAAAGCCAAGGCAGGGAGTCGGGAAAAAAAGTGAAAGTTTGCCTTTCGTTCAAAAGGCATAAAGGAAAAATATGGAGTGCAACTCCCTAGCCAACCAAAGACTGCCACGTGTCCCATATTAAAGAGGGGACTTGTTTTTTAGATTGGTTTTCTTGCCCACTTGTACGGATTTGATACAAACTTCAAAGGGGCATATCTTTCAACTTAGGGCTCAAAATATCATGAATCTGACACCATTGGAAATATCTCGGCCTCGTCCATGCAATGGAGGTACGAGACTTTATTTTTGAGGAGGTTAGGTAAAGGAAATGGAGGAAAATGTCTTCGATCTTTCAATGCAGGATCCACTAGCCTCAACAACCAAATCGGATTCAATCTATTTCTATCGTTTTCTCTCCCTCCAAGACACCAAACACAATATTGATGCAATAAAGATAGATTTGGGGACATATTTCATCAAAGGCATTAACAGCGGTGGTTGATTTGTAACCTATTTTTTTCCCGCTTCTCTTTCTCTTTCTTCCCTCGGGTCGAATCTATAAAAACAGAGGCAGGATCCATTATAAAGGGTTGTATATTCTTAGTTTTACAGGCTCACTTATCCTTCTAGCAAAGGATTTGTGGGGTTCAGGCCTTCCATTAAAATTGTAACACATTTCTACCTTTCAGCTATTCTGTAATGAATTGTATCAATCTATAGAGAAATAAAATAAGTTTGTGATCGATCTTAGATCCTTCTTGTTTCTTTTGCTTCTATCTGGTCTCTCCTTATAGATTTGGCTATCTGTGCTTTTTTATTGTATGTATTTTATTGGTTCGTGTCGAAGGCAAACTAAGTGTTCATCATTCCTTCGGTGCATCACCTCGTAGTTTAGCTTTGTTTTCATTTCTATATTCCTTCTATCCCTATCTCGTTGGTAAATTTTAGATTAGGATTAAGAATAGACCCTCTGCAAGTTTCTACGTAAATACTTCAACAGAGAAATAAGGAACCAACCTTCAATCTAGAGAGCTTTCCCATTTTTGCAAGGTCCCACACCTTGGGGAAAGTTCAATGGTATGCAATCACACCAAATGAGCCTGCCTTAGAAAAATAGATCTTTTAGAGCCCATTTGGGGGTGCTATGATTCTGCACTAACAGGGACTACGCCCAGACGAGGTAGCCCAAAATCACAGGTAGCGTAGGGAACCAAAACAAAGCCTCCACTAGCATTCACTTGGCCACCCTGTTGTGTTAGCGTAGTTGGTTTGGTCCCATGAGCTTCCATTTGTAAACCATAGTGTTTGGCAGCCATACACTAACTCAGGCTATAGTATTTTATGCATTTGCAAACAGCAGGACAGAGAGAGAACCAAATGTATATAGAGAAAACTACTAGAGGATTTCGTAGAGGGCCCCGACATGAAGGTCTCAGATCTGATGAGATGTCTCTAGGTGCCACCGAGTTTGAGAAATCACTCGTCGAAGATATAGCATGTTTTGGCCTCATGGCTCTTAAGGGACTACGCCCGAACGAGGTAGCCCGAAAGCACAGGTGGAGGAAACCACCAATGTTAAATGATTTTTTCACAGGATGCAACTATGTAGATTATGAACATAGTTTTGTTGGGGAGACCACCAATGTTCCAACTATTCATTTTGAAAGAATGAATATCTTTAATCAAACAGAGAATGAAGAGCCTGAATTTTTTTGGACATTACAAAAGGTTGTTTGTGCCCAAAAAGAAGCCGAAGGCCATATAAATTTTCAGTCTTCAACTTTAGATGATAATGAACATCATGAAGAAAAACAATTAGGTGAAGATGTCACTATGATTCAAGAAGAAATGCCTCCTGAAAGTCATAAAGAGTTAATTTGTTTACCCAAAAACATCTGGAAGAACTCAACGAGAAGATACAAGTAGAAGAAAAGGAAAAATGGGAAACGTGGAAGGATCACAACTTAACTGGAATGAACGATCTATGTGATGTTGTCGATAGAATCATGGATAATCTTAAGGACAACATGCCAAGTTGATTATTTTTATTAATCCTAGTTGCTTCAACTTCACAAATCAAACCAGGTAGTTCAAAAAGCATCATACTGGCAAGAAAAACTACAATGAAGTATTGATAATTGAGCCTGAAACTCATTTAGAATTGTAATTTATTTTTTGATTGAGAATTCACCCATATTTTCTTTTTTGAAGGAAGAAATTCATTTTATATGTGAGAAATAGTGTTGATTTAGTCTATTACTCTAACTATTTAGGTTAGATTTATGTAGTCGTTCAATGAAAGTTTGAAGCTCTTCAGTACTAACATAGAAAAATTGTTAGGGCCCTATGAAATCCTCTTACGGTTTTATCCATATCCATCTGGTTCTCTCGTCGCCCTATTGTTTGCAAATGCATGAAATAGTGCAGTCTGAGTCAGTGTAAGACTGTCAAATGCTATATTTTGCAAATGGTAGCTCATGAGACCAAACCATCTAGACCAATGTGTCTAGATTGCTTGGTGAATGCTAGTGAAGTCTTTGTTTTGGTTCCCTACGCTCCCTGTTCTTTCGGGCTACCTCTATCAGGCATAGTCCCTTAAGAGACCTGAGGCCCAAACACGCTATATCTTTGACAGGTGATTTCTCAAAATCTGTGGCACCTATAGATGTCTTGTCAGATCCAAGACCTCCACATTGGGGCCCTCTACAAAATCCTCTCATGGTTTTATCCATATCCATTTGGTTCTCTCATTGTCCTATTGTTTGCAAAGCCAAAAAATACTGCAGTCTAGGTCAGTGTAGGGCTGCCAGATGCTATAGTTTGCAAACAGAAGCTTGTGGAACCAAACCAGCTACCCCAACATGTCGGAGTGGCCTGGTGAATGCTCGTGGAGAATTTTTTTTGGTTCCCTAGGTTCCCCATGCTTTCAGGCTACCTTGTTCAAGCGTAGTCTCTTAAGAGCCCTAAGACCAAAACATGTTATATCTTCGACATGTGATTTCTCAGAATCTATGGCACTTGGAGATGTCTCGTCAGATCCAAAACCTCCATGTTGAATCCCTATACAAAATCATCTCATGGTTTTCTCCACGTCCATTCAGTTCTTTCGATGTCCTATTGTTTACAAACACGCGAAATATTGCAGTCTAAGTCAGTGTACGGCTGTCAAACGCTATAGTTTACAAACGGAAGCTCGTGGGACCAAACCAGCTACACCAACACGTTGGGTTGGCCAGGTGAATGCTATTGGAGTGTTTTTTTTGGTTCCATATGCTACTCGTGCTTTTGGGCTACCTTGTTCAGGCGTAGTCCCTTAAGAGCCCTGAGGCCAAAACACGCTATATCTTCGACGGGTGGTTTCGCAAACTCCGTGGCACTTAGATATGTCTCATCAGATCTAAGACCTCCATGTCGGGACCCTCTACAAAATCCTATCACGGTTTTATCCATCTCCATTTGGTTCTCTCGATGTCCTATTGTTTGTAAATGCGTGAAATAGTGTAATCTGAGTTAGTGTAAGGCTGCTACATGTTGTATTTTGCAAACGATAGCTTATGGGACCAAACCAATTATGCTAACACATCGAGGTGTCCAGGTGAATGCTAGTGGAGGCTTTATTTTGGTTCCCTACGCTCCCCGTGCTTTTAGGCTACCTCGTTCAGGCGTAGTCTCTTAAGAGCCCTAAGACCAAAACACGTTATATCTTTGACATGTGATTTCTCAGACTTTGTGGCACCTAGAGACATCTCGTCAGATTAAAAACCTCCATGTTGAAGCTCTATACAAAATCCTCTCCCGGTTTTCTCCATCTCCATTCAGTTCTCTCGTTGTCCTATTGTTTGTAAATGCATAAAATACTGCAATTTCAGTCAGTGAAGGGATCCCAGACTCTGTAGTTTGCAAATGAAAGCTCATGGGACCGAAATAACTACGCCAACATGTCAAGGTGGCTAGGTGAATGGTAGTGGAGGATTTTTTTTGGTTCCTTATGCTACTCATGCTTTCGGGATACCTCGTCTGAGCGTAGTCCCTTAAGAGCCCTGAATGACTAGATTGGCTTAAGAACGAATTTTATAAGGGTATGTCCAAGAACACATGGGAGTTATCAATCACCTAGTAAATCTTTCCTGTTTAGTTCTGGGTGGGATTCAACTGGCCTACGGCTTAGTGACCTTCCATTCATTGATAATTTATGCTATGATAAACCCATAGATGCTTTCAAAAGCACCTTTAAAAGGATAGGGGTAGTCATCAAGCCTAGTGAAGGGTGTGATGTGATTTCCAAATAACTTGAAATGCCTACAGATTTAAATGTAATAACATGAATTGGACAGGATTAGACAATCAAGAATAATTGAGTGTCCGAATCAGAATGTCATTACATCTGGAGACATTCTCAAGCATTGGAGTAGTGTATATGGAGAGACATTCTCAAAATATCAATAGATGAAAGGCATCAAATTGTGATGACTCTCAGGTGTTTTAATAGGGGAGAAGACTAAGAAGCATAGAAGAATGTAGTTAGTGCATGATAAGATAGGAACCAGTATAAAGAGGCCATGAGCAAGAAGAAGTGCAAGTAAAGTAAATACACATATACACATTGATAAATTGAATGAATAATTACTCAGATTAGGTAACTCTTTATATACATACATTATATAAATATTGATTTCCAAAGTTTGATGTATATTATACATTAAAAATGCTAGTACATGTACATCACCAATAAATGAAAAAATAATCCATAATGTCTTAGATATTGTCAAGTGCACATCATATTAGTTTCATGTGAAAATAATCTTAGAAATGTAAGGTCTCATACAAAATTATCAAGTTCCAAATAGTATTTTAATGTGCATAATAAATACAGAAATGCCCAAATAGGTCATATACCATCAAGTTCAAATGCCATATAGGTGTACATACAATGCCATGCACATAAACATACAAAAAGAATGTCATGTAAGACATATATATTTCCTACTCATCAAAATTTGTCCCTCTATTGGCTTTGCTCAAAGAAGGCCCTCCCTTAAACAAAGATGAAGATATATGAGATGACTTTGGATCATTCGAGCCCATGATTCGAGTCCTCTTCTACTGAATCCTATCACCATTCCCAAGCAGTCATGTTTTATTCTATACCTAGCACCCTAAATCCTATCCAAAATAAGTGTGTTTTCATTATCCAACTATTTTTAAGCTTCATTGATTTTATAAGCAATATAGTGCATTATGGAAGGAATCAAACGCTTGAGTCTTTAATATAGTTATGTCTAAACAAATCGAGCTTGTTAGAATACAAGACAAAACAAAGTGATGATGCTCCATGGACCATTTGATGCAAAATATAGCCTATGAACGCCAACAATCAACATGTCTTTTGCATAGGCGTTTCATACACAATTACATTTGTTTATATATATGCGATGCAACTGTTATTATTTATTTTATTTTTTTGCAAACTGGCAAAGCCGACTACCTAGAAAGCCAAGCCGACATACTAATTTTTTTTAAAACTATGGCGCCCCTCCCAAATGTGTGCCCTAAGCAACTACCTAGGTTTTCTAGGGGATGAAACAGCTCTAATTATGAGGCATGAGCCATCACATATTTGTTCTGCACATGCTTATATTGTCACTACATTTATTTCCTCTCAACTTAATGGATTTGACCTTATAGTGAGAAAGTTTTAATGGCTCCTAATCTGTCGTTATCCACATCAGTAACAATGGATTTGACATTATAGTGAGAAAGTTTGAAATGGGTTCCTTTAGCCATGAGATATGTAATATTGAATAACTATTTACTCTCACTAACTGTTAAAACCAATCAATTTAGTATTAACTAGACATGGTGAATGAGACGTTAAAAATCATGAATATGTTCTCTCCTCTCTTGTTGTGTAAAACTTATGTCGTGGACTGATCAATACCTTCACCATCATCCAATTGTAGCATAAGTTCTTCAGCTGTGCACACCAATCTAGTTTCTTTGTTTTAAATGTGGGGTGATTTTCATCATTTGCTTGGTGAAGTTGAAATTGTTCCCATGCATGAGTGAAAAAAAGGCCTCACTGTCTCTACAAGTTTACCAAAGTATGCCATCTTGAAGAGTTGTAACACCCTACCTCCTGTAATGTGCACTTGATGGAATCATCAAAATTTATACCCCCATGCACTACCTTCTTGTCCATATACACCATGTACCCTTTAGATAAATCTGACTCGTGTCTTAGGCCACAATGATTATAATAAGTAATTTTGCAACTAGTGACATATGTCTCCAAGTGTTTCATGCACAAAAATTTCCCAAGATATTACATTTCTAAAATAAGGGCTATGTTGTAGAATCAGAAACTACTTTAAATAGGTCAATGTTAATGTTTTTTAAGAGTTTTCAAAATCTAAATTTTATTGGCATGTTATAGGTTAAAATAATGCACACCTATAATTCATTTGAGTAAATAAATGGTATAATTGTAATATCTTGGTCATACTCTATTATTTAGAGCCCATTTTCTTGAAAAGATTGTTTCAAGCATAACACATTTGTGTAGCTGGATTAACAATGTTTTTTACTGTTTCAGTGAAATTTTACTAAGAATATATTGAATTTATCAACACTTGCATGTGGTAAATAAAAGATAAGTGTCTTGAGATTAATCTCTGTCAACATTTTCCATATATAATAATATAACAAAAATTTGAAGTATCAAGAAACTTGATACCGTTGAATTTAATATTTAAAATAATAAATTTCTAAGCAATAACATTTATAGTAAAATTAGGAGTGGGGTTTAAATTTTATGATCTTGCTAACTCATTTTTCATGTTTTTAGCTATAAAATATTTGGAATTTTAAAAAGTGGACTGCTCTTCTAACTACCATATTTAATATATGACCATCCTTTCTTCTATAGATTTACATATAAATTCTATTGATATGTAAAAATATATATTAAAAACAGTTAACATAAAATATGGTCTCTTATATATTGTTATTAATAATAATATTTTATATAGTTTAAAGGGTGATATTAACAAGTTAATGTCACATAAAAAATTATTAGCTAGTATATGTGGCTAACAAATTTAAATCTTGACCTTAATAAAGATTCTACAATGGCACAAGAGGTGGGATGTGATGGTGTCACCTTGAAAGTTATATTTTATAAATTAACTTTGACATTCATACAACCATAAAGAGTAACTTCAATAATAAATTTAATGTTATTTCGAGGTCACCTAAAATCTTTTTCTTCTCGCTTCGAAAGTAGTAATAACTTGAATGTAGGAGAGTTTGTCAAAAGTGCGGGAGAGTTTGCATGTTTCTGTAGATTGTTCATTTGATATGTCAAAGGTGCAAGAGGCTTTGTGGTTACGACTCCAACACATGTTTAACATTAACAACAATAAACAAGTGTTTTTGTATTTTTAACTATAAATATTTAATCAATTCATAATGGCAATAAGATAGTCTCTAATATGGTGACAATGAAAGAAATCATCATAATCAACATTATAATAAATATGATTTATGTAAAATTATACTTTACATTAACTGATATAAAATTAAAATTCTCCATAAAACATATTTATATATAAAAAACACCAAACAAAATAAAAAATACAAAACAAATAACAAATAATAAAAGTGCAGAAAAGAACAGCTGGGAGCATAGAAGAAAAACAGCGAGGAGCATAGAAAAATTATCAAAACATTGAATTTTTTATTTTTTATGACACCAGTCTTAAAGGAAAATGGTCCAAAGATACTCGAATTCATAATCCCAATCTACGGTACTTTTCTGTTGTTAAAGACTCCAACTTCTCTATGACAAAATTGACATTTTGATTTCATAATTAGTATTACGTCAGTTACAATCGCATGTGTATAATGCAATGTGAACGCCGAACGCGTATATGATATTTGATTTCTGGAAGGATAATTAATACTTTCTTATTTGATATTGATAAGGGGTGTAATTATTTTTGTAAATGTAGGAATATAGATTAAGTATTGCATTTAAACATTCTCTCTTTATACTGAAGTCATGTAGACTGTCTGCACTTTTTATCTCATGGTACTGTCTACACAATTTTTTATCTCATGGATATTAGTCTTGTATTTGAAGATTCTTTCTTTCTTGGATATGCAATTATTATGTATACTGTCTACACTTTTCATCTCATGGATAGTAGTCTGGCAATTGAAGATTTTTTCTTTCTTGGTTATGTAATTATTATTTGGTTTGAGCAGAAACGAAAGGGGATCTCTTCTAAATTAAAGCATGCAACTTTTTGGGGTAGTGATTACAATTTTACATAAATGGCATTGTAGCTTTAAACATTTGGATGTACTGAATTTAGAAGTCTATGTGAAGATTTCTTTCTTCTATAGCAAATACAATTAGATTGAAAATTTCCCCAAAGTTGAATTTAATATAGAAAGTGTCAAGAATGTACAGTAGTTACAGTATTTTTCATAAAAAATGATTTTCTATAGAAGGCCAATTAGTTGAAGGCCCGTGCTTTTTTGTAGTATATATGCTTGTTGATTATGAGGCCCCTCTCTCAGTATACAGTATTGCACCAGCCGAGAAAGCTAACAAAAACTTCGCACCTTCATTGAATTGTTGAATCATGCTAAGTAAATGCATCCATCATTTTTGTAGTTGTTGATAAGGGGTGTGATTGACAATTTTGATTTTCTATTAAAGCCAAAACAAATGTTGCAAAGTACATCAGAAGGGATTTTCAATAATAGTTAATTGTGTAATAATTGAATACAAATGCAAGTAAGAGATGTAAGTTTGCTATCACTCACTCTCCTAGAATGTAGTGAATGTGAAGTGTTTGTTCCAATGCACCAACCTTCCTTCTTCCAATGCCATCAAACTGGCATGATGCTCGAATCACACTGCCGAAAGTAAATTCATTCCCTCTCACGCCCACCCGCTACATTTGACAAAACATTCTCATGGCCTCCTCTCCATTTTCCTCTGCCCACTGCTTTTTGAAAGCAAAATCCCCAATACGCCTACTTCATTTAATCTGAGGATACTTGATAATTAAATTGCTGAGTGAAGATGCCATGTTTCAGAATTGTGTACACAAAGGGCCATAACTATACTTGTTAATCAAGAGGAAAATGAAACAATGACAACTTGCAAAAAATACTGTTATAAAGTTGTGGATTTTTTCAAACTCATATTTCAAGACTGTACATATTTTAAGGGTAGACAATAGCCCTATTTTTCTACTTTGTAACCTAGAACATGTATTTGTTCAGGTGCGGACAAACATTTTGTAAGATTGATTCCTGCATCCTATATCATTAAAGCCTAAGAAGAGCTGAGCATATATTTGTTGAATAGTCTAATTACCATGTATGCTAAGTGCAGTAATATAGAATATGTGCACCATATGTTTGACAAAATGTTCTTGGGTAAATGTCCAGTAGTGACTTAGGTGTTGATGTTGCCAGTAGTGTAGTTGAATTACTCTTCTTGGGTAAATGTCCATAATTGGAGATTGTGATTGCTTTCTGCTAGATAGAGAAGAGTATCATGTCATACCTACTTCAACTTCTATAATTGATTCAGATTTTTACTTGCACTACAAAGTATGTTTGACATTTGACACTTGGTTAGGAATAGTAGATGCTAAGGCTTGAACTAATTTTAGTTGACTTAAATGTCTCTTCTGCACCAACCAACACAATTCCATTTGGCTTCAACTTGCATTATCAACATAAATCTCAATATATTGGCTATTATTAATCAACACCACCATCCAGTTCTTTAAAATTTTCTGACATAATTATCTACCAGCTACCTAACCCACAAATAAACATTACCTTGCCTTAAAAATTATGAGATAGGTGGCCAAACTACCCTGTGAATTCACCTCAGAATTTTTTTTTTGCACACAAAAAATCTTTGAGTTTGAGTGACCATTGAGGCTCGCAAGCCACTGTCGTTGTGGGAAATCAACAAAACAAAAGAAAAATCAACTCGTGACAAAATGATAATGACAAATCAACCTGCATGAAGCATCAATATTAGAGATACTAAAAACAATTGAAAGAGAAATTGCCAAATATTTAGCGAGGACCACACCTATGTTAAGCACTTTTAAATTTACTTCACTTCCAGCTAAGGTCAGATAATCCATAACAAGCACTTGAATTTCATACGAGTTCCATTAAAACGGGCTTATGAGAACAAGAAATAGAAGGAATATAAGTAATGCAACACTAACACAATTACACAAAAGTAAGTAAATATCCAAAACGGTATCAAATGTATTCATGTTTAGAGCAAAAAAATTGGCCACAAAACGATACCACTCGTGATATAAAATATGCACATGCACGAAAGTCTTCATTTATTCATGTTAAGTTCAAATAAAATAGTTCGCAAAATGCTACCACTCATGATATGAGATTTGTAAATGTATATGTACAAATTTGTAACAAGTTTGAAATGAAGAGATGATACCTTTAAATGAAGTGGTTCGTCTATATTTCTACACTTACATTCACTCTCGAGAATGTAGTGAATGTGAAGTGTTGACATCAAACAATTGTTTGGGTCCACCCGAGATTTGTGGATGTCCTTGCTCAAGAATCAACGTCTATATGACCTTTTCTGTTGGTCAGAACTCCTTTTATACAAGGCCTTTTAGAAATATTGCGTTTGAATTTGGATCAACCCCACATGACATCAATGACACTTGGGACATGTACAAGCACAATTACAGGCCATGCCATGTTCTACGCACTACCCGCAGACACAAGACTTGCTACAGATGTTAGTTCTAACTCTGAGCCCGAATGTAGTATTCAACAAGAACCATTGCAAGAATGACATGTCTTCCATAAGCTACAATGATAGCATTCCATGAGAAGCTGTCTTGTTGTTTTAAATCGTCAAACACTTTGCGAGCATCCATCAAACTCCTGCACTTGAAATGCATGTTGATAAAGTTATTTTGAAAAGTCGTTTCTGCGGAAAATGTAATTCCCCTTACCTTTTTTGAAAATTTTGCCAATTGGTGAATTAAATTTGAGAAAAATGTCCTATATAGCTTTCCCTTTGTGATCCTATTCTGTGAATCCTCCAAGATAGGACTTTCTGGTGCTGGTTGGAAAATTTTCCTGCTTGTCATTTCTTTGAAGTTTTTTTATTGAATTTCTCGAACTACATTAGTTGATATGGATGGGAATAGACTTAGTAGTTATTATTTTTGGTTGTGAAGGTGTGTGTACTCTATACAAGAGGCACAGGTTCGAATCCATATGGGAGTAGGGTTTTACATCTCGTTGAACAATATATAAGGTAAATGGAAAAAAGCACCTCTTGCGGGCTTCCACAAGGGGGGTCTCAGACACCAAATTGGTGGATCTTGCTGGGCAGTGACCTAAAAAACCACCTTTACCATTACCTATCTCAAGATCTTTTAGTGTATAGAAGGTCTTGTTAACTTGATCAAATTCCATAATGCAGCTGGACTTGCATAACATAGGCACATCACTCTCAGAATGGTTTGGACTTATTGATGAGGCAATCACGATTTACCAAGTCTAGTAATAGGTTCTGATGGTTGAAGTTCCCGTAGCTGTTTAGCACAAATTTATATGACAGGAGCCAGGACTTCTGATCTGAACTGGGTTTTCAAGATCATTCTCTGTAGTCGGCAAATTGTCCAGGGATGTTGTAGTCGTCCCAATCTACAGACATTACAACATTGTCATACAGAACTGCGCTGTTAACACGAAAGTCGTGGAAGACACGGAATGTATCATCTTTCAGCCGTGTGACGACGAGGGAGCAGCCGGAGAGTTCAGATGTGAACAAAAATGTTCCCTCCTTCACGCCTCTGCTCGGGATGTCCAGAAACACGGCATCATTTGCTTTGTTCGTCTTGTATCCAAGGATGTAGCTAGATATCGTGTTTTCCTCTGACTCTGTCTCGGAAACTTTAAGATCGTACGAGTTCGCTATGTCGCCCTTGAGGTTGAAGCCCAGACGATTAACCTTCAAACCAAAAAAAACTATTAAAAATAGTGGGAAAACATGAAAACGTCCAGACGGCCGTCAAACCGTCAACTTTAAGACAGTCGCAGAAACGTCCGGAGGTCCTTTACCATAGGGGGAACGCCTTCGGCGTAATAAACATTATGAAACTGTGAGTGTTTTCCTACTCTAAAAATAGTGAATAGTGAAAGACAAAGTAATCATGTGCAAGAACAATAGTACTCTTGCCTTACGCTTGAAAAAAAAAAAATTAAGTGTGAGAGGGCGTTGGCTAGAAAATTTGTAATACTTTGCGAAGCCATGGCCCATAATCATGTTTATGAATAATGAATCATTATTAATGAGTAATCAAAACTTTCCGTAGGATCAGGAAGGGACCACGAGCTATTTACATTAAGTTTGCAATATGTCAGACAATTAGCACGTGGGAAGACTAGTGTGACTTAGCAGGCAAACGGGTTACGGAGTCGACTTCACGTTTCGTAGGTGTAAATTTACGGTGCCAATGCGAGTAGTCGGAGATACCGTCAAGATTCAAAATGCACAAAATTGAGGGTACCTTAAAAGTAAAAGATAGGAAAAGTGTGCTTATTTCGTACATATGTCGAGGGTAGAACTGCCTCTTTGAACGAGTCGAGAAAATAAGTAGGTAGCTCTCAAACCCTCGTTTCCCTGGTTTGTAGCTACCTGAGAAGAAAATGTCCCAAGTATATCCGGAATGCGAAGATTTGTCCGTCAAAGCCATTGTGGACGAACGATATTGCTCTGAGACAGCCACCACATTGACAGTGTGGAACAAGTCGCTGGTTTTCGCTGGCGAGGGCTTCACCGTCTTCGATTCCAACGGAAACCTTCTCTTCAGGGTGGACACGTTCGACGATCTCCTTCTCATGGACGCCCAGGGAAAGCCGCTTCTCACACTCTGCCGCAAGGTATACACATTATTTCCACAGTTTCAACCATATCCACATTTAATATATCGTCCTTCCTGTGCAGCTTCCCAGCCTTCACCAGAGATGGGAAGGGTTTCTAGGGGATAAGGCGGACGGACAAAAACCCCTCTTTACAGTAAGGAAATCGTCGATACTACCGACGAAGAACTGCGTACAAGTTTTCATGAATTGCGGCTTCTTTTGGAAACCCTGCGCGGACTACGAAATCGAGGGCTCCTTCTCTCAGCGCTGCTGTAGCATTTACGCTAATGCTCCACGAATTCCTGCTGCACAGGTAGGGTTTTTCTGTATTTCTTTTGTTTGTGGAAGGGTTTGATGGACTTATAATATTGGGGGGATTCTGCAGGTAAAACGCAAGTGCGGAGCCGCGGGGATAATGCTGGGTAAAGATGTGTTTAGTCTGTGTATCGAACGCGGCTTCGATCAGGCATTCATCATGGGTTTGATCATCGTTCTCAACCAAATCGACACCAATCTTCCTCTGGTTAGAAAGGTTGTGGACGAATTCAGAGGATCCGAGTCTGCAACAACAACACCGCAGCCCCAGGTAGACGACGTTATATCTCAACCCGTCAAATGATTTTACTTTCCCTGCTCGTCAATTTTGACTACATTTTCTGTATCTGTGCACATCTGCCTTTCAATAAGTCGGGAAACGGTTTCATTACTGGATCTCAGCTTTGTAATTGTTTAAATTTTGAGTAATCTTTATTTAATTTCAACGGGATTCTCGACTTCTGTCTTGTAAAATGTCGTCTGGAAGCCAAAAAAAAAATTCCCCAATTCTAAGTATGTATATATCTAGTTGGGGATGCAGAGCATGGGACAGTATATAACAGACAAAGCTTTAATGGAGTAAACGCCAGGCAATATTAAATGTTAAATGTATACTAAATGTGTATATGTATCTAAACTAGACACCGCCATAACCGGCCTCAATACCAAGGTATAATGTCGGGTATGGGTTAAATTGTATGGCCATGAACACATTTGCAAATTGCACCGTATCAGATTCCTCTGAGAGCGAGGGAAGTGCGACAAACCTTTTTGACGTTTTTGACAGGTTGGAAAATACACGTTTATAACGTATACAATAATGACCCGCATATCTAGCGGGTCACCGAAGATTAACGACTTCCGCTACAAACCTTTGAGCTTATAGGAGTGGTCAGCGTGCCCTCTTTTGATTCGTCCATTTAAAAAAAATCCACCGTTTGCTTCCTTTTGGAAGATAAAGAGAGTGGTGGATAAAGATATCCGATCTCCTACGATTTGGGAACATACACTCTTCTTTGTTTTCTATATTTTCACATTGCAAAATATCAAACTCGATTTCTATTAATTGCACTAACTTAAAAAAAGGTCATTTTCTACATATGCAATAATGATTTAAGTCCACAAATCTCGCTTTCTGTAATCATTTTTTCAAACAATTCATTTGGCTTGTGTATGCTTCCACATTTTATATGTATGTTTATTAAGCATCTATTAATACAATTTTAAATTGAAATCCATTCTTAATGATATGTGGATATGGATCTATAAATCATGTGTTACAATTGCTAGTTGGTGCATATGGCGAGATTAGTAGTGAACGTGAGCCAAGTATACAAATGGTTTCAATGCTTCTCGAGGAAAAATGTCTCATATGCTGCAAGACTAAATGTTTGATGGAGACATAAAGACTTCAAATCCATTTACAAATATTTAGCTTAAATGATTAGAATGATTTCGTTGACACATTCACATGCATGACGTTTATGTTTCTCTTGATTCGTGTCCTAAATATAATAATGTATTAATAAATTTATTTAATTCACATTAGAATTCTATTAACACCTAAGTTCGACACAAAATGGGTAGGAACCCAAAAAAATGGACCCACATTCCCAAGGGACAACAAAGAAGTTTAAAAGGGCCAACATAAGACACAAACCTAAACCTATACATTCGTATTTTTGGGAAGCACATAATTGTACATGCATAGTGGTGGCAAACGTTGAATATAAATGTGTAGTTTTGTAGTTTTGGGTGTATCAACAGTGTTAGGAAATAAGGGATAAAATATACGGAACAATCTTACACATAATTGCAATAATAGAAATTAATATGTAGAAAATATTAGAGATCTGAAAATAAAAGTGTTGAAATTAAAAGAACACAACATAAAAACTATTTAATGTGGTTCAATCAATTTGGGCTTACGTCCACCAAGAATCAATTGCTCATTTTATTACAAGCCACATCTCTCTCAATACAATACCCAGATCTGTATGAAGTTATACTCAACAAACTCTTTTAAATTTACACCTGAACCCTGACGAGACAACTGTGGAAAGCATACAACATTTTTAGTGTATAGTCTTCAACACTTCCATACAAAAAAATAGGCTTCACAACATAACAATCTCCCACTTGGAGATTAGTTTTCCTTTGAGCAAGCTTCTCAAACCTTCATTGTCGTCCGTGAAGACCAACCAAAGTTAAACATAACTTCAATTTCTCTCTTATGACCACCTTGGTCATCATGTCTGCAGGATTCTGTGAAATATACCTTATGAGATACTACTTAAAAATGCACAAAATATATGAAAATTGCAATAAAGTAAAATTTCTAATTTTTATAGAAAATGACCAGCTAGGACAACGAATGATATTAAATTGATATCTCACAAAATATTTGTCCAAAGTGCATGAAATTTTGAGGGAAACTTGCAATAATAATAATAAACACTAGAAAAATAGTTTTAGAATTTTTGGAATAATATATTGCTGCCAGAAAATTAAAGAATGCCCTAGGTGGCTGGAAAACTTCTGAGGTCCATAACTCTCTAAATACAAGAGCAAAACTAAGGGTATTTGGAAATAACATTAACACATATAAGAAATAATATTTTCACCTTCAGATCTGAAAATTGCAGACTTGAAAACTCCCAAATAAAGGTTGCAAGTTGCCTTGCTTGGAAAGGGTCAAAAAATGATTGAGGTGCCTTCAAAGTGATGCTAAGCCCAACCCAAATGGCTGCCGTAAGTCTGATCTGGAACCCTTTTGATTATCATCTCCAAATGCCCCCAAAATTCCTCAAACCTTTCTTCTGAACCCTCTGGTAATATCTTTGTAGCACAACTCTGAAAGCGGCTCCAAAATGACAGACTAGGGTAGATCTCTCACTACTGAAGAATGCTCTACTAGCCAGGGACGGGTCTCTCACCACCGAAGCTAGGGTCCCTATGAGATTTCATTCCACAAGTTGTAGATGTGCAAACAACAATTACACAAGGAGGATAAAATGTATGTGACAAAAAAGTTCATTTCCTTTCTCTCCCAACTCCTTACATACGTCTCTAAGGCTAAAGAGCCCCAATAGACCTTATACACATTTCTTTCCATGGAGGGGCTAATAAAATAAAAGTAACTAAAGTTACTTTTTCTTGTTTAAGTCATCATGGTCCAAAGTGACCCCCAAACACAAAACTTGCATATTAGTACCATGCAGCCCCTTCACCAATAGCTCCCAGCATTCACAGCCACTTGGGTATGACCACTGCTTGGACTTGACTTGACCCTTAGGCCATTGGCGCAGGAAATGAGACATTACATTCTGATTGAATCTTCTTTAGCTTCAACATCTCTTCCTCCAAAGTTTTCCTGATGAAATGGTACCTAAAATGTATATGCTTCGTCCTAAATGGAAAACAAAGTTCTTAGCTAGGTGTATAACACTTCAACTATCACTATGCAGCTTCCCTTCCTCTTGTTTATTCCCCAACTCCTCAAGAAATTGTTATAGCCAAATCATCTCTTTGTTTGCTTATGTGGCAATAACATACTCAACGTCCGTGGTTAACAAAACCACCAACTTTTGTAGTCATGAAATCCAACTCACTGCTATCCCACCTACAGTGTAAATATAACCTTTCGTGATCCTCTTGTTGTCTACATCTCCAACCATATCTGAATGTACATAACCACGCAAAGTGGTGTCCGATCCACTGTAACACAAAATTGTCGCCATGGTCCCTCTCAAATACCGAAGTATCCACTTTACTACCTTCCAATGCTCTTTACTTGGATCACTCATAAATCTACTCACAGCTCCCACTGCATACGCAATATCAGGCCTAGTGCACACCATGACATACATCAAACTGTCAAACGCTGATGAGTAAGGTACCTTGGACATTTGGTTTTCTCTTGCTTTGTCTTGGGACACTGTTCCTTTGATAACTTGAAATGGCCTGCCAAAAGAGTTCCAACTAGTTTAACATCCTGCATATTAAACCTCTCCAAGACCTTCTAAATGTACTCTTCTTGAGATAAAGTCAACTTTTGTTCCTTCCTATCACAAGATATCCTCATACCAAGGATTTGTTTGGCTGACCCCAAATCCTTCATAACAAAGGACTCACTTAGTTGCTGTTAGTGCGAAATCACAGCACCCTCCGAATGACCTGATTTTGATTGGGGCATTTGGTGTAATCTGCATAACATGGGACCATCTCTCAAGCTGTGGGACTTGCAAACTTGAGATGGACCTCTAGAGAAGGCTAGATTCCTCTTCCTAATCCTAATGCTAGATTACTTCTAAGGAAGTAAATTTGAATTTCTACTCCTAATCTAATAATGCCAAGGAGACAGGGAGGGAGGGAGAGAGAGAGAGAGAGAGAGAGAGAGAGAGAGAGAGAGAGAGAGAGAGAGAGAGCATGAAAGTAAAGAAATCCTACACTATAGAGGTGATAGCACCAAGAAAAGGGGGTTTCTGATCACAAATCTAGCTGCCTGAAGTGGAGAGAGGTGAGCAATGGAGAGGATGGATAGATGCATCACAGACCAAAGAAAAATTTCACACAGAACACCACTTCAACCCATTAAACACAACTCCCAAAACCTGCAATAGACATCAGAGATATGAACAGTATACCCTACAACAATGAGAGACAACAAGAGACAATAAAATAAGGAAAGATGGACAAGATGCATTACAAAACATATTTTATTGCTCCATGAGTTCATACAGTACATCATCAGTGGGTAAGAAGCAAGAAAAATTATATTACAAAGCCAAGAGAGAAGGCTTAAACTCCACATTCGACCCTACGGAAGAAAGGGAGAGAGAGGCAGGAAAGAAAAATGACCAACTTGAAAAATGCCCCTCCTTCACAATATATAGAAGAATGAGAGAAGGAGAGAGATGGAAAATTCAAATCCTACCTCAACTACCCTAGCGATGCATTGAATTCACCTACTCCAACCACCCCAAAAAACATTGAAATTCCCCTGTAACAATGATTGTTCCCCTGACAGAGCCCATGCCTCCATGTGTTGTTCCTTGCTGGACAAGAAAGGAGGCTCATTCTTCATCATGGTGGCAGGTGGGAGACTTGACAACCTCGAAAATGGCAGATCGAATTTACCATTCTTCATTAATGGTGGTAGGTGAGTAGAAGACGTTGAGAGCTTTCCAAAAGTCCCCTCTCGCTCGAATCTGAGTTCCTAGTTGAAAGATATGGTCGCCTGAAGGTGCTTTGGGTTTGGGGTCTATTTGCGCAAGGTCCACATGGCAGTCGCGCGCGTCTTAAGACTTCAACGCCTCCCTTCACTCTTGAAATTACGCCGAAGAGACACATGGCGTCATCTATTGGGTTGCTCTATTTCATTTGCTTTCTGGATAACCCCCTCCGGTTTGGTAGAGACACTATGTTTGACCCTAGACATGTGGAGGGCTGATGCACATTTTGGATCTACGTCAAGATTTTACTTTTGAAGTTGCGCCTGATGAGGCAACGTGGAGTCTTCCACTAGGCTCTGACCACTTTGCTTAGACTTTTCAAGCATGGCCGGTTTTGCCTATGTTAGACCCTGGACACGTGGAGGGCTAGCACTTATTTAGAGACTTCATTTTGGGACCCTTTGAAATTTCACCAATGACATGGTCTCCCTTTGTGGATCTGTCACCTTTTCAATGACAAGCAAATGTTCTGTGAACTCTAACCAGGTGGGGGCTCATTTGGAGACTCTTCTTTGGAATTTGCTTTTGAAGGTGCGCTGATGAGACATGTGGAGGCTTCTGTTATGGCTCTGTCACAACGGCTTAGACTTTTCAATGGCCGGTTCAAAGACCCTACTCTGACCACATGGAGGATTTTGCGTGGCACTTAGCCAATTTGGGCACTCCTTTAGAGTCCCTGCTTTGGCAAGATGGCACCTTTGAACCATCTGTGGATTTGATGAGGTGCACGTATGACATGTGATTCCCTCCAGGACTCTACCACTTCCGCTTAGACTTTTCAACGGTTGATGCAACTTTTGCTATGTCTAGACCCACACATGGAGGAGCCTGCGCTCATTTGGGGGTCTCCGCTTTGGAATCACGCCTTTTGGAATTGCACTGAGCTGACACGTGGTGCCTTCTGCGGCTCTACTGCTTCCCTTGCTTTTCAAAGAGGTCCACCCGTATGGGGCAAAACGTTCATCTTGAGGTTCTACCAATGCTTGGACCTTTTCAACGGCCATCCACTTTCGGGCCATGGGACACATGAGAGCCCACACTTGTTTGGGGTCTCCATTTTGTACGTTAGCCTTTTGGAATTGCCTCGAGCTGACACATGGTGCCTTCTACCATTGTCGAGACCATTGCTTTTAACCTGACTGTTGAGATCTAATGTGAAGTTTGCAAAGTTTGAACTGACCCTTTCGCTAATTTTCTCCTGTGCATGGTCGTGTTTGATCAATTTTTCCCGAGGAATAACAATTTGGTGACTCACAGGGACATCTGCCTACTAGATGAAGTGATCAGTGGCCTTGAAGTATCCATTGGGCATGGAGTCATGAATGATAGCCTGATATTGATCTCACTTTTGAAACTTGAAACTGACTGCTTGCACTTGGTGACCTTGAACCTGCCCCGTTTTCTGCACTCTCAATTTTCATAAGAAAATCTTGGAGATGAGATTTTTGAGAGTAGAAAATTGTCTTGACCTGGGGATTTTCACCTATCCTTGAAATGGACTGGAGGCATACTGAACTACACAATGGAATGACATGGGAGCAACAAAATGCCACAACACCGCTATGTACGAAACTGAAAATCATACATGTCCCAAGTGGAACGTGCAGAGTGTGTAAAAGCACTTGTTCAGATAGAAGTAAACCTACCTACTCTATGCTGACCGGAAGTAAGGGGCATTCAAGTAAAACCTACAACAGGAAGGGAGAAGTAGCTTCCCTTTCTCAAAATGGGCAGCCATGTATATGATTTGATGTTGAACATGGCTATTATTATGAGTGAAAAACCAACAAGAGGCCGATCCTCCACCCAAATCATCAAGGTATCAACCGGAAACAAGGAAAATACCTCTTTTAGTTGCTCTGTATTTGGATTGAAGAGGCATTGCATTTGATCCTTGGTACTTTGTATATCATCCTCATGCCTTGTTGTGGGCATGATCAGTTTTGGTTTCTCCCTTGGCTCCAATGAAGCCAAGTACCTTATAGGGCATGGTTTGGTCCTTTGAATGTGCCCATGGTTCTGAAATTCAACTCCAAGAATGGATTCTTCTTGTGGACCTTCCTAGATGGATGGTGTGGATGAGATGGGATCTTCGTGCCTTTTTCCCTCCTCCGTTGTTTCTTGAAGACTGACTTGCTCTTGGATAGCCTCTTCCTCTAGGATGAAATTTGTCAAATAAAAATCTTCAATTCGCTGCTCTAGAGGACTATTTGGGGCAACAAATTCTTTTGGACAACTCTCCTCCATCATAGATTTATCAATCAAATCATGCCCTTCAAATGAAAGCAAAAAATCTTCAATAATGCTTTCTTCATCAAGTGACTTCAACTCTTATTTGATCTCTTCCAGCTGCTCCTCTTCAATAGGACTTGGAGCTGATAGTTCTACCTTTGTCTTAATTGGTTGTGTAGCTTGGATTAGATTAGCATTCTCTTCAGACAAAGTGCCATCACAGACACTGCATTCAGAGCATAAGGACTGTTGATCTTCTTCCTCTTGTTCTTGTTCTTCTGTTGTTGCAAACTCAGCTTCCACCACTTGTGGTCTAACCCCAGCCTCCTCTGAAGGTTTAACCATCAAGGGGATTTTTGTAATCCCAAACCATAGAGCCAAACTTACTAAGTTTTTAATCATTTCTTCTATGTTTGGCTCTCCTTCCTGCTACTCTCCTTGATTGGTTTTTTGAGTCTCTCCGTAACATGGGCTCGGGAAAGTAGGAGTGGTGGGTGGGGTCTCCACTAGTTTTTTGTTTATCTGTGGTGGGGGGGAACGTATTTCCTTTGGCTCTCATGGAGGGGACTTGGATTTGGAAGGGAAAAGGATAAGAATAATTGAGGTGAGATGGAAGACTAGGAGATGGAGAGGAGAAACCAACACTTGGGGTAGTAGATGGGAAGCTAGACTCATGACACCGCTGCGATGATACTGATTGAGGAAGAGGAAAAGAAAAGCTATGAGGTGGTGGACTTACCCATTGACAAGGTTGTCTGACACCGAGCTCGTAGGCCTCTATCTCCTCAGTCCATTACGCAAGTTGAGGCAACATTTCAACCATGAATTCAAGCTTCTCTTGTGGGCTATAGTGTCTTGGAAAAGGGCCTTCCCATGGACAAGGTGCCCTGCAACCAATCCTGAATGCTTTCATTTGAGTTGTAGCCCTGGACTACACCATGCTAGCCTCCATTCTTTGAATCTTCTCTAGCAAATTAGCATTTTCCATATAACTATTAACATTGTATGCGTTCCCCTGTTCTTGATAGGCTTCATAGCCAAAATGGTTTTGACACTTCTCATATGGGTAAGCATAATGGTTCTGGATCTGATCATAATGCTGATCTGGAGGAGTTGGGAAATACATTGGAGGATGACTACACTGCTGTTGCTGCAAATGTGAATTCCAAGTTGGGAATGAATTCATGATTGCATAACTTCATGGGATGGAAGAAGATGAAGGAGATGGAAGAAAAATGGATGAAAATGGATGGGGGAAGGTCTGAAACTTCAGAGATGGGTTGTTGACCAGATAGAGTCACCAGATGTGTTGAAAAATGCCTCCAAAGGCTGGATCTCAGCAATAACACATCGAACCTGTTGAGATGAAGATGTAAAGCTCTTTAGTTTGGTCCCATCAGGCGTGCCTAAAACTGTTAGTGCGAAATCACAACACCCCCCGAATGGCCTGATTTTGACTGGGGCATTCAATGTAATCTGCATAACATGGGACCATCTCTCAAGCTGTGGGACTTGTGAACTTGAGATGGCCCTCCGAAGAAGGCTGGCTTCCTCTTCCTAATCCTAATGCTAGACTACTTCTAAGGAAGGAAATGTGACTGTCTACTCCTAATCTAACAATGCCAAGGAGACAGAGAGAGAGAGAGAGAGAGAGAGAGCATGAAAGTAAATAAATCCTACACTACAGAGGTGATAACACCAAGAAAAAGGGGTTGCTGATCACAAATCCAGCTCCCTGAAGTGGAGAGAGGTGAGCAATGGAGAGGATGGACAGATGCATCACAGACCAAAGAAAAATTTCACACATAACACCACTTCAACCCATTAAACACAACTCCCAAAACTTGCAATAGACATCAGAGATATGCACAATATACTCTACAATGATTAGAGGCAAGAAGAGATAATAAAATAAGGAAGGATGGACAAAATGCATCACAAAACATATGTAGACACCAAATTTGGGTCTTACGATGCCCTATGCCCCGCATCTCATCTCGCAACCTAACCCTACCTCACCACCTAAACCTTACACACTTAATTATTTATTAATTACCTTATAATTAATAAATCCACATCTCCAACCTTGCCACCTCACCTCGCCACCTCACCATGACCTAGCCCTAACCCTAAACTAACCTATTAAGACCTATAACTTGGTCCAGACTCACACCCATGACTCATCACCCCTCACTCGCACCAAAACGAACCTAATAATGATTTGACCAAGCCCATAACTGACCCCTCCGGAGAAAAGGAGGGAAAGTTGGCTATTTTACTAAAAATAGCCAACTTTGACCTAATCGACATCGGTCCCTATTCGACCAGTGTCGGTTAGGTAACCGCCATCGATTCCCTGTAAATGACCTCCCCCAACCAAAACCCAAAAATCTGAATTCATTTGGAAGGATGCGAATTCATTTGCAAGAGAGAGACAAGTGTGAGAGAGAGATGTTGCAGAGAGGAGTATTGAGCCCAAAACTGTAACTGAGCAACGAGATCACTATCACACTCATCCAAACATTGGGAGAGTCGGAGGATAGCTTCATCAGCTCACTTCCGATTGCCGGATCATCCAGACTGAGCCTTGCCTTCGCCACTACATTCCTTGGACCTGCATCTGCATCAGAAACTAATAAGTAGTCTCTTTTATTACCTTGTATGCTTCTAGACACTACTTTGTGAACTTTTGATTCATAGTGATTATAAACTCACTCCTGGATCTACCACCCGGCAGCACCCTGCACCTAACCTTCATTCATCCATCTCTATATTGTCCCAAAGACAGCTTTCTCACTCTGAGTATTCTCTATCACCCTACTACTCCCCTCAACCATCTACCAACCTTCAAAACCCCATAACCACCTTACAACCAACCTCCATTTAAAAGCCCCTAAATCACTACCCTTACCGATATCGGTTATCCCCTACCGGTATCGGTTTTATAACCTCGGTCGGTTATTCAGTGACCGACGTCGGTCACTGTGACTTATACCAAAAAGCAACCTTTCACCTATTTACCTCAAAACAATCTCATATCTAGCCTTGTCTATCCCTGTAACTTGATCTGAACGTATCAATAACCAGTGACCAAACAAACAAAATGACATTTTATTATTGGTAGTTTAGTCTCTATTGCTTCTAGTAACGAGGTACCTAAATCATGATTTCGCAATAGCTTTTTTATTATCATTTGCATTAATTTGTATTAAAAGGGAACTGACTACCTTTGAAAGGAAGTCTAATATTTCCTAGGCCCAAGGTAGTTCCCTCACTTATTGTTTAATGAAAATCTTGTGGTCTTGCATTCTTATTTACAGGTAGTCCTTCCCAGACAAAAAGGAGCTCTTCACAATCGGTCTGATCTCTCTACGGTACGCGCACACCTTCCCAATACTCAACAAGTATTCCTCCTAGCCCTAACCCTTATCTGTTTCTCAAGAGAATGAAAAGATAGAAATAACTCTATTCTGGAACAAAATTATGTGTGAAACATTTTGGCACACCCGGTGGGACCCTTCTCGAGTTTCTTTCTTTCTTGCTTGTTTTCATATAGAGAGCACACTTGCTGTTTCTTTCTTCTAAATATTCACAAAATATTTTGTCATTTTGGTAAAAGAACTTGTCTTTCTTTTGCATCTTTGCATTAGTGAAAGTCATCTTCTTAACCTCTTCTCTTTCTTTGCTTCATCGAATATCATTTTCGATTTGGGTTTAAAACACGTGCATCACATTCTTGCTTACTATTTTTAATTCTAGTGAATGTAGATTAAGTAACAGGTCGTACACGTGGGGGTGATATTCACGGTATTGACAAGAAATTAATCTTACTCTCACTGCACAACACATACCAAATCACATCATAATCTACACAACATCTCAAACATCCCCCCTTCCCGCAGTATTCCTCCGCCCGATTGAGGTAGCCTTACGAGCCAAAACAAATTTGACATCTCCCTTAGGTCTTTTGTTTAGGATTGACATCATCTTGTGTCTAAGGCATAAGCCCAAAGTGATTAAAACTAATCCTAGGGTTAGTCTCTTGATTTTCTTGTGTATTTTGCTTGTTTTTTTTCTTTCAGTTTTTTTTCTCTGTTATACCCTGTCTCGGTGATCACTTCAGACAGTTTGGTGGGTATACTAAGCCTTGTTATCCCCAAACCAACAGCCACATTCTCTCTTTGCCTTCACAGTGACCGACACCGGTCCTCTTCTACCGACATCGGTTACACTGACCAACGCCGGCTACCGTCTGACCGACATCAGTTACCAGATCGATATCGGTTACTATGTTTCACAGTTCCTGACAAACCAACAACCTACCAATTCCAACATTTTGTTACTATTTCTGCTGTATCCTCTTGTCCATGGTTGTTATCACCCGACAACAAGCCACAACCATGGTTTCGCATGCTTGTTTCGTTTCTTTGTCTGAGTCACCCTCTTCACATCCTATGGGGAATCCTACGGACACCAGTACTTTTCATAAGATCTCTGTAGGAGATCCGGACTTTGCAAACTTTTGGATGCTAATCCTAGCGTTGTACAGTATTATTTGTCTCATACCCCTAACCGTACACCCGACGGTCAGCTACTCTTTGGTATGCCTATTAGTATAGCCGCTCACTTAGCCCCTTCCCCACCTAATAACTTCGCCTCACCATCTTCATCCTTAGCCCCGTCTCCCAGCTTAGTGGCTTCGGTGGTTCATACTGCACCAATTGGCCTTCCTTTGGTTAATCTGGGGCCCCACATATAACTACCGTCCACTGCCCCTACCTCATCTCTCCCGCAAATTGCCTCTTTCATAACTCGCTCTCTACCATAAATTCACACGAGCTTTCCCTCTCAGGCTCCGCTCACCCATTCATTTCCGCAGACTCATCTGGTGGCGTCAACATCTTATATAGGACACCCTTACTCGGCCGCCCCAACACATTCATCATCGTTACCTTATCAATATTCAACCCCAGCATTGTCTAGTAGCGGCTCTTGGCCCAATCATCCTCCGTTTACGACGAAAACACCATCATCTAACCCAACCAATGATTTAATCAAACAGATGATGGACAAGATGCAAAATCTTGAGGCTTCTGTTTCAGGAAGCCGTAACACCCTGACATATGAGTAAGTTTGTCGGGAGCCTATTCATCCTTCTATCCCCCTTCATAAATATCCTCCTCAATGAGAATTACCGAAATTTACTCGCTTTAGTAGTAAGGAGGACCCTCAACAACACTTGCGATTGTTTAGACATGCATGCTATCTGATTGCTCATGATGATGCCTTACTACTCCATACCTTCCCCATGTCCTTATCAGGACCTGCCTTGGAGTGGTACAGTGCTTTAGCCCAGCACTCAATATTCTCCTTTAACCAGTTAGCCCAATCTTTCTTGTATCACTTCTCCATCAATATTGCCAAGAAAGTATCCCTTACCGACCTCTATGCCATCTGACAATTTGAAGACGAGTCTATCGCAGATTTCATTGGATGATGGTGGGGCCTCATCAACCAACTTACTTATGCCTTACCTCAGGTCGAGCTCATTAAACTCTTTATGCGGGCCTACGCTAAACACATTTCGCCCACCCTCCAAATTCAAACTTTCCGCACCTTTGATGAGGCCTTTACTATGGCTCAGAAACTAGAGATTCGAGCCTTAGAGGAGGAGAAATTGAGGTTGTGCAACAAAAACTCAAATTTCTGAATCCAAGACTCCACCAACAAACCCAACACCACCAACTCTCACGCATCGGCTGCTTCGAAATCAAAAGGATCCGTACACGCGGTGACAGTCAAATCTCAAGCACCGTCTAATACCCAGCTAAAATCCACCTATAAGTATAAAGCCGAGCCCGTCAAGTACACTCCCTTGGGAGAAAATTATGATGTGATCTTGGACAAATTGCTTAAAGCAGGAGCTATCACCTTGCCTCCTTTTAAACCTCACTCTGGGTTTGATTCTGCCCACGCTATACCTTCTTGGTATAAAGAAAATGACTTATGTAACTTCCATTGCGTGAAGGGACACAACCACGAAAACTGCAAGATGTTGAAAAACATAGTGCAAGAAATGGTTGATGCAGGGGATATAATCCTCGATAATCCTAATGCCCCTGCTAATCGAAATTTAAAAATCTTCAACAAACTATTTCCAAACCATTCATTTAACAGTAACACAAACCAAGAAACCTCAGCCGAGGAGAAGAGTGTGCATGAGATCCATGCGATTTTCAACTCCCAACCAAGGGCTTCCATCGAGGAAATTCTAAATCGAGCCTCTTCACCAACGCAGGGGTCCTTGCCCCCTTCTCCTTCATCAGGACAAGAGGACAGCCCCGCTATTCCTTTACCCATAAAGGAATCAACCACGCAGAGTTCTCTTCTCACAGAAGAGCCTTCTTACACCACATCCCTACAAGACTGTGAGCGGATGTTATCCAACCTATCTATTTCCCAAACATCTCCTTCCACCACTCTTGTTGCAAAAGAAGAAGGATCGCCACTTTTTCTGTCGTCCTTAGAGGATAAACCCCTCGAGCCTACATCACCAAACTCCTTAACCATGACGAATCCTATAGAACATGCCCTCCTCCCTATCAGTTCTTCATCGTCTAAATCTTTCCAGTGACCGGTTGACCTCTTAACACCCATTGATACAGCGCCTCATTCGCCCCCTGTATCACACCCACAGTGGACCGGAATCACAGCCCACTTCTCTTCTATACCAAAATTCCCATCCACACGTGAAGATTGTCATCCCCTAGAAGATAGATGAGTCTTATGAGAACGTTTGAGTACACAATGCTCTACTCAAATGCAGATGCCTAATCTAGACACCTCTACCATATGCCCGGAGTTTTTACAAAAGCTCAAAATGCCTATGTCCTCACCTTCACCCCCCTCATCTCTACCGAATACCTCATCCACCTCTATCAACCTAACCAAACCTTCCCCTACGCTTGGGACTTCACCAATACCTAGCCTAACACACCCACCTAAATGGTTAGATTTATCCAAAAATAAAGCCATCAATCCACCTAGGAAACAAACCCAATCTCCTCAAGTCCAATCTATGCCTCCACCACAACTAAAACCCTCGCCCTCAATCACACCAGTACAACAGGCACGATTTCAACCCTCGCCATCACACCTAAATTCTATAGTGGGGCATCACCCCTCCACCTTGCCTCAATACACCATGCCTCCCACGTCTTCTTTAACATGACCTGCACCTTTTGCACCCATACAAAAATCCACAAGCGTCTCAACACCGTCGCCCCAAGTATCCTGCCTACCTACCAACCCTAAGCAAACTTGATCATCGAAGGACTTGTTTGCTGTCGCTCCTCTTTCCCCGTGGTTGTTTCCTGCCACCACATCATCTGTGGCCTCATCATCTAACCAGCTAAACATTACTTCTGCACAGAAGAAGCCACACCTAGTTAAACCCAATCATCAAAATCCCTTGCCTAAACCACCACCCGTACGAACCACTCATACCCAACCATTACCAAAACAATCAATAATCTCACCCACTCAATCAATAGCCTCATCTTCATCTGAATTTGACCCGCTCAAAGGATCTTACGCCAAGATCCTTGATATGTTGGTAGGGGATGCAACCATTTCCCTACCCCCACTCAGACCCTATGATCCATCTAAACCTCGACCTATAGGTTATGATGAATCTAAAATCTGTGCCTACCACCGCACACCAGGACACAATGTAGAAGGATGCAAAGCTTTGAAAGCCATCCTTCGCCAGTTGTCTATCTCGGATGGAAAATCTAAGAAAGACAACTTACAGAGGGAAAAGCCCTTAGCTTTGATCCCTTCTCCTATACCACTTGTCCCCGCCTCGCCAAAATCTATCATCATTGCAACCCCGCCTCTCGAAAACAATGACTTATCCCTGCCATCTTCCTCATCTCGTATTCACGAGATCAACATGATTAGCATTTCTACTCGAGGTCAGAAAAACAATGGAAAAGCTAAAGAGAGCACACCTGCGGCCTCTCTTTCTCCTTCCGCCATCCCGATCACACCACCACCTAAAGTGGCTATTCGTGGACCTGCCTATCCAGTCTCTGATGGAGTTTCCCATCGCACCATGGTCAAACAACTTCACCAATCTCCTGTAAATATGACACTCTATGATCTCATTCAAACATCTGAATCTCATCGACAATCTCTAATTGAGATCCTCCAAGGGATAGAGGTCCTACCTAACGAAACCCTGCCCGTCGCCTTCATCTTAACACCTAACCACGTCACTTCTCTCACCAAACAACCTACCTCCACAACCACCTTTGTCCCTGTATAGCAAGCCACTGCTGTCAGTTTTTTCGAAGAAGAAATTGTCTTCTTTGGTGCAGAATATCCTTACCCCGCTCTTTTCATCTTGGCTTACGTCCAGGACATCCGGGTACGTCATGTTATGATCGACGGGGGCACTAGCCTAAATATCGTCTCTTCCAAAGCCTTCCAACAGATGAATATCCCTCCTAGCTGCATGTGTGCTAACCCCACCATGTTGCGTTCATTCAACGATGCTATTACTTCTACCCTAGGCACCGTGATCGTTAACATTCGTGTAGGGGCACGTACCTTGCCCGAACTCTTCTATGTCCTTGAGGGAGAGTTCCAATACAACATGTTGTTAGGCCGCCCTTGGATCTGGGGTATGGGATGCGTTCCCTCCACCTTACATAGATGCATAAAATTCGAGTATGAGGGGAAGTCATACACCGTCACAGCTGACGCTTCCCCCTTCAAAACCTGCAATATATTATATTACCCTAATGATGTGCTTGTACCAGTTAAGGCATCCATTGATCCGACCCAACCATCTACTTCAACCACGCCTCAACCATCCACCTTAGCCGCACCCACACCTTCGACCAATGAAACCACCGACGCGAATACCTCTTCTTCCCTGCGGACAACATCCCAACCTCGGATCCCTTGATAGGTGTTTTTCAATGTCTTACGCTGGGGGAGTACCGCCTATACAACGTTAGCACCTTCCATACCCCACAAGAGTATGGACAGTTACATGCGCATCCTACCTACAACCGTCATGTGGGAGAGATGATCTCCTATAGACCACCTAATTGCTGCACCAACCTAACGTATGGGGGTGTCGACGCATCCTCTGTCACCCCTGAACCTCCCCTTGGTGTGGTTCCCTTCCAATCTGATTTTCAATATCTAACCAATCATTGTTTCGCCCTCACCTTCCTGACTCGCTATGCTTGGAAAGGTTTTGGTTTCGGTCTTTATGAACAAGGCTAACATACGATCATTCCCATGACTACACGTAAACACAAAGATCGTAGTGGTCTTGGATTTTCTGAACCACCTACACCGAAGAAACCTCGTGTCAATTGTATCCAGGAAGACGACGAAGTCACCCCTTCCGAACCATCATCGCCCATTTTTCCATCTTCACCCACGGAGTCGATAGACCCGAAATCTATCCCTCCTAACTTTTTTTTTTTTTTTTGTGAATGCTATCTTCCTAGGTCCTCTCACTTATCAATGTGATGGTGAAGACCCATCTTCTTTCCCCCTTTTGTATCCAGACATGATCGAAGAAGACTCACCTTTGATTAATGTTGTGGAGTACCAGGATGACGACTCCACCATCACCTACCTTGGTGTGGACGACTCTTATATTCAACGCGCCTTACCATCTGAAACCCAAACCATGTTGAATGAGTCGACTATAGAAATCAACATCCACATGGAGGACGATCCTCACATTGTAAAGATCGGACAATCTCTCGACGCATCAGAATAAGCCACCTTCACTACCTTCCTCCTTACCCGCAATCAAGCTTTCGTTTGGTCCTACGCCGACATGCCAGGAATCGATCCTGAAATTGCTGTCCATAACATCACTCTGAAACCAGACTCCAAATCAGTTAAACAGAAACTGAGAAAAATGCATCCACGCATTGCCCTCTTGGTTAAAGAAGAGCTTCAACGACTCCTTTCTGTTTCTTTCATCTTTCCTATTGACTATCCTCAATGGATTTCTAATGTCTCAGAATATCTCTCCAGGATATTCTCACCAATGATGACTTCCACCAAGAGCGGTTAGCCCAATTGGAGCTTCTTGACGAGCGTCATCTTACAGCTCTTGACCACCTTCAAATTTATCAAAAGCGCATCAAGCGTGCTTATGATAAGCGAATTCATGAGTGTACCTTTAAGATTGGTGATCTTGTCCTCAAAGAGAATCAACATGTAACCAAACTAGAAAAGAGCAAACGTGAAAAATTTGCTCCTAATTGGATTGGGCCTTACATTATCACTCACACTTACGGATCAGGTACATATCGTTTAGCTTCGCTTAATGGTAAACCTGAGCCTGAACCCCTTTATGCCTTGCATCTCCAACCATTCTACTATTGAATTTAGTGTTACATCACTTCTTATCTACCTTGCGCTCATCCCTTGAGCTCATTTACCACCTCATACACCTTGTTTCGTGCATCTCAAAGTAGAATCAAACTCATGTGGTTTGATCATCACCTCCTCTTAAAGATGCCTTCCCCTTTTTAGTCTGGTCCATGACTTAAAAGTATCAAAATAACAAGTTCTCCATTAAACAATTCTGAGATGTTCTTGAGTCAAACTTCCTGCAAAACTAGATGCTTCATGGCAAACGGACATCTAGACCTTTAAGCTATAAACTAGACTGCTCCCTCGAAGGACAACTATGTGCAAAGCCGCATCTGCTACTATAACTAGACTGCTCCCTCGAAGGACAACTATTTGTAAAGCCACATCTGCTACTATAAGTAGACTACTCCCTTGAAAGACAGCTATACAAAGTCAACCTCTATCAGAAGCTTCTCGCATTGATCAACTTCGTGAAAACCTCAAGAACAACATAATGCATATCCCATATAGACTTCCCGCATCAATAAGTCTATATCCAGAAAAATAAAAGCAATATTCAAAAGCACTTTTGAGTCATGGACTTGTCTATTTAGGTTTGGTTCTCTTTCGTCAGAATAATCACCTAATAACAAGTTCTCTGCGCCCCAGCTATACCATTCACCTCACCTCACCATTCTTCAAAACAACAAAACTCAAGGGACGTGACGTATATCCGATATATTGTGATTATACAACTCTTTTCACCTATCAAATTCTCACCTATGCAAGGTACCTAGGGATTCAAGCTCATCCTACGATAATGTGTGGTTTGTTTAGCTCTTTCCAACTATGGGACACTTTTGCCTCTTTTACCCGAATCTAGGATTATGTGTTGACCTTAATCAGGACACAGTTTCCTATGCTTGGGTAAGCTAACCCTCACTTCACCTATACCCACACCAACACCAACAACATTACCCTACCAACATCAAACTTTTACCAACCAACAAATTGCCTAACCTCAACCAATTTGTCTGAATTCACCTCTCCCCTGTCCTAAGAGAGAACTACATCGGTTTGAGGCCCCTCCTTGCTTTGTGTAATGGGCTATGTAGGAAACACTTAGGAGACATGGGGTCTCCCAAGGTTAGCTCGACCATCCCCTACCATAACCTATTATGTGTTGTGTTTTCCTTAAAATATAAATATTTTTGATATTGGTTACCTGCTTATTTTAACCTAACTCCTACTCTTATCCATCAATCTCCATTTTTCACCACATCACCTACCCCTGGCTTTTCTACATAGCCTTATTTTGAATTCATCGGCCTGACCTAAGGCCGCAACTCACCAATCGCCTCGACCCAAGGCTATAACCAATCAATTGGCCCGACCCAAGGCCGCAACCAACTCATCAGCTCCGCCCCAAGGCCGTAACAAATCAATCGGCCTGACCCAAGGCCATAACCAACCAATCGGCCTGACCCAAGGCCGCAACCAATCAATCGGCCTGACACAAGGCCACAACCAACCAATCAGCCCGACCCAAGGCCGCAACCAACCAATCGGCCTGACCCAAGGCCGCAACCAACCAATCGGCCCGACCCACGGCTGCACCCAACCAATCGGCCCGACCCAAGGCTGCACCAATTAAGTACCTCGACCGAGGCCCACAAATTACGATTCTATCCACCCATCATGTTACTGTTTGTTCAATTGAGCTCACCTGTTCGTGTTTTAGCATGACTAGGATACTTGAATTGATCAGCCGACCAGCTTTTGCCTAGACCGATGACCGTGACGTTTATCTCAACCAAACCAACCATTTGGTACTGCCGAACATGCCTAAACGTTCTGGTACCTTACCCATTATATCCCCTGGAGCTACTTCCTATGCCTTGGATACCAGGATTATATCAACCTTGTTTGGATAAACTATCGACCTTTGCCTATGAATTGCTTGTTTTCTCTTCAAATCGTGTACCCTGGTCACACTACTGCATTTCAACGTGCGTCTGCTTCCTTGAACTTACCCCACCATCTTACCATCATCTCATCATCATTCACCCTTTATCAACCCTATCCCTGATTTCACGTCGCCTCAATCTGTGATAGATTTGAGGGGGATTACCTATACCCTTAACTGGGGCAACCACTTCTTATTATTGTCAATGCAGCTTTACAAGACAAGCTACACAACAACAAGGGGCAAATGTAGACACCAAATTTGGGTCTTACGATGCCCTGTGCCCCGGATCTCATCTCGCAACCTAACCCTACCTCACCACCTAAACCTTACACACTTAATTATTTATTAATTACCTTATAATTAATAAATCCACATCTCCAACCCTGTCACCTCACCTCGCCACCTCACCATGACCTAGCCCTAACCCTAAACTAACCTAATTAAGACCTATAACTTGGTCCAGACCCACACCCATGACTCATCACCCCTCACCCGCACCAAAACAAACCTAATAATGACTTGACCAAGCCCACAATTGACCCCTCGGAGAAAACGAGGGAAAGTTGGCTATTTTACTAAAAATAGCCAACTTTGACCTAACCGACATCGGTCCCTACTCGATCGACGTTGGTTAGGTAACCCCCATCGGTTCCCTGTAAATGACCTCCCCCAACCAAAACCCAAAAATACAAATTCATTTGGAAGGATCCGAATTCATTTGCAAGAGAGAGACAAGTGAGAGAGAGAGAGAAAAGGTTATATAGAGGAGTATTGAGCCTAAGACTGTAACTGAGCAAGGAGATCATTGTCACACTCATCCAAACATTGGGAGAGTTAGAGGATAGCTTCATCAGCTCACTTCTGATTGCCGGATCATCCAAAATGAGCCTTGCCTTCACCACTACATTCCTTGGACCTGCATCCGCATCAGAAACTAGTAAGTAGTCTCTTTTATTACCTTGTATGCTTCTAGACACTACTTTGTGAACTTTTGATTCATAGTGATTATAAGCTCACTCCTGGATCTACCACCCGGCAGCACCCTACACCTAACCTCCATTCATCCATCTCTATATTGCCCCAAAGACAACTTTCTCACTCTCTGAGTCTTCTCTATCACCCTACTACTCCCCTCAACCATCTACCAACCTTCAAAACCCCATAACCACCTTACAACCAACCTCCATTTAAAAGCCCCTAAATCACTGCCCCTACTGATATTGGTTATCCCTTACCAGTATCGGTTTTATAACCGTGGTCGGTTATCCAGTGACTGGCGTCGGTCATTGTGACTTATACCAAAAAGCAACCTTTCACCTATTTACCTCAAAACAATCTCATATCCAGCCTTGTCTATCCCTGTAACTTGATCTGAACGTATCAATAACCAGTGACCAAACAAACAACATGACATTTTATTATTGGTAGTTTAGTCTCTATTGCTTTTAGTAATGAGGTACCTAAATCGTGATTTCGCAATAGCTTCTTTATTATCATTTGCATTAATTTGTATTAAAAGGGAACTGACCACCTTCGAAAAGGAAGTCTAATATTTCCTGGGCCCAAGGCAGTTCCCTCACTTATTGTTTAACGAAAATCTGGTGGTCTTACATTCTTATTTACAGGTAGTCCTTCCCAGACAAAAAGGAACTCTTCACAATCGATCTGATCTCTTTATGGTACGCGCACACCTTCCCAACACTCAACAGGTATTCCTCCTAGCCCTAACCCTTATCTGTTTCTCAAGGGAATAAAAAGATAGAAATAACTCTATTTTGGAACAAAATTCTGTGTGAAACAACATATTTTATTGCTCCATGAGTTCACACAGTACATCATCAGTGGGTAAGAGGCAAGAAAAATGACATTACAAAGCCAAAAGAGGAGGCTTAAACTCCACATTCAACCCTAGGGTAGAATGGGAGAGGGAGGCATGAAAGATGAATGACCAACAACTTGAAAAATTCCCTTCCTTTACAATATATAGAAGAATGAGAGAAGGAGAGAGATGGAAAATTCGAATCCTACCTCAACCACCCTAGCGATGCATTGAATTCAGCGACTCCAACCATCCCATAAAACATTGAAATTCACCTGCAACAATGATGGTTTCCCTGACAGAGCCCATGCCTCCATGTGTTGTTTCTTGCTGGGCAAGAAAGGAAGCTCATTCTTCTTCATGGTGGCAGGTGGGAGACTTGACAACCTAAAAAATGGCAGACCGAATTTACCATTCTTCATTAATGGTAGTAGGTGAGTAGCAGACTTTTAGAGCTTTCCAAAACTCCCCTCTCGCTTGAATCCAAGTTCGTGGTTGAAAGATAAGGCCTCTTGAAGGTGCTTTGGGTTTGGAGTCTATTCACGCAAGGTCCACATGGCAGCCCCCCACACCTTAAGACTTCACCCCCTCGCTTCACTCTTAAAATTGCGCCAAAGAGACACGTGGCGTCGTCCGCGGGGCTTCTCTATTTCCTTTGCGTTTTGGCTAATGCCCTCCGGTTTGGTGGATAAACTATGTTTGACCCGAGACACGTGGAGGGTTGGTACACGTTTGGGAGCTGCCTCCATATTTTTATTTTGAAGTTGTGTCGATGAGGCACGTGGAAGCTTCTGTTGGCTCTGCTACTTTACTTGGAATTTTCACTGGTTGGTTCTGCTATGTCAGATCCTGGCCACATGGAAACTTCGTGCTCATTTGGGACCTGCATTTTAGGTCTTACCTTTGAAGTTGCATTGAACTGACACGTGGGGGCTTCCGCTAGCTTTTCCGCTTCCTTTAGAATTCCCAATGGTCGGTTCCGTTATGTCAGACCCTAGACACGTGGAGGGCCAATGCTCATTTGGGTCTCCGCTTTGGGTTGCGCCTTCAAAATTGCACCGATGAGCCACATGACACCTTATTTAAGTTTGTTCTATGCTGAGATCCACGTGGGGGGCCTGCGCTCGTTTGGGGTCTCCATTTTGTTGCGCCTTTTGGAATTGCACCGAACTAACATGTGGTGCCTTTCGTGGCTTTGTTGCTTTTCTTCGAGTCGACCCGTATGCGAAGTCCGAAGACTTCGAGATTTTCTCCATATTTTCTCCTCTCGAGCTGTGGTCTCTTTTAACGTTGTTTGGCCTCATTTTCCAACCTTACTTCTCCATTGTTGAGCCCACCCGCAACTTGATTTTTGGGATCGAATGTGATCTCACATGACTGAACCAACCCTTCAGTTTCTCCTCTGCAGGGTCATGTTTGATCAATTTTGCAAGAGGCAAAATTGGATAATTGTTTCTTGAGTACTTTTATTTCCTACATATTTTTGTCTACAAGCACACATAATAATATAACTGTCATCATCAAATTTATTTATATACACGCAATAGTAAACATGACATCTAATATAACCTTGTTCCATCATGAAACTATCAAATTTCTTATACCATTGACGTAGAGCTTGTTTCAGGCCATACAAGCTCTTCTTCAGTTTGCGCACCATCTCCTCTTTACCTTTGACCTCATAGCCCTATGTCTGCTACATATATAGATCCTCCTCTAAATCACCATGGAAAAATATAGTTTTTACATCTAGTTGATCTAAGTGTAAGTCTTATGCTGCCACTATTCCAAGAACAATTCTAATAGAGGTCATTTTTACTACAGGATAAAAAATCTCATCATAATCTATAACTTTTTTATGTGCAAACCCCTTGATCACAAACCAAGCATTGTATCTTTTCTTACCCCCTTCTTCCTCTTTAACTTTGTATACCCAATTGTTCTGCCAAATTCCCTTTTCCCTTTAGGTATATTCACCAAATTCCAAGTCTGGTTCTCCATGAGAGCTTGATGTTCTTCATTCATGACTTGCTCCCACTTCTTGCTGGCATCTACTTACATTGCTTTATCAAATCTCTCTGGCTCTCCATTATCAGTGAGTAATAAATAATAAAGAGAAGGAGAAACATGTGTAGGTTATCTTCTTACCCTAGAAGACCTTATCAATATAGGAGTTTGAGGTTCATGTTGAGTAGGTTCCTGAACTGATTCATGTGTCACTTTCCCATCCAGAAGATCCTCTACCACTGCATATTTTTTCTTGGATTCTTCCCTATTTTCTTTCAACTATTTTTTATACATGACTTTATCATTAAATACAACATCCATAAATTGAATGATTTTATTGTCCTTAATACTCCAACATTTATATCGAAAGTCATCACCACTATAACCAATGAAAGTACATTTTTTCTAATTTAGCATCTAGCTTGGTCCTATCATCCTTATCTATATGGACAAACACCTCACATCCAAAGACTTAATAAATGAATGATCAACTTTCTTACCATACCAAACCTCCTCAGGTATGCCTCCATCCAAGGCACTTGAAGGTCCTTTGTTTATCAAAAACACAGTTGTGCTCACCGCTTCTGCCCAAAAAGAAAGAGGCAGTCCTACACGTAAACTCATGCTCTTAGCACATTCCATTACTTTCATGTTCATCCTTTCTGACACCTCATTCTGCTGCGGAGTTCCTGGCACCCGCTTTTTCCTATGGATTCCATTCTTATAACAATAATCATCAAACACATTGTTGTAATATTCCCCTCCATTATTTGACCTGAGACATTTTAGCTTAAGATTTGTTTCATTCTCTACCAATGCTTTCCATTTAACAAAAGTGTTAAATACATCAGATTTATTTCTAATGCAATATACCCAAACTTTCCTTATTGCATCATCAATAAAAGTGAGATAATAATTTGAACCACCAAGAGATGATACCTGAGCTACCCACAAACATCAGAATGTAGCAACTCTAACTTACTCTCTCTCTCTCTCTCTTTGTAGGTCCAACCTTGAGAAACCTTACTTGCTTATGTTTCCCATATACGTAGTCCTCACAGAACTCCAAACCTATTTCTGTATATCTGGAAAAATCTTTATTTATGATCTCCATGCCCTTATGGCTCATATGATTGAGCCTATAGTGCCACAATGTTGTATTTTCTTCTGAAGCCACAAGATTACAAATATTAGTGCTATCAGTGGTTAAATAAAAGGTTCTAACCTTCTTACCTCTTGCCACCACAGGAGCACCCTTAGTAACTTTCGAAGAATCCACTGTAAATATCACAGTACAATCATCACTCTCAACTACCCCGCCGATATCAAATTTCGTTTTAATGTAAGCACATGTTTGACATCCTTTAATAGCCATGTATTCCCATTCGACATCTTAACCTAAACAGAACCTTTTCCAACTATGTTGTAAGACTCATCATCACTAAGAAAAAATGTCAGAAATCCCCTTGAACATAATCAACAAAATAATACCTATGTGGAGTTGTATGGAAAGAAGCCCTCGAATCTAAAACCCAAGATTCAACAATATTGTGCAAAGAAAAAATCAAAACATCCTGACATACATTACGCGTTACAACATTTTCCTCTTTATTTTCTTCCTGTTGTTTCTTCTTATCTCAAAGCTCCCAAAAGTCCTTCTTTGTATGCTAAGACTTTACATAGTGCCAACATACTATCTTGCTTTTGGATTCTAACCTTGCATGATCTTTCGATTTTCCACGGCTTCTTCTATTCTTCTGTCTCCCTCTAGTTTCCACTATCAAAGCATTCCCTGAAGGAGGAGATTCCCGATAGTTTTTTTTTCACATTTCCTTTCCTAGATTCACCCCTACAACATCCTCAAACTTCAGCTTTGAGTTAGCTGGAACCGAGTTGCTTACCACCATTACCAGGCCATTCCACCTCTCAGGTAAAGAGCACAGAATTAATAAAACCCTAGCTTTTTCATTAAATTCTATTGTAACAAAAGCTAACATATTTACAACCGTATTAAAATTATTTAAATGATATGCTACTGAAGCATTCTCAGACATCTTCATATGAAACACATTTTTCATTAAAAATATCTTGTTAGAGGAAGTGGGTTTTTCATACAACTTCCCTAATGCACCCATTATTTCTTTTGTAGTCTTTTCCTTTGAAACATTAAATAATACAAAATATGGAAGACAACCAAATTATCCCAAGTGCCTTCTTATACAAAAAATCTCATTCCACATCCATCATGCTTAAAGGTTTGGTCCCTTTTCCAAACAACGGAATATAAATATCCTTATAATAAAGGTAATCTTCCATTTGCATATTCTAAAAAATAAAATTCTTCCCATTCAATTTGTCAACCCTTGATCTTCCATCATCTACCATAGCTCCCATTCAAGCTAAAATAAATTTCCTACAATTAAACACTTCAATAAACCGAACTAGGCTATGATACCAATTGTTAGGAAATAAGAGATAAAATATGTGGAACAATCTAAAAAAATTTGTAATAGTAGAAACTAATATGCAAAAAATATTAAATATCTGAAAATAAAAGTGCATAAATTAAAATAACACAACATAGAGACAATATTTAACATGGTTCACCCAATTTGGGCTACGTCCACCAAGAATCACTTGCATAAATTTATTACAAGTCACCTCTCTCTCAATATAATACCTAGATCTGTATGGAGCTATGCTCAACAAAATCTCTTGAATTCACACCCGAAATCTGGTGAGACAACTGTGGAAAGTGTACAGTCTTCAACACTTACACACATAAAAAAATAGGCTCCACAAGATAACAAATAGAACACATGAGAATGGAGAAAGAGAGAATATAAGGAGAACACAAAATGAAATAGCGAACATATGGGAAATATGTTAATAAGAGCCTAAATCTAAACTAATAGTTGAAAAACTTGCAAATATATTAGAATAATGCAATTTTATGACTAATAACAACAAATGTCTTGTGAGAGACTTATCCGTCACAAGTGGATACACCCACCTTATAATGCGTGGTTGAAGATTGAGGATTTTTGGCAATTGAATTTTCTCTTAATTTTTGTCTTTATTGAGATATACAGGTTACTCTTATCTACTCATGTATTCAAAATGACAAGTCTTCTCATTTTACTTCATAACCATTGCTTGTTTAGTTTTATAGTACTCTAAAATTATACTAATGACATTTGTCAAATATCTTTGATATTTATCTCGATCCATTTCCTATTATGCACCTAATTGACTTATTCTTACACACTTTCTTATTTCCCATTCCTTGGCCACCAGGACAAACTTTGTACTTATTCTTTTCCTGTCAAAAAATATTTGTTTAATAGATAACACATTTTCAAACATATGGCCACATTTTTGAACTTTAAAAAAAATTGTGCCTATGGATGACACAATTGCTTGTTGTTGTCATGATAAATGTTTAGCATTCGAAAATATTTATTTTGGCCATGACAACTAAAGTCCCCACTTGGAAATTCCTCTCTCGGTCAATGTGAACCCTTCCTCTAACTAGCATGTCCTCATTTTCATGTTTATTCTAGCTAATAGGAACATGCTCACAAGATTTTCAAGCATGTTTCATCTGTAGGGATGAATCCCTAAGGTGATTGGTGAAGCCATTGTGTTTATGTTATCTAATTAATATCCTCCCAATATAGTTTGACAACTTCCAAAATCAATTTTGGACTTGTAGAAATTTTTCGTTGAAAAAGATGCGGAACACTGTTTTTCAGTGTACACCGCAAATTTTAGGAAGCTAGTGTTTTGTGGATTTCCCAGGCCTGGGAAAAAAAGGAATAGAGTTAGAGGGACATAGGTGGATTTCCATCAAACACAGTCTTCCGTGACAAAATGTGAAACATGGGTTTTGCACAAGTTTGAGGTCACGATACATGGAAGAGAAGTTGTGGAGTATTGCAAAGAAAAGGGGAGAAATTTATGAGTGACCAAGTTTGGGAGCCATGAAGCACCATCTTAGTGTTCCATGGGTTTCTAAAATTACAGATTTCTATGGGTGGTTTAAGGCAGAGGTCTTAGTGCAAAGGAAAATATGCCGCAGAGTGTTACAAAGCAAAAAGGAAAATTTATAGGCGGCCAAATATTTGAGTCTACAGAGTAAGAATTTTAGCTTTTGACCTTGGTGGATTTCAATGGAGGAAAGTCCGCAAAGTATGCTAGAAGGCCGCGGAAGTTGCAAAAGTTGTAAAATAATAACCTAATGTTACGCACGTTTTCAAAATTGCAAAAGTCTACTAATGGTCTAAGAAACAAATCAAATGCCACAAAACATTGAAAACCCTGCCAAAGAAAGTCAAAAGTTGTAGAACAAAGAAAAATGGTTTGTTTCCCATTAATTTTGATGTGGACCTCCAAATTCGACAAAATTGGTGGCATTGGAAAGGTCTCTTCGAGGGATTCACTTTAGTATTAAGGAAATCAGATCCCTAGGTTTCCTCCTAGGCAGACCGTAGTATCAATTTACTCAACGACTCTCAAATGTTTTCTATGTATTTGTGCCCAAATTGAATGTATTAAATCAATTTTAGAAAATGGAGGGCCACAAATGATAAGAAAGTTAAAGGTCATGTGAAGGGAAGGAAAAAATTCATTTTGTAATCTATAAATTGTAATGTCATCTCCATTCCAAGGAGTGAGTTTTTCTTCGTTGATAACTCCCATTGTCTTACTATAATCCTTCTATCTCCTTGTATTATGTTTTCCTCCCCATCTCAACTTCATTCCATGAGCATAGTTACTTGTGCAATATTATGCAAATAAACGTGAGCTTATGTTTTTTTCCTCTTTCCATGACATGGTGTCTTCTCATTGATAAATTAGAAATATTTTAGTTTTATGTCAATAAAATCATCTCTCTATTTATTGAGTAAAACTCCCTTCTCACTTTCTCCCCTCTCTCCATATGCAAACCTTTCCTCCACCTCCTTTTTACACACATGTTTAGCAAAGTATTCCTGTATGATCCCTCATCGAAAGGCCACCCATGATGGTTAGAATAGTATATATATTTCTCATTTCCAATAAATGGAGCTGCCCCATTCCTAAGCAGAGGGACCTAGTCCTAGAGCATTGGTGAAAACCCATAATTTTCCCTTCTAAAATTATTTTTCCAACAATTTTTGGCACCCACCATGGGCTAGATTTTACTTTCATGCACCCTATAACAATCTAAAAAATTATAGAAAATTAAATATCTCAAAAAACATAAAAAATGTAAAAAATGCGAAAACAAAAATTTGGATTTCATTGCTTGAAAACCTAATGCTGATTTTTGTGAGAAGCTCTTCATATTCTAAGTTCTCAACTTGTTGATGTGTAATCAGCTTCTCCCAAAGTGTGGGACTTTATAATCGGAAGAGCTCTCCAGATGAAGGCCGGTTTATATTTCTTTGTTTAGGTGCACACATACAATTTGCAGAGGATCTACTCTAAAATTTACTCTAACTTGCGAAGGAGACATGGTTAAGAAGATGAAAAAAAGAAATGAAATCCTAAGCTAAAGAGGTGATAGCACCAAGAAAAGGACTGGAATATCCTACTAAGGGAGAGTAGAGAAAAAAAAATTGAAGTTGGAAGAGGCCAAACAGCTGTGACACAGTCCCAAATCTACATTCACCAAAAAATCTCCATGAAACACAACATCATAAACCTGTAAATGAAAGGAAGTATGCACAAAAATAGAACAACAACAATAGAGAGGCAAGGGAGTACAATAAAATAAATACAAGGGTTGAGATAACACCACAAACACAAATTTTACTGTTCCATGAATATACACAGTCCATTACATTTGTAGAATAAAGGCACAATTTCATTTACAGAGCCCATGAGAGGGTTTGCATCTCAATGGTGTTGAGAAACAAATTTTACAGAGTTTCCCCACATCCCAGAATATCCCCCTCTCAAATGAGAAGTGTTTACAATATATAGAATTATGGAGGGAAGAGAGAAAGAAGAGAAACTCGGGATTTTTTCTCCCACCCACCAACAAAATTCATTAAATGATATGAAAAAGTCATGCGCACCTCATAAAATCCATTCCCTAATGTACTCTAGCTTGCTGGAGAAGAAATCAGACCATACTGTATTAAAATCGGTGATTGGGATGCCTGGAACTGCACTTTTTGAAGCCGAGTACGTTTTCCTATTTTTCACCCACCTAACCCTATCAAAATTAAAATTTTAGGCTTCCATGGTGTAGAGGATGTCGAGACCTTTCCAACAATATAAAGTTTGTTGAATTTTGAGCATCAGGTCAAAAGTTATGCCCATTTGAAAATTTGCATTAATCCACACAAGAAATGGCGAAAATGCAAATTTGCAAAATGGGCCCCAAGCCCGAAATTGGAAAATTTGCAAAAAAAATCCCCCCAGGCCCCCAAGCCCGAAATTGGAAAATTTGCAAAAAAAAATCCCCTAGAAATCCTCGAAATTGGAAAATTTGCAAAAAATTCCCCCAGGCCCCCAAGCCCGAAATTGGAAAATTTGCAAAAAAATCCCCCCAGGCCCCCAAGCCCGAAATTGGAAAATTTGCAAAAAAAATCCCCTAGGCCCCCAAGCTTGCAAAATATGAAATTGAGTTAGAAAATATGAAGAGTTAGAAGGACTTATTTATATTTTCAGAAAGGGGAAGAAATTTCCTATCTGATGAAGATGCTTTCGGGAATCATTAAGTACTTAAAATATGTAAAAAATCAGATTGAAGCACTAAAAGGGGGAAAATGGTGTTAGTTGACCAAAATTAAGCATGAGCTTATTTTGGACAACAATTTGGTGACTCAGCAGGGTTATCTACCTGTCAGATGAAATATGGCCAGCTGCCTGTAGCAATCCATTGGGCATGGAGTCTTCTTGGTAGTCTCATATCTGATCTAGGATTGCCTTCCGCTGCTTGCACTCTCATCCTTTGTAAGAAGACCTTGAAGTCGAGGTTTGTGAGAGTAGAAAATTGCCTGAAACTTGGAAGCTTTTCCCTCATTGATCTTCTACAAATCTGATCTATTGGAGTGCAATGAAAACATCCAAACCTACTCTGATATGGATACTCTACTGATTTGATTCTCTTGTGGCTGCAAGTGTCTTCTGAGAGTGAGATGAATTGTATACAAGCATACACCAGAAGCAATAGAGCATGTGCACCAACACTTAGGGAAATGAAACCTATTCTAACAATAACAATAGTGTGCACAAGCACTTGGAGAAATTGGAAATCCTAGACTAATATGTACAAAGGTGAGAAATTCTCCTTTTAGTAGCACTGTTTGAGATAGATCCCATTGACTAGAATCTGCAATTCTTCACCACCCAATTTAGCCATCTGGAAGGCATTGCTACCTTTGCATTCAATGATCATGTATGGGCCACTCCATATGGCATCGAACTTGGAATGCTTTCCTGGCTTTGCATGATCAACATCCCACTTCAGTACCAAGTCTCCAACTTGGAATGTCTTGGCCTTAGCTTTCTTGTCAAAGCTCTTTTTGATCAATGCTTTATCCTTCTCCATAGTCTGCATTGCATGTTCTCTTACTTCTTCTAATTCCATTAGCTCTGCATACCTGATTTCCATGCGTCCAAATTAAGCTAGTTCTAACTATTTCATGATTTCCAATGCCATAAACTCAAGTGATATAGGTAGAACTGCTTCTTTTCCATATACAAGCTTGAATGGAGAGCTGCCTGTAGACCTCTTGGGTGTGATCTTATCAGCCCATAGAGCTGATTTGAGCTTTGTGTGCCAAGTTCTCTGATTCTCATCAAGAGTCCTTCTGATGATTCTTAGTAAGTTTTTGTTTGTGGACTCTGCTTGGCCATTACCTTGAGGGTAATAGTTTGATGAAGTGCTGAGGTATACACCATTCTTGATAGCCCATTCGGTGATCTTTGTACCAAGAAATGCCAATGCATTATCTGATATGATAGTGGCAGGGACTCCAAACCTAGTGACTATCCCTTCATAGAAATCCAAGATATTAGATTCATTTACCTCCTTAAGTGCCACTGCTTCAGTCCACTTGGTGAAATAGTCTGTTGCCATAAGTATCCACTTGTGGCCTTGACTTGAATTTGGGTTGATCACTCCAATGAAGTCTAATCCCCATTGCATGAATGGCTGATCTACTGAAATTGGATGAAGGGGTAGGGCTGCTAACCTTTCTTTCCCTGTGAAGAATGCACACTTCTTGCATTTCTTGATCCATGAGTAGCAATCACTAAACACCATAGGCCAATAGTAACCAACCTTCATGATTTTGAGAGTTGTTACTCGTGGAGCAAAGTGGCCTCCTACTTCTCTGTCATGGAACTCATGTAATATCTTCCCAACTTGACATGTTTCAATGCATCTCAACAGAACACTATTGATGTATTTCTTGAACAAGACACCATCAATAAGCGCATATGGAATGGCTTGCAATTTGAAGTATCTCCTCTTTGCTTTGCTTATTTCTGGAGGGCACAAACTTTTTGGAGATAATGCACTAAGTCTTGAGTCCAACATGGAATTGATGCGTCATTAGCTGGTTTTTCTTGATCATTATGCAGTAGTAGGACAACCTCTTCTTCTCCTTTTGATTCATCATGTTGTTTGGAAGCGAGATGCTCACACAAACCTTTTCCACAAACCAGCTTGGTCACCTTGATTTCAATATCATACTCCATTACATGGGTGATCCAACCTGCTCTCTTCTCATTCAAGTCCTTGTTTAGGAGAAATTCCTTGACACCAGCATGAGACACTAGCAGTTGAATCTTGTTGTTCGAGACCAAGTGTCTGAACTTCTTCAAACTCCTAATGACAACAAGGACATGCTTTTCAATAAAAGAATACCTTACTTCGTAATCTTCCAGGCTTTGACTGAAGAATGCTATGGGCTATTATGATCCTTCTCTATTCAGTTGTACCAAGATAGCTGAGATTGTGCTTGATCCTCCAAAATCATACAACATGAAGTCCTTTGAGAAGTCTAGGTTGATAAGAGTTGGAGCCTGTGATATTACATGCTTGATAGCCTCAAAACTATCTTTACCTTCTTCTGTCCATTTTAATGTAAGACTCTTCTTTAACATCAATGTTAAAGGCTTCACAAGAGTGGAAAAATCAGGCAAAAATCTGTGGACAAAGTGTATCCTTCCCAAGAAGCTTTGGAGAGATTTCTTGTGGTGTGGAAATGGAAGTGTTCAGATGGCTTCAACTCTTTCAGGATCAATTTTCAACCCTTATCTTGAGACAATATGGCCCAACAATTTTCCTTTATGTGCCAAAAATACACACATTTTTGGATTCAATGACACTCTAGAATCTTCTACATCTTTGAAATACTTTTCCTGAGGTGAAAGAGGTGGTCTGTTGCATTATTTGAGAAGATGGTGATATCATCTAGATACACCAACACTATCTTGTTGATTAAGCCTTTGAATGCCATATCCATGGCTCACTGAAATGTTGTCCCGACATTTGAAAATCCAAATGGCATCTTCTTGTAAGCATATGTACCCCATTTCATAGTGAATTATATCTTGAACTAATCTTCTTCTTTCACCATTATCTGATTATAACTTGAGTAGCCATCTAACAATGAAATCCTTTCAGAACCAGCTACAACCTACAAGATTTGTTCCATTGAAGGAAGTGGGTAGTGATCCTTGAGTGATGCTCTATTTAGATCACAAAAGTCTACACACAATCTGATTTCTCCATTTCTTTTCCTCACCGGCACCAAGTTTACAACCCAACTTGACTATTTGATAGGGAAGATGATGCTAGCCTCAATTAGCATGTTCAACTCCTTCCTCATGAGAGGTTCAATGTGAGGATTCATTAGCCTTTTCTTCTACCTGATAGGCTTGGATTCATGATTTAATTCAATTGTATGCTCAACCAATCTTGGGTTGAAACCTCTTAAATCCTTGTAAGTCCAAGCAAAGACATCTGGGAATTCTTGACAAAGTTGAAAAAATTCATATTTCTCTTGTGGGGTACTTACTTTGCCAATTTGCAATGTCTTGCCTTCATCTACCGAAATGGGCTCTGAATCTTCACCCTTTACCTGAATGTTTTCCTTCTCCTTTCGGAATTGATCATTTGGGTTGAAGATTGAATCCAAAGTTACAAGACCTTTTGGTAATTTGTTAGTTCTCAACTGTACCACTTGGTCACCATACTGCTGTTCCAACTTGTCTTGGTTTCTGGCAGAGAACTCAGCTTCTTCTTGTAAAAATTGACAATTTTCTGATCATTCTCAAAGACTTGCCAACTTGTGTTGTTATCTGGAACAACTGGTCTCACAACCACCTTGATATGAGGTTGATATTTCTCACTCTTGATACTTTCTAACAACATAAAATGCAGCCCCAATTGCTGTCAGTCTATCTACTACTTTATTCTTCTTTCTTTGGATGGAATTGATACTAAAAGCTTCAAAATATTCAATAAGATCCCATACCTGATTCTTGTAGTTCTTCAATAGATCATTCTTGGCAGCATTTTTTCCTCTGACTTGGTTCATAATCAGCTCACTATCACCAAATACTTGCAAGTTTTTAATACTTCTCTTTCTTTCCCAATGCAATCCGTGAATTAAGGATTCATACTCAGTTATGTTATTTGAGCAAGCAAACTGAAAACATGAAAATATGAGTAATATTTGGTACCTTGACGGTGAAACAAGCATAGCTCCTCCTCCTGCACCTTATCTACTCCTTGATCCATCAAAGAATAAACTGCCATACCTCATTATCATCCTTATGATCTGGCTTGGTGATGCTAGGGAGAGGAGGTGATTCTCTTCATGCAAACAATAGACTCGTAACTCAGATTATTCCATTTCTTTGTAAGGGTCAAAAGCATGTATTTTGTTTTCCCATTCATCAAGAGTTAAGTCTAGAATGCATCCAACCTTAGTATCTGCTTCATAAGTGCTTGGGAGATCTTCTTGATAAAAAGGTGAAAAATTTGAATTGATGTGACTTAGTGTAAGAGGCTCTATATGGAAGTTTGCAATGGGCTCAGATCTAATTGTAGCCTTAGCTCTGTATCTTGTTCTAAATAGCATGTGTGACCAATCAGTAGACAAATAGCCTCCAATTTTGGTAGTGAAGTCTCTTGACAAGAACAATGCAAAGAGTGGTGGTAGGTCTATGACTGATACATCTTGCAAAATGGTCACATTGGGACATGCATGCAATGTGAGGCTCAAATATTTGATTACTCCAACTGTTGTTACTATTGTCCCATCCAATTGCACCAAACCTTTAGAGATGACTTCATATTGAAGGCCCAACTGATAAGCTATTTTCTTTGGCATGACTGAGCTACTTGCTCCCGAATCAATCATGCAATTATGTACCAATTTATCTCCTATGATCAATGAGATATAGAATGGTGGTGGCTTCAAATTTTTACCTTGGTGGCTTCCTTGATTTTCTCTTTGTTGAGATGCATTGGTAAGATCACTTTTTCTTATTGATTGGGTGGCTGATTTGATGCTGATCAATTTTCCATAACAGCCTGTAATAGGTCTCTTTGTTCTAGGATGGCCAATGATTCCCACATTGAGATGTTTACATTCATTTTCTTCATCTTCTCAATGATGTTGAATGGAGATGAGCTATCTCTCTGCTACCCCTTTCCTTGCACATTATTCTCTTATACATGGGTCATGTTACAACTGGGTACTTGAGATGATCTAGAAGGTGGCTTGGGATGACCTTGCACATTAGGGAGCTACACTTTGATTACTAACACCTTGTGGAGTGATGGAGGGCTTGTGGATCACTTAAATTGGATGATTTTCCCTCTCTAATGTTCCTTTTCATTGGACCATGTATTGGTTGCTATACGTTGAGAAGCTGTTTCATTTATACCACAAAAATATTCAACTTGCCAATTGACAAGTTTGGTCTCATTTGGAGGTGTGTCTTGTTGAGTTGCTCCTTGCTGCTGATTTCCTTCTTGGCATGTCTCTTGTTATGCACTCATTGTTGTCACCATAAGGGCTTGATTCAAAGCACCATTCAAACAAATTGATTGGTTATGAGGTTGATTACATGGGAAACACTAGTCATATTCCCGAGCCATGTTATTTTGCACCAGTACCAAAGATCTAGATGTGGATGCAACATTACGATTGTAAGGCTGGAATGGTCTATTAGCAGGAGGCATGACTTGGTTTTGATTTGAAGCTTGAAAGGGTGGCCTATTAGGATGATATGGAGGTCTATTAGGTTGAGTTTGAGGCTGATATGGAGGTCTAAAATTTTGAGTTTTCTGCCTCTTAAGTGTCACTAACTCATTACCCAAAATTGTCAGTTGCTTCATGACTTCTTGGAGCTCATTTGAGGTACTGGAAGATGAAGTAGAAGCTTCAGTTGAATTCTGATTTATTAGAGCAGAAATGAGAGCTAATGTAGGTGTTTGACTAGTGATTAGAGCTCCTAATTTTTGATATAGAGGCATAGGTGGCCTAAGTGCAAGTTTACTAGCTTGAATTAAGCAATTTTCAGCTCTAATAGCAATGTTATAAGTTGCAGGTAAAGTTATACCTCCCACACACTATATCATCATGGAAATATCAGAATTTAAAGCTTTAAGGAAGTATAGGAAAGCACCTTTAGTTGTTTGTCTCATGGCCATTGTTATTCTATCCCATGTCCTGTTATCCTATCCCACATCCTCTGAAACCTGAAGTTGAAATCAGTCAACTGTTCATTAGGAGCCCTCTTGATTGTTATCAATTGTTCCAATAGAGACAAATTATCTCCCTTTTCTCCAAACTTAATGTGGAGGACTATGCATAAATGATCCCAATTCTGGATAGATCCTGTAGTCAAACTCATGAACCATTGCAAATATTTCCCCTTAAAGGAGGATGCCAACAACTTAATAGCAATGTCCATTTCAGTAATTTCATGAATACCACAGATATTTGCAATGGCCTGGATATGATAATTCAGAGTTGTTTGGTTCTCTCCAGTAAAATATGGAATATTATTTAACACTACAACTTGATCTAGATTTTGTGTATTGAGAGCAAGCGGGGTACTACTGGTGAAGTTGAAATATTGGTTGGGTTGTACCATTCTTATTGGTAAGAGAAATCTACTTGATTGAATGAAACGATTTCCAGGTGGAGGTTTTGATAAGTTTTTATTCGGTGGAGATGGAGTCCTTTGAGCTCTTATTCCCCTTCTTTCTCTATCTGGGGACAAGTATAGATAGATAAATAGTCCCTCTTCTCTAGTTCTTAACCTTGTTTGGATTCTTCTCATGAATCTACCAAGCTTGGAATACTGAAACCAATGGATTCTACCTCTTAGGATTTGCTAGATGTGCAATTTCATAGCTTCTTACAAGCTAGATACTTACAACAAGTGCACATCAATCTTGATGTAATTAAAATGAAGACCTCTTGTTCCACCAGACATTCCACAATTGTTGATGCATAATCACAACACCCGGGCGAATGTCTGTAACTCGATGGGTTGAGACTCCCATTGTGATTGCATAACATGGAGCTTCTCCCAAAGTGTGGGAGTTTGCAATTGGGAGAGCTCTCTGGATGAAGGCCGATTCCTATTCCTCTGTTCAGGTGCACACATACAATTTACAGAGGATCTACTCTAAAACCTACTCTAACTTGCCAAGGAGACAGGATTAAGAAGATGAAAAAAATAAATGAAATCCTAAGCTAAAGAGGTGATAGCACCAAGAAAAAGACTGGAATATCCTTCTGAGGGAGAGTAGAGAAGAAAAATGTAGTTGGAAGAGGCCAAACAACCGTGACACAATCCCAAATCTACATTCACCAACAAATATCCATAAAACAAAACATCATAAACATGCAAATGAAAGGAAATATGCACAAAAATAGAACAACAATAGAGAGGCAAGGGAGTACAATAAAATAAATGCAAGGGTTGAGATAACACCACAAACACAAATTGTATTGTTCCATGATTATAAATAGTCCATTACATTTTTATAATAAAGGTACAATTTCATTTACAGAGCCTATGAGAAGGTTTGCAGCTCAATGGTGTTGAGAATCCAATTTTACAGAGTTTCCCCACATCCCAGAATATTCCCCCACTCAAATGAGAAGTGTTTAGAATATATAGAATTGTGTAGGGAAGAGAGAAAGAAGAGAAACTCGTATTTTTTCTCCCACCCACCAAAAAAATTCATTAAATGATCTGGAAAAGTCACGGGCACCTGTAAAAATCCATTGCCCAATGCATTCCAGCTTGCTAGAGATGAAATTAGACCATACTGTATTAAAATCGGTGATTGGGATGCTTAGAACTACACTTTTTGGAGCCGAGTACATTTTCCTATTTTTCACCCACCTAACCCTAGAAAAATTAAAATTTCAGGCTTCCTTGGCGTAGAGGATGTTAAGACCTTTCCAACAATATAAAGTTTGTTGAATTTTGAGCACCAGGTCAAAAGTTATGCCCATTTGAAATTTTGCATTAATCCGCACAAGAAATGAAGAAATTGCAAAATTTGCAAAACAAATCCCCCCAAGCCCCCAAGCCCGAAATTGCAAAATTTGCAAAAAAAACCCCCAGGCCCCCAAGCCCGAAATTGGAAAATTTGCAAAAAAATCCCCCAAGGCCCCCAAGCCCGAAATTGGAAAATTTGCAGAACAATCCCCCCAGGCCCCCAACTTGCAAAGTATGAAGAGTAAGAAGGACTTTTTTATATTTTCAGAAAGGGGAAGAAATTTCCTATCTGATAAAGATACTTTTAGGAATTATTAAGTACTTAAAATATGTAAAAAATCAGATTGAAGCACTAAAAAAAGGGAAAATGATGTTAGTTGACCAAAATTAAGCATGAGCTTATTTTTGACAACACAACTCTCAATTTCATGGTTTTCTTGATATTGGATGAGAAAAGATATAAGTGAATTAAATATGTTTTAAGTTGATACTAAATTCTTTAAGTTGGAGGAAAGAAGATAAACCAGAGCTAATCATGTAAGTGGCCCCACCGATCCTATGGTCGAAGAGAAAAAATAAGAAAATTTTAGACTTCCTTTTGTTTGAACAACGAGACAAGTTGGACAAGAATTCTTCCCTAAATTTTAATCCCAAATTTCTTCTAAAAGGTTTAGCTACAACACCATTAAATATCATTCCTCTAGAAGAAGAAGCAGAAGAAAAGTAGAGAAAGAAATGGAAGAAGCTCAACCACCTATTCCATAAGGAAGGAATACTGGTCCATTTTCTCTTACACCATCTCTTCATGAATTTTTGAAAGGATCCCATAAGAATTTTCGCAAACTGAAAGGTGGAAAAACTCAACTTCCTGAAGAACATATTGCAGCTTCCATCACTGCATGAGGATTTGTTTGAGTTGAACATGAAGATGTTTCAGTAAGGTTATTTGTGGAGCCAATTTAAGAGAAATAATTTGAATGGTTCTACCTATTGGCCTCTTAATCCATCAAAAATTGGGGTGGTATCAGAACCATGTTTGAAGAAATATTTAAATTAGTCGAAGACTCTCAAGATCTCCTTATTCAACTAACTCAGTAGAAGAAAGAATCAATTGAACTCATGACATAATTTATGACATGATATAATATACTGCTAAAAAGAATACTCATAGAAGCATCACCATTCATTGGGAATTGAAATAAATTCGTGATAAATTAACAATTGCCTGAAGTTTGATTTACTCTATGGAGAGCTCAACCTTGAACTCTTGAAAATTCCCAAGAATATGTCATTGAAATAGAATATGATATGATTTTTTCTGGGAAAGTAAAGAATCCAAATTGTAAGCAAAAAAGTCAAAGCTCTAAATAAGGTGCTATGTATTCTTTATTCAAAGGCTAGAAAATGATGTGCTTTCATTGAAAAGGAAACTGGCACAGGACATTGTTGCATACAAAGAGGTTCCAAAGACAGGATACTCGAATAAAAATCAAAATAAAAACATAAATAGAATAGCGAGAGGAGAAAGATTGAATCTAAAATTTCTTCATGTTAATGCCACATGTGATGCAAGACCGAAAGAGGAAATTTATGAAGCTGAATTTGATAAAAATAATGTTGGATATTGAAGAAATTGAGTATGCTGGAAACATTGGTTTTTGTGAATATGCCTCTTCTAATGAGGATGCATTTGATATATCATTGTTGATATGAACAGTCACTCTTATGCGATGTTCACCAATTCAAAGTCTCAAGAGAAGGAGAAGTATTCTAATAACATGAATGATAAATTCAAGGATCCTATTTCATAGCGAATACCCATTGCATAACAAAACACAATAATTTATAGTGGATCTCCATTGCATCCTTCCATAAAGTATTTAAGGAATATTCCAAAAGTAAATGCACTTGACCTTACATCTCCTATTATGGGTAAGTCTACTCCTCCTCACCAAGTTATGCTTCCATTTCTGCACTCAAATGTAATAGTGCAAAAGAGAATAACACTAGTTCCATTCCAAGCATTAGTTAGCTTATTCTTACTACATCCAATCCTTCATCCTCCTAATCTTAGGCTCATTTTGATATAATTGACCAAGTGAAGAAATCTAAATTTTAAATCTCTGAGGCTAAATATTAAATCTCTGAGGCTAAATATTAAAAAACACATCGTAAACAATTTGATAAGCTCATAATTTTCATAAAAGGAAATAGTTATAATCCTTCTCCTACCCCTCTTATTTCCACTCCTAGTTTAAAAAGATTATTACCTACTCCTAATGTGTAGAATTACCAAAACCTCCATGCCTCCTATCTATTCGCTTCTAGCAAAATTGATCCTTTCTATGTCTCTCTATTGATTGGTGGTTTTAGTTTGAATAATTGTATAATAAACTCCGGAGCCTTCGAAAATGTCATTACTAAAAAGGTTACTAATGTCATTGGCCTAAAACTCACTCAAGCCTTTGGCCATTCTTAATCCATCGAAATAAAAGAAGTCCCCTTAGTAGGGAGAATTAAATATGCTCAAGTTACATTCACAACTTATCCTGATAAGAGAGTCAAGGTTATAATTATTGTTGCTGACATGTCTTCCACATATGGGATACTCCTTAGTAGATGCTTTTGCAAAGACATGAGAGAAGAAATCAAATCTGATTGGTCATCTACAATCATTCTAGTGAAGAATAAATTGAAACAACTACTCCTAAAAGCCTAAAATGAAGTATATGGTACAAAAGACCGATGATACATGAGCCAACATTATCTATCAAGATCAAGGTGACAAAAACTACTTCATGACATCTGAAGGAAATGAAGAGTTTCCTTTTCTTAAAGAACAGTTTATTGAGCTAGAAGGTATGAGGTCTGGAAAATGGAGTTCGATGGAAGTTGTTCATCCAATGGTTCTAGAGAAGGAATTGTAATCATATCTCCTCAAGGTGATATGTTTCCATTGTTATACAAATTGTAATTTTCCAACACCAACAACATGACTGAGTATGAAGCATTATTTTTGGGCATGTAAACTGTAGAATAAATGGGTATCAAGGGGTTAGATATCTAAGGTGATGCAGAGCTGATTGGAAAATAGGTCCATAATAAATTCGAAGCAAAGAACTTAAGGCTTAGAATCTATAGAAACAAATTCTAGGATTTTATAGAATATTTTTATGTTTTATCCATCAAAGTAGTTCGTCGAGATAAAAATGTGAGAGTCGATTCATTAGATGTGTCTTCCTCATTGATGATTCTATGCCCATATTTCAAATCTCAAAAGCTTTCAGTTGAAATGGTGTTTTGGCCTAGTATTGATTGGGAGATAAAATCATTGGGTAGACTTTCCCTAAATCTCTTATGATTGTTACATTACGGTAGAAGACCCCAAGAGCTTTTGGTTTCCTATTTGAATGCAAAAAACAAACTTTGTTAGGGAAAATTACCGTATGCAAAAATTTCCATATGAAGGTACAAAATAGGAGAATCTGCCCAACCACGCTGCAACACATGGCAAAATGAAATTGAGAGAAAGAGTAAAAATTGGTTTTTTGACTATCGTCTTTGATTATCATCACAAAACCAATTTCGGAGGGGTGTACACTTTGTTATCGGTGGGGTGTATTTTCCATTGTTAGTTAATTTTAATATTGCCACAATATTGTATATATTTTCCTCTCAATGTATTTGTAGGAGGCACGTGAGATATATTTAGGGGTATTGTAATTATAATCATTACATATGAATCGAGTTTCATTGTGGGCCAACTCGCGAGCTCGGTGAGCTGCCACCTCTTCACCCACACCATTCAGCCAAACTGCCAACTCACTTCCCACAATGCTCGGGCTCAACTCACCCATATAGCTTGACCCTTCATACAAGGGAACACTGAATATCTAACAGTGAGCCTAATTTTATCTACAACCAATAAATAATAACACCCTCCTGAATGATCTTACCGCTTGGCGAGCCAACATATTAACCGTTAATTCAAACTTGGTTATCTCCTCCATGCCGGCCACTACGTGGCTTTCCAAAACATGGCCCTAAGCCACTTCACATAATGGCTGACCCAAATATAAACCCTCTTCTCGCATAATCCCCAAACAATGTGGGATCTTTTCCATTTGATGCTTAACAAAGTGATAGAGGTGGTAAGAGGGGCTTGGCCCCATAACCTCATGGTTACCAAAATAGAGCCTAATCTTCATGTCACATGTGATAAAAACAATATAAAAGGAGGAAAAATATATTTGAATAAGATAACTCTATACATTGCGTATAGACCACAATGAGGCAATTTTTGAAATCATCAATTTTGAGGTACTTAAGGGCCAAACCAGGTCTTAATGTAAACTGGGAAAATACACAAAATTTAGAGACAAACTTGGTGATGTATTTATTCTACCAATTTGGTGGTCGTATGCCATTTTGGTAAATCATTTTGTTAATATTTTGAAGGAGAACTAGAATTTTAGTTATATTTTTCTTATATATACAAATTAAACTTGTATAATAAGCCATTCAGATTTATATTACAATTTTTTTTAATATATTTAAAAAATTATAATATATATATAGCACATAATATAATGATTTGATTAAGTATTTTTGTAATATATATATATATATATATATATATATATATATATATATATATATATATATATGTGGCCGAATTTTTTTAAATAAAAATATATATATATTTAAAAAATTTCGGCCACACACACACACACACATATATATATATATATATATATATATATATATATATACACACACACACACATTATATATATAATGCATATAAGAGTATCGGCTCCAGTCAGTTTGAATGAGTGGAGGGTTTAGTAAAATGCCGGTGAACTATATAGTTTGTGTTTAATATAATCGTGGGGGAGGGCGTCGACCCCACCCACACCCCTTATATAATATATGGGTTGGGGTTGGGGCGGAACCCTCCTCCCCAACAACTATTTATTTCAAAAATACTTACACAAGCCATGGCCTTCAGCCCAAGCCTTTTAATTATATATATATATCTATATTTTTTACACACACACACACACACCATTGTATATTTTGTTCTACATTGATTTAATCCTTCACTCAAGTTCATTTATATAGTGAAATAATATAGGCAAGTAGTTGTAAATTTTTCTGTCGATTTATAGATGTGATAAAGCTAAGACTAAGGGCCTTTCATTTAGCCTAATGCACGTAAGGAGGAAAATATTTCTTCAATTTTAAACTTTATATATTAAACTATCTTCTTATAACCTTGTATAGAATTTAAATATAATTTCAACATTTCAATATGCTAACTTTTACTATCAAAATGAGAATGTGTCTCTTTTCTTTTCACAACAGGAATGATATCTACTTCAACAAGGAAAATAAAGTATAACTTACATACATTCTCCTAATACCAACACAACCATTTCACCAAAGGAAAGCACAAGAAACTATGGTTATATTTCTAGTTTTGAAAGGAATACATTTCCCATATAAATACAACCTTCAAGTCCATTTTTCCAACCATTTCAAAACATAACTAGATAACAATAAAAATTTACAAGAACTTCTTTTACAATATAGGATTGAAATTTTCATTTTATAACAAAGGGAATATTATTACAAGGGTGATCTCTTTGACGCTAAATAAGGATAACTTGTCTATTATTCAACTCCATAGATTTTCCTTTTTTCTTCAAATAATAAAACAAAAGAGTGGGTGTAGGCAACACTCACCTCCCAACCTTTATTCCAATGAGGATAAGGATCCACTCTACTCATTCGTCCTGACCCCCAACTATAGTAGAATAAACAATGTCTGCAACTAATGATAACTTACATAGTTTCTTCCACATTACATCACACATGCCAACATTTCAAGTAATACATTCGACACAAAAATACAACAACATAATGCATAAATTTTAACACATAGGCTTTTAGAACAAGCCAAGGAAGAATAAAACAATGGGAACCATCTATGTTTAACTCCCAAATGTGATAAGAGTTATATCTAACATGCATCCAAATGCATAAAAACTTTTCAACACATCCCTTTTCCCTCCCAATGCAAATACACAAGGTATAACAAGTTTATCCTTTTCTATCGCAAAAGGTGGAACTCCCATTCATAATCACTCCACTATGCAACAAAAATTACTTTTTCCTCCTAAAATGGTCCCATATTCCATCTCCTACACCTTTTCTTAAGTCCAAAATCTACCCAACCCAACACAAATCACAACCATATAACCATTTTCTTGTACACACACATAAAAAAGTAATTTAAGAACAAAGGCAAAGGACCTAACTTGCCATCAAAAGCTTCCAAAATCTTCAACAAGCTTTTCCTTCTTCCAAAACTAAGCAAGTATTGCAAAGGAAATCTCCAAAAATCTCCAAGTAAGAACTCTAAGGAATTTCTAAAATAATAAGTTTGTAAATACAAATGAGTAACCCCAAACACATCAAATAAATATGACTAAATAAAAAATGAGAAGATGACAGTGAGGTGGCTCCATGTAGGATGCCACATCAATTCTCCTCAACACCACATCCCCAAAGTCAAACATAAAACCAAAGGTTAGTAATTAGGTGGGTGAGGATATGACAAGCCTCTTACACACACCAATCCTTACTCCATACCACAAAAGGACAGCATTAAAAACTCATGTAAGAAAAAAGTGCAATAAATCTACCTTTTAACATCCAAATCACATAATTGGGTCTAATTTTGACCCCTTACCCCATAGGTATAGTTGGTATATGAATTTAAGAGGTGTGAGAAATGATTAAATTATCTCACAAGCCTAGAAAATTGATTTGAAAGTAAAATTTCGAGTTTGGAGAGATGGGTTAAGTACACACCAAGTAAATTAATTAAATTCAACTTCAAATCACAAGATCAAAAGGATTATCGACTAAAATAAATGACCCCTTATGGTGGAATTTTAAAATAAATTTTAATTAAATTACGTAAGTAATAATAAGGGTACATTTTATCAATAATATAAAATTGAAAGACAATGCAATAATAAATACATACACACGAATTAATGAAAATAACATAGAAAAGAAAACACATATCCCATGGTCAAAATTTGAGGTTATTCCCCCCCACATGGACCTCCTAACATCTTAACCACATACAACAATAACATACATAAAGTTTCCATGGTGTCCGTAGTTGCAACCATAAGATAGACTACTATGGGTAGTCTCTTACGCCACTTTGTTTGTTGTGATCCAATCACCTACAAAATCAAATAATACCTCCTTCGGACTCATGGCCGCATTAAACATATCAAAAATAAAATATATGTACATCCATAAAGAGCATTATCATAACACAGAATCATCATTATAGCTAAGCAATGCTATCATTTGTTTACAATTTCATAAACATTTCAATTTTACCATTACATCAATATTAGTAAGATGGCAAGATTAGTTTGAACACTAAAACATGGTCAATACACCAAGAATTTAGAATGTCAGTATATATATATATATATATATATATATATATATATATATATATATATATATATATATATAACAATGCATCATCATCAACAACATAGGATGTCTATCATGCCTCTAAGAATCCATACACATCCATAAAATTCATCACAATATATCAATAGTCAGAAGATATCTACCATCTAACAACATCATTCTAATATCCAAAATAACCTAATAGTCCATTTCCTATTGTCCATGATAAACATTATCATGGAATAAGTGTAAAGAGGAGTGGCACTACAACAAGAATATGTTTTTGTTTATTGCAAGAGAAGTTGATACCCCATGTTTATATAAATATGGGAAGTATTTGAGTGGATGGGCAGTACTATTCATAAGATTCCCCTAAATCATTTCATCCATTCATGATGGGATTTATTGACTTTTCATTGAGTAATATTATCCATTGTTAAATAGGGAAAGAACCAGGAAACTAAACAAAAGAATATAAAAAATTATAAACACTAGAAATCCTAGTAAAAACCACGTTTTTCCTTCTCATTTTTGGGTATCACCATATGATCATAGCTGAATTAAATTTAATCAAAGGACTAAGATCCATTATATATATATATAGATAGATATATCTATATATATATATATAACAATGCATCATCATCAACAACATAGGATGTCTATCATGCCTCTAAGAATCCATACAATCCATAAAATCAATCACAATATATCAATAGTCAGAATATATCTACCATCTAACATCATGCTAATCCAAAATAACATAATAAGGTCCATGTCTATTGTCCATGATAAATCAATATCCATGTGAATAAGTGTCAAAGAGGAGTGGGCACTACAAAAAGTAATATGTTTGTTTATTGCAAGAGAAGTTGATACCCAAAGGTTTATATAAATATGGGAAGTATTTGAGTGGATGGGAGTACTATTCATAATATTCCTAAAATCATGTATACATTCATGATGGGATTTATTGACTTCATTGAGTAAGATATCCATTGTAAATAGGAAAGAACAAGGATAACTAAAACAAAAGAATATAAAAAATATAAACACTAGAAATCCTAAGTAAAACCAGCGTTTTCTCAATTTTTGGGTTCACCATATGATATAGCTGAAATTAAATATTAATCAAAGGACTAAGATCAATTATATATATATATATATATATAAATATATAAAGTACAACCTGTAATGGAAACAAAGATCAAGAAAGAGAAGGATAAAATTAACTTAGATAATAACTCATTATTTGTATCATATATTTGATAGAATGATGAAGAAAATTGATGGATCTATAATGTATGTGCTTTATTTAGAGGATAATGGTATATAAATATGCTAGATGATATCACCCAGAAGGGGATAGTTCCTCCCAAGGTGCTAGTGTTTTTGTTGGGTGCTAGTTTATTAGTAGTGAGTATAGATCTTTTTCTTCTATGGTATGATCATGTCACCTTCATTTCACTCTATGTCATATCTACTTTGCTATAAATTTTTATTTTCACACTTGTACATGAAAAACAAACCCTATCTACCTAAATAAGGCTTAAACACATATTAGACGGAATAATATATGCATATTCTTTAGTTGTACTAACTTCGATGGTCACAACAATGTGATTATCACTAAGTGATGCACAACATTTCAGAATCAATGTAGGTGTTTTGTATGTGTGATAGAAATTTGTCCCTTGAAGATAGGTTTCCCAAGTGCTAGTCATAATAAGATACTGGGATATAACTACTTTTCTCCAAAGATAAATTTATGTAATGGAATTTCAAAAATTCTCTTCGTATATAGTCCTTGAGTGTTTTCTTTTTCCAAAGTAGTAGATAGAAAGTAATATCCCAATTTCCTAGATGCACTTAGAATAGTTAGTAGGTCATGTATATATGTGATTCCTATTCCTAATTGAAAACCCTAAAATCCATCACAAAGTAAAAAATAAAATTTAAGAAAAAATAAAAATTGATGTGGAATTTCAAAACATAAGAAAGTAAGGGAAATGGAAAAAAGGACCCAAGTACGAACAATAACACATGGGTGCTTCTATCCCTTACTGGGTACTAATGTTTTAAGAGCGTTGAAGATAAAACAAGAAGTACTAAGCAAGGTAATATATTAGGTATGTCGAAATGTAAATGAAAAATTTAGAAAAGAAGTGGGAAAATACATTGAAAGATAAAGCAATGTCAATGTAAAGAAAATCTGGTGTTATTAATGTGTTTTTTCCTTACTTAGAAATCATGCATATAATGACATATAAAATGCATGATGTAATAGTACTAAGTGCATTATTTTGTGTCTATAGGTAGAAAACTAGGAGGATACCAATGAAGAAGAAGGGATAAACATGCACAAGAAGGTGAGAGGTGTGGCGGGATGAAGGCATGAAAAGAAAAGAGGAGTAAAAAAATATTTTAGAGGTGCGCAACATGGACGTGAAGGAACAAACGAAACACAGAGAAGATAAATAGAGGTTAAATACATGATAGAGATGGTAGGAGAGCAACAAATGTCAGATATTTATAGTCACATGGCTGATAGTGTAAATCTACTTAAAGGACATATTAAAGTATCTAACCACCCGATGATGTGATATAATAGGATTTAGTGAATGGAGAGAAGGTGGAAAAATTCATTAAAGATCTTAGTTCAAATTTGGATATGAACAGAAAAGTATGGAGGAGCCAATATAGAGGAGAGAAGTGGGAAACATTGGTCCACATAGATATAAAACGAGGAGGATTAATATGTTTTTGGTTTTTGTAGTGTTCGAATGGTGCTAGAGTTAGAGGAGAAAAGAGAGAGGTTGAAAGAAGTCTCCATGTCTAAATGTGAAACTAGAATAGTATATGTAGGTCCTTAGGAGTCCTCTAATTTTGTTATAAGATGAATGCTGAGAAATATTTGTAGATGTCATATGAAACTTTTACATTAAGAGAATTCCTGTGACTGTAGTGCATTCCATAGCATGGACCTTATAGATGCATGTCGAGTACCTTTCTACCATAAATATGTAAATTTACAAGATACAAATACAAGTTCATATGCAAGACTTGGATTTGTATTTTTTAACAAATATTTGATATTTTTGTGTTTACTATATTATTTGAATTTTTATTTTTTATTTATTATATATTTACACAATAGAATATGTTTCATTTTATTAGTAAATCATCATCAATTTTTAGATTACTTATCTTCAACCAACTAAAAGATGTAGTTGAAAAATGAAATACACGTCCATGTCATAAACATATTAAAGAAAAAAAATACAGTTGTGATAAGATCTTCATCAATAATAGAAATCTGGTATTGTGCCCTAAGTGAGCAGGAATGTGCTAGGTTATGTAGATTATTTTATAAATTTTAGATAAAATAGTGATAGATGAATGATTATGAGAGATAAGAGAGAGTTTTGATCATCATTTAGAATCATTTTAAGGTTTATTTACCAAAATTCACTATAGAAAAATATAGGTGATTGGTCATATTTAGTAACTGAAATTATTGTTTTTGTAATTCACTAGCCACAAGAAAAAAAAAATCTGTTAAAGTTTAATATTTTTGCTGACAGGGTATAAGTAGATGTACACAAAACAATATATATTCAATCATTCCATGCATAATACATTTACATATATATAGGACATATAATTCCTATATTATAGGAGGTAGCCTTATCTACTTCTCCCATGAATCTCTTCCACACACTCCATATATGTGAGTGGTAAAAAATCACCAACAAATAATTGATATATGTTGTTTTATATAACAACCATATAACATAATATACTGACTTAAATAATGATTACACACAAATAACTAATGAATCCCTGATAGTTAGGATATTCCTAACATTCCCCCCCTTAGTGTGAACATGGGGGAAAACCTCCCTTTTGTACTTGCACATAGCTCATGATCTGGTGATTTTCATAGGATGATCGCAAACCTCAAGGATGGTTTTCCAAACTGTTGACCAAAAAATTGAGAATGGTGGTTTTGTAACTGGTTTACCTCAAACCACAAAAGTGATGGTTTTGTGAATGGATAACCAACAACCAAGAATGGTGGCTTTGCTATTGGTCTACAATAAACCACAAAATGAAGGTTTTCAAGTGGTTTACCTACAACCAAATCATGATATACCAAGTACAATTCATCAGCTCTCATCATATCTCACTACAGGGAATAACATATGAAATTATATTGAAATTTGTTGCTCGTGTACATACATATGAAATAGTTGAAATAATGGAAATGGAACATTGGATCATGTTTCCCTCCCTCAATGTTAAATTTCCACTTATTTAAAACTATAAATTGTACCACACTGGAAGCACTAAAATCAAACTACACACACACATGTCACCAAAGCTGATATGTGGCCTCGTTGTTGGAAACTGACGGGAGAGGTCGCT
>CM034155.1:493083014-493097013 GCA_019776745.2 Taxus chinensis | reverse complement strand
TAGGAAGTCAACTACAGGATACATATTTCATCTCAGATCTGGACCTATCTCGTGGATAAGCAAGAAGCAGAATGTTGTTTCTATCTCATCCACAGAGGCAGAATATCACGTCGCATGAGGAGCTGTGTGCGAAGTGATATGGATATGTAACATTATGGATGACCTAGGAATTCCTGAAAAATAGTCACCTATTCTCTATTGTGACAATCAGAGTGTGCTGAAGCTCGTGCTGAATCCAGTCTTTCATGAACGAACAAAGCATATTGAAATTGACTGCCATTTCATTCGAGAGCACGTCTTGAACCATCAAATTCAGCTCCAGTACTGTCCTACTGAAGCACAAGTTGCTGACATTCTCACTAAATCTCTTGGAAAAGTGAAATTTGAATCTTTCAGAGGTCACATTTGCAAGAATAATGTAATAAGGGGGGGAATGTTAGGATACGTTGGTTATTAGGTGTGTTTTTTATCTCATTATCTCTTCTTCCATCATTCTCTGCAACTATTGTGGATCTTCTCCATTTAGTTAGGGAGTCCAGTACATTTTTTGGTCCTATAAATACTGTACGCATGCTTTGTTTTTAGTCAGACTAATATGAGATAAAACTATCTCTTTTGTTTCTCATTCTGTGGCTCTCTCTCATCAAAGTGGATAATACATATTATAACTCTCTTCCAAAAGTTTTTTCAATTTCCAAGGAAAGTACAAATTGCAACTATGAATGGAGTACAATTGTAACATAATCGGAATTAAAAAAACTTTCTCTAGTAGCTACCATGTGCTAAAGTGATCGAATAAGAGTAAGTTCAAGAAGAGATTGCCTCAAGTGTTATCAAAATTCAAGTTATGAAAAGTAAAATATTTAAGCTTTATTGATAAAATATAAGCCTTTAATCCAGATACAGAGAGAGTTTTGGTTCAGATTGGAGGTGGATCAAGAGAAAGTAAATGATTCATAAAAAGCAAGGAGTTTGTTTGTTCACTAAAAAAAAATTGAAGATGGGAAAAAGGATGCATCTCAAGTATAGAAAATTTACAGTTTCATATGATGCAAATTTTGTTTACAATATAACAAGGTAGCATAACAGCTTAGTCTATAGGAAGAGGCTATAAGTATCAAACTATACTATGAATTTACAGTGACAATATCAACAAGTACATGGCTTAGTATAAGGTACAAGATTTGAATCAAATTTGAATGAAATTATAATCAAACAACAAGGAAAATATTGTAACATCATTATTTACAAGATCAAGAGTACAACACATTATCAATGAGAGCTCCAAAGTGTCTTTCTAGAGATTTATTTGCAATCAATTAAACTTATAAATTTTTGAGTTAAGGAAATAACCTCAAGAGAAATTATAGATACATCTAATGTACAATGAAAAATTTCAAATCGTAACTGTTTTGAGGATTCAAAATAATATAGATAAAATCAAATGACATTCCATTCATGGAAGTTCACCTAGAAGGAACATTTACAACTCAAAGTGCTTTTAAAGAAATGGAGCTAAAAGCAGTTTTAAAAAGTTATCAAGTGAGTTTTACAGGTACCCAGAAGAGCTACAAAATAAATCCCATTTTTGCAAAGATATCCATAAAAGGAAGTTTCATATCTAAATCTCTCAAATTTTTGAAAAGGATAAAATAAAAAATTCTTACTTCTTAGAAATATTTTAAGAAAAAATGCACATTAGTCGAAAAAACATCTAACCTAGTTTTTGTTAGACGAACAAGGTTCAACATTATGAATACAACGAAGCCATTAAAAAATAATGGAAACCCACCTCTAGGTATAAATGAAAGAAACAAAATACAATCAAGGGAGGGTTTCAAACTTCATTTCAAAAGTACCCACTTCATCACAAAATGATAGATACAAAACAATAAAGACTTTATTTTCACACACATCGAAGTTTTGTTTGAATCTCAATGCAAACTTGTAAGAACTAGATCGAAAAAAAAGTACCCACTACTATCTTCAAAGCAAACAGTCAAGGATTGGCAAGGATAAATTCATTTTCCAAAACGAAATTTCCAAATTTACAATTATTTTAAAAATATCAGAGTAAAGGAGCTGAACTCGCCACTTCACAGTAAAATTTCTTCAAACCCTTGAGATACAAAAAGGATAATCAATGCATAGAATGAGTTTGGAACTCCAAAAATTTCAGAAGACTCATGATGACATAACAAAAATAAATTATTTTGAAGTATTAGTGCATATCAAAGCCAAGAATGGAAAAGATGAAGCAATTACAGTCTAGGAAACAAATACTTACCATATTTATCATTTACAATGACACATGTATAAAAGAATGTGAAGCATAGAAGCTCTAATAAAAAAATCTCAAAAAAGATCAAAAATGACATTAATATCTTTGCATAAATCAAAACTAAAGCTCCCAGTGATGACAAGTGCACACATAATGCACACACAAAACTCACAAAGTTCATTTTTGTAAAGCAATCAATCTTCAATCATCAAAATTAGTAGTTAATAGAAATTTTTCCAGGGCTTCGTGCTACAAAATCATAATAAAAAAATGAATGAAATGATTAGGGTTCAAGTTTTTTTACCTAGCTCAACTCAACCAATGAGATTAGATCGACGACAGAGACTATAAAGTAACATTATAAATGGTCAACAAACATAACCCACCACTCAATCACCATGCCACCATGAGTCAAAGGATCAACGATGGAGATCAAACAAAACAGATCAAATGGTGTAAAATGCAAAATTATACCTTAACAAAAGTTTCCATAAAATCCAAACCACAGTCAAGAAAAGTACCAACATGGCAATTAGTAGAGAAAACCTTAAATCCATTAAGGAGTTATCATTAATGAGGTTGAGTTAACATCACTGAAAATTGAATGGAGGGGTGAGTCATCATAGCAGAGGGGGACAAGGCCCTAATTAAATAATTACATTAATTTTACCTTAGCAAAGGTATGAAAAACTATATAATATTTTCCACAGGCTCGACACTATAATTTTTGCAATGATTTACCAAAGGGGACCTATTATCATTAATGGGGTGAACTAATAATAAGTATGATTATTATTTCAAACCATAATAATATGCCCCAGTCTTCTAATCATTGTATATTCCAAGGTAAAAGAGGGCCAAATAATTAATTTATTATTATATAGGGACTATCATGTATGCATATGCAAAAGTCAAGGAAGGTTCAAATTTTACCTTAAAATTTGCTAAGAAAAAGACAATGCATAGAAGAAGGTAAAATTCAATATTACCTTAATTTTCTCAAAGGACCTTATTATATTACAAAAGGAGAGGATGTTACCTCAGCATGTGCATAGGTGGTCACCACAGTGGGGTGCTTTATTTTTTGTGAAGTATTTAAATCAAAATCATTATATTTACACATGAGTGTATTTTTGCATATCATCACAAGAAGGAAAAAATATCATTGCAAGTGGGTGAATATTGTAAAAGGAGTGTCACATCATACTACGAAATAGAATAGTCCTATACACATTGGAGAAGACTTGCACATCAAGAAAGGGATAAAATTGGCTAAAGTATTCACCCAATTTATTTATTGTGTTTAGATTTAGATAAGTCAAACTACACTTTATTGTGGATGCATTTTGGGATTAAAAGGCCATTAATGCCTAATTGTAATAACATGGATATTTTATCCTTTTACTTATTGACAATGAAGGCTAACAATAGCATGCATGTGTAGTTAGGACTTAGTCTATTTTTAGGGGGTTGGGTGAATAATTTTACTATATATTCTTTGCTTTGGCAAGGCATAAGAAGGTATTTTTGGATGTAATGAGTGTTGAATAAATTTTTGCTAGTTTTTCCCTTGAATATAGTGTAGGTATAATTCTGATTTCTCCAAGCTTGGAAGAGTTTGTTTTTTCCTTCAAGCTTAATTTTGAATGTACTAACAACATTGTTGAGTATGAAGCCTTATTATTGGGTCTGAGAATTGCATGGAAGTATGGTGTCTAAGAAATCATTGCAAAAGGAGATTCAGAGGTAGTTGTCAAACAAATAAGAAAACTATATGCTTCAAAAAATTAGCGGATGAAATAGTACAAAAATGTAGTTTGGGATCTAATTGAGATGTTTGATTCCTTAAAAATTGTGCATCATGATAGGAGTTTCAATGTTGCTGCTGACAAGCTGGTAGTGTTGGGGTAAAGATTTGGAAATTGCACCATTTCACCTTATTGTGAGTAAAATATTGAAGTGTTAACTAGGCCAGCTGTCCCTGACAAAATCAAGCATTGGCAAGTATTTAATGATGATGCTCAGGTTCAGAGGTTTTTACAGAACCAAGGTGATTTTGTATATTAGAATATTGATTGGGAACCAATGGTGTGTGTGACTCAAGGAAGAGAGACTTTGTTTAGAAAGGATATTATCCAATTGAAAAATAACACCATTCCTAGTGGTCTTGTTGCACTTGAGTCAAATTTTGAAAATGTTGATTACATCATCAATAGAAACATGTCTACGTCAAGGGATGTGGAAAAGAATAACTTGGGCACTAATGATAAACCAAGAAAATTTTGGTTGGGTAGTAATATAAACAAAGAGGAAAAATAGTCCTATGTTCAACTATTAAAGAAATATCAGGACTATCTTGCTTGGTCTTATTTAGAGCTAAAAACATATAGAGAGGACTTGTTTCAGCATGAGATTCCTCTTTAAAAATATTCCAAGCCCTTCAGAAAAAAGCAGAGGCCAATTAATCCACTCCTCTCCATGAAAATGTAAGATGAATTGAAGAAACTGAAAGAGGGAGGGATCATTTAGCCCACAAGGTATTCATCTTGGGTTGCAAACCTTGTGCTAGTCAGAAAGAAAAATGGAGATATCAAACTTTATGTATACTTCATAAATCTAAATAGAGCTTCATTGAAAGACAATTATCCTTTGCCAAACATGGAAAACATGTTGCAGTTAGTGACTAGATCTGAATTGTTGTCCACCTTACATGGTTTATGTGGCTACAATCAAGTTGTTGTCAAGGATTCAGAAATATTTAAAACTACCTTTACCATTCCTTGTGGAACATATGTCTATGTAAGAATGCCTTTCAGTCTCATGAATGCTAGAGATACCTTCCAAATAGCAATGGATGTTGCTTTTGCTAGTTACATAAATAAATTCATTGTAGTTTATCAGGATGATGTGACTCTGTTTTCAAGGAGAAGAAGATATCACTTGCAGCACTTGGAAAGAATGTTGATCAGATGTAGAGAATTTGGAATCTCTTTGACTCCAAAGAAGTTCAATTTTGCAGTGCAAAAGGCCATGCTACTTGGTTATATTGTTTCAAAGGATAATGTCATGATTGAACTTGAGAGAGTAGAAGAAATCAACAAGGTTCCAATTCCAAGAACAAAGAAGGGCATCCAATCCTTCTTTACGCAGATCAATTTCATTAGAAGGTTTGTGTCTAATTTTGCTGAATTCACTCTTCCTCTTACATGAATGTTAAAGAAAGACCAAGTTATCAAATGGGAGGAGGCTGCTATTCAGGATTTTAAAGGAATCAAAGAAGCATTGAAACATGCACCTGTCTTGGGAGCTCCAAATTTAAAGAAGCCTTTCCAAATCTTCTCCTTTGCTTCTAAAAATACCATTGCAATTATTTTTCTGCAAAAGGATGAAGATGGGGCTGAGAGGCTTATTGCATTCTTTAGCAAGGATTTACAAGCTGCTGATTTAAAATACACCATCATGGAAAATTAAGAATTTTCCTTGGTGAAAGCAACAAAGGTTTCCATGCCTTATATATTAAGTTCAAAAGTTTTTTATTATGTTCCCCACACGATGGTAAAAGACATATTATCAAAGATGGATATCTCAAGAAAAATATGTAGATGGGTGAAAAAACTATAGGAATATGAAATAGATATCCAAACAAAAAAGTTGGTGAGATGTTTGGGTCTTGCTAAGCTCATGGTTGAGAGCAACTTGTAGACTGTGGATGTGAATGAAGTAGAGGAAGAAAGGGTAGATGTTATTGAGAAGTTGGTAAGTTTTGAGTGGTACAAGGATGTAATCTTTTACCTCAAAAACCTATGATTCCTTGATCATTTTAATAAACCTATGATGGCTTCTCAAAAATACATCATCACTGACTTTGGGTTGGCTTGGAAGAACCCTGAAGGTTTCCTCTTGAAATGTATAACTGAAGATGAAGCTCCCAAAATATTTGCTGATTTCCATGGGGGAGTTTGTGGAGGACACTTTGCTGGAAGGGTTACAACACACACAATTTTGAGATCTAATTATTGGTGGCCTACTCTCTTCAAAGATGTAACCCTACTAGTTAGAAAATGTGAAACTTGTTAGTGTTTCTCTGGAATAATGAAAGCTTCAGTCTCCCTTCCTTCGCAACCTGTATCAATTGAGGCTATTTTCAAACAATGGGGGATGGACTTCATTGGTGAGATTTCATACCCTTCTAGTTCTATCCGTAAGTGGATTCTTTTAGCCAAAAATTACTTCACCAAGTGGGTATAATCAATCCCCACCAAGAAAGAAACACACCAAGTTGTTATGGACTTCTTATTGAATCGTATCATATGCAAATTTTGTGTGCGAGTCAAGATTATTGCTGACAATGCTATGTGTTTCATAGCTAAATCCTTGATGGCAATGTGTAAGGAGTATGGAACCAATCTAACTTATGCTTCAACCGATAACCCTTAAGGGAATGGACAAGTTGAGTCCAGCAATAAGAACTTGTTGAATATAATTAGGAGAACCTTGGAGTTGAACAAGAGAAAATGGGGTGAACAACTGAAATTTACTATTTGGGCTGATAGAATCACTGCCAAAAGAGCTACTCGTATGAGCCCATTTGAGTTGGTGTATGGAACTCAAGCTCTGCTGCCCTTACATGTGTAATTATCTTCATCTAAGTTTGTTCAACAACTTGAAGATCAAGAGGTCATTCCATATGAAGCAAGGATCAATCAGATTGTTGAGATGGATGAAGAAAGAAGAACATCCCACCAAAGGCATGATAGATTTAGAGAGAAGTTGAAGAGGTTGTTTGAAAAGAGGGTCACTCCTAGGGATTTCAATGTTGGAGATCTGGTTTCGTTATGGGACAGCAGGCATGAAGATAAAGGAAAACATGGTAAATTTGATGCATTGTGGATGGGCCCTTACTCCATTGATATCATAATTTGTGAAAATACCTTTTTTCTCAAGGACTTAGATGGTGAATTGCTTGAACTGCCTGTTAATGGTAGGCATCTGAAGCATTTCTTGGATTAATCCCCATATTTGAGGTATACACCACTTTTATACTGTATACTCTCTATTTTTGGGCTCTGTTTTTGGTGTTTTCATTGGTTTTTGGTTTTCCCTATTCTCAGTACCCATTTTTTGTCGATTAGGTCTGGTGTTTCTACCTTGCATTTTTTACTCTGTTTCCCAATGGTTATTTTTAGCACTTGGTATGCTTCTTTTGTTCTTATGGTACTTGATGGGAGTGCCCATCCCTGAGAAGGAGCTGATGTTAGTGCCATTTTTGAGCTTGCACTGTTTTGCCCTAAATTTTTCCTTCATTCTACATTCTTTGAAACATTTTTCTTTCAAATTGGTGGCCTACAACTTTTCCCTCTAGTCAAATTCCTTGAAATTCTCACAAATTTTTTGTTTTGCCCCAATTTGAAAGAAATCTGCATGTATGCCCTGTTTTGTGCCCTATTTTTTCAAAAATCTATGGCTCTGCCATTTTTCCTTTTTGCCCGATGGTGGAAAGTTTAAAATTAATTGACTTGCACTTGTATGCCATTGAAAATCCAATTCCATGATTGAAAATGCTTTGAAAACATGTTTCAGTTGGTTCAATTTCATTAAATTTGTCGTCCTGAGTGAAAAAATCAAATTCTAAGGCATCCTTGGCATTTTCTGTGTTTTGACGGTCAGACAGGCATCATTTTCCCATCAATTTCCTTTTTAGCATTCATTGGTAATGTGGCTTGTTCTAATTCACCGAGAGATGGTGAAAAATTGTTTTAACTTATCACTTTTTGATTTTTTGGCAAAAGCGCAAATTTGGTCCCATGGCTCCGCTTTACTCTGATTTGTTCTAATATTGCTGACATGTCCTCTTTCGATTGGATGAGAAATAACAGGTCTTTTTTTGCCTTAAGGAATTTTGGAAAAAGATTTAAAGTGTAAAGAAAATGCATAGGGCTAGCAACGAATCATTGTAGGTGAGGACATAATTGTAGGTGGTCGGGTTCTTTTGCAGTTTTTTGACTTTATTTGGTTAAAATATTAAAGTCACAATACAATCTGGAACTCCACAGTGAATCACAGGTGGAAACATGTCATGTTTGCATCAAAGACAGGAATGGAGGCTGGTGGAAGACTTAGAAATTTTTTTCTTTTTGGCGAAAGGGAACAAAAGTTGTGAAAAGAGCCGTGGGTCTGCCAAGCTAATCAACAATCACCACATGTCAAGGACAAAATCAGAGGTGCAGGTCCGCGGGGATAATTTGGAAAATTTTCCTTTTTCCAAAAAAGGTGGATTTGTGTAGAATCGTTCTGCAATTCCTATGGGGCGCACTTTGGGACACATGTCAGGCCCATTTTCATGAGGCGGAGGTGCGGTGAAAAATATCAAAATTTTCCAATTTTTCCCAAAATGTTTAAAAGGTAAAATGAAGCTCAAAATCCCATCTCCAATGGTTTTTCTCCATGTGGAGGGTGTAGATTATTTTTTTTTTGTCAAATGAATGGTAGTTACACATCGTTTTTTTCTCTGTAGCCATTTTTTCCCTAGAATGCTCCATGATGTTTCGAGATGCATTTTCTGCATCAGTTTTCATCAAATTTTGACAAATTCGTGTCGTTTGTTCCTGTAAGGACCAATGCAATCAGTTTTGAGGATCAATTTAAAGATCATTGATATTTTTCAAATGAATTGTTTTTCCTAACCCATCAAAAAAGATAAAATATCAAATCCAGAAGTTGTAAAGGCAAATTTTGGAGGGAAATGGAGGAAATAATTAAGGGAAGGGGGTCTGCATGCTTTGAAGATGAAAAACGTGCCTCCACAATGGATAATGATGCAATTTTTTCAATGATTCATCTCTTTTTGAGACAACTGGAAACTTTTTAGGTGTGTTATGTTAAACTTCCCTGTCTGCGAATCATGAGAAATTTTCATAACAAATTTGATCCTTTGGCATATTATTTTCTTTGGAAAGAAGACTTGAAGGAGATTGAAAGATATATATTGCATGAATTTGTCATGTAACGGGTTGGAAGAGTTTAAAAAATATTGGAAAACAAAAAACTTCACGAGAAAATCTTGGATGAAGCCCATTCTCTAAGAAACCACCTGAGAACCACTTCTAATTCCTTTTTTACATCAGATTTGTATCATGCTGAGTTGGTTTCAGTTGTAAATCCATCAAAAAACTCTGAGATTATTCTTGAAACATTCCCCTGTTGATAAATTTGATCATTTCTGTATTATTTTGTGTTGTTTCTTTGTAAAATTTGCATACACTTATGTTTCATAATGTTTTCAATTTGTGTTTTTTGCTTCTATTGCAATCTGGTGTTTGGAGTTTCTTTTGCTCATGAAGATCTCATTCTTGTGATAACTTAGTGGTATTTGCAATTCTAGGATTAGAATATCTTTCAACTTATAAGAGATAAAAAAATTTAAACTCACTTTGCCTTCCTTGATACAGAGATTGTTTGTAAACCTATGGGTGCACCTTAGGTATGATAAAATAGAAATTTCTAGATACTTTGTTCATTCATATGTTTGAAGATTTTGTGGCAGGTTGTCAAAGATTGTGTGGAAGAGTGTAAATATGGGCCTCCATTTGGTGCACATATCCTCGTTGAAGGAATACCTTAACCTCTTTGAAGCATTGTGTTGTTTAGGTCTTACAAGTTTTTGCAAAGGTCCTCAAAGAATTTGGCAAATTATGGTTAGTCTTCTCTAAAATCTCCCACCCAAAATTCATTCAAAAAAACTAATCCTACCCTGTTTTACCCCTTTTTTTCCTTGTATACCCCCAAAAGATCAAAATCAAGTTGTTAAAGTATGCAAAATAGATCATGATTTCAAAATGTCTTTAGTAACCCTTGTCTTGCATTGAAAGTATCTCCATAATCTGGAAGTGACAACTTGTGAAAGTCAGATTTGGAGTGTTGATCATATTTTCCCAAGGCCCATTTCATACTATTTACACAAATTGAGGGATATCTTCATCTCCCTCACCATTTGAGGGTTACAAAATAGGTTCTCTTACCTTGGTTGAAAGACACAACCTAAAACAGTTAGGACAAGATCAAGTCCTATTTGAGTGCTATCCATCTCTCCATAAATTTAAGTGCCAGTTAGATCATATCCCTGGCTACAAAATGACACACACCATGATCCATATGTCTTAAAGATTCATACCATATCTTTTATGCTACTAATACTAAAAATGAGAACAAATTTGGGTACCAACAAGTGGCACAAGAGGGTTTCGCACAAACAAGGGTTTGTGCGAAGGTAGTTCGCGTGAACCCCTCTGAGTGGCACTAACGTGGCACTTGAGTGGCACATTTTGTCTCCAAATACTTTTGGAGGATAATTTTGATCCAAAATCTGTCACTTAGGTGCCACGCAAGTAGGGTAAACAAACTAGTTAAATTACAAAATTTTGACACAAAATTTAGATTTTTATTAGCTTTCTAAAAATGTAATTTTTATTTTTTTAAAATCTTTTTTGTTATTTATTTCTTAATTTTTACTAACATACAGTATTTTAGGACATTAAATAGTACATAATCAACCAAATTTGAATAATATTAGAATATATAAAAAAATTTGAAAATAATAAACTTACCATTTATTGAAGTCTTCTTCGTACCTGTGAAAAAAGAAATCAATCTTGATATAAATCTTAAATTTTATTAGCATAGACATATGTTCACTATTTATTTGAAAATATTTTTACTAAATACTTAATTTTAAATAAATATAAGTCAAAAAAATATAAAAAAATTTGACAGAATCTAAAAATTGCAATCTGAATAATACTTCTAAAATTACATGGTCAAAAAATTAATTTTCATATAAATAAACCACCCGAGGATAGTCATTACTCTTTTATAACACAAGAAACAATATATGAAAAATAATAATTAAAAGACCATATTTTTTACCAATTTTATTTGTAAAAAATATACATGTATTTTACACTCTAAACACAACATTTTGTTAGTTTGTGGAATTTCATGAATGTGTACAGTTTTGTGGCTATTACATTTAGAAAATCAATGAAACTGAAAATTCATGTTTATAAAGGTACAAATCATACCAAAAAGTTGGACATTTTATTGTGCTTTCCAATTATTTGCAGTAGTGTGTATATTTTACTAACTCTTGTGAATGTTAATTCCCTAAATTAATTATCTTACCTGGCTAGAAATTTGGTGTTTTCTGCATAGTCTTACTGTGCATGTTATTTTTTTTGCTATGGAGATTAATCTCTCAACATAAAAGTGTTTTTTCTTAGGATTTAGCTGAAAACCCATTGGTTCATGCTCCTGTAATTTCTTCTCAATATATTGTGCATGTACTAAGTCAAAGCCATCAATAATTTTGGTGTATCACCTCATTTTAAAATTAAGTTACAACCATTTTTTTACCCTTAAAACTCAAAAAAATTATTAGTTGAGGATGCATCAATAAGGAACTGGCCTTGTAATCTTGGAGATTCACCTCAGCATAAGGATACCCATATACATGAGGCATTTCCATTATATTTGCATTAGTGAGGGAAGATAAATTTTAGAACAAATATTTTCATCTCTTAATCAGGGTGCACTTTTGATATATAATAGTTTTTGGCATGCCTGGTGGGACACAAATCAGATTTGAAGTGAATTTATAATAGATTTGTAGCAAAGAGACAACACTTTTGTAAGGAAAACATTGTAGACATCCATGGAAAATAAAAATAAAATTATTTGGCGACTCTGTAAGGATAATTTCAAACCATTTTTGCACCATGTTCCATGCCTAAGGTGACCACAAGATCAATGGTAAAAGGATTTCCTTATAAATTTTTTTCTTTTTGTTTAAATTCAGCAAGAAGAATAATAGTTGCCAATACCTTACCCTATAAGAGGCCACATTATGATAACCCACCTCCCCTTTCTTCACCACGTATCAATATTTTTGTTCAGATCCTAGTGATTCCTATGGCTCATCAACAACCCTTCAATAATGGTAGCCCCTTAATATTTTTTTCTTATCATGACATACCGACTACTACCTTAAAGGGCTTATGCTCATTTACTTTTGAAAATCATGTTACACTTGTTGAGCATATTAAATACATTACAACCCTTTGTTTAGTTCATAATATCACTCATGAAGATGTAGCTTTAAGACTCTTAGTTGCATCATTTAAAGGAAAATACTTCCAATGGTATAGAACTCTACCAGTAGGAACTACAACAACTTGGGATTAACTGGGAGATCAATTACATAAACAATTTGAAGATAATTCTGATAATTTATCTATCACAGAACAACTATTCACAATTAGGAGATCTCCTCATGAATTTATGACTAGTTTAATAGAAGATTTACAAGATCATGGGAAATAATCCCAACCACTTGTAAGCCTCAATATTATCATGTATTTCTATATTATCTTAGAGCCTTAAACAGTGATTTTGCAGCCATGATACAATCTATAGGAGGAACTACACTTCTAGCAGATTTGGTATTGCTATCAGAGCTTAAAATAACCTTATTCAAGCTTGTAAATTAGCTTCAATGCCCTCTATTCCGATTATGGTATAGTTGGCACCTATTCCATAGCCTATTCCAATAATAGAGCATGTTGTTACAGCAACACAAGATGATATATATAAGACCTTGCAGACACATGGGAATGAAATAACAAAATTAAAAAAGTAGTTAGCTATGCTTACCAGGCCTTATCAAACTCCTTATTAATAGAATAGGTAGCCATACTAGAAAAATAAAAATTAAAGGTATCTTTATCAGAAAATAAAACTTGATCCTAAGGCTACTATTTCGTCTAGTGAACTTGTACCAGTCAACATGTCTTCACAAGAGTCACATTCACCTCACAATTAACTTCATCCAGCTACTAATTATCCAAATGCATTCTTGAATTTGAGCCTTGTTACCCAAAAAAATCTGAAACATTATTCATGCCTCAAATGAAGGGTGGGTAAAAAAATGCTCGGAGTCAAAAACCACATGAAAATAATTTATTCAATTTTGGAAAGGAATATTTTACTGCTGTTTTAACTAGGTCTCAAAAAATAGCTCAGGGTGAAGAAAAATATCAAACTAAAAAACAACAAACAATCTTGATTTAGCTCCTAAAATAGCAAGCATTTCAGCCCCTAATGAGAAGATGAAACATCTACAGCTAGATCCTAAACACTTATTCATATCCCATATTTCTAAAGTTGCTAGAGTAGAATCAATTTTAGCTAAACCTTATTCTAAAATTATTGCAGCTTCATTTAATGTTGTTCAGGTTATGAAAAATCCTAATATCTTTCTTGCTCATGAGCTTGCTAAGTTGTATATTTCTTCAAAACTAGTAGAGAAAGAAGCTCAAAAATATGATATGGTTCTCGGTATAGTTGAGAAATATCCTATGAAATATGTTAAGTGGATGGTACATAATTTACTGAATCCACATGATATAAAAAAAACACTACCCTTTTATCTATATGTTATCATTGGTGATCATTTAGATCATAACTGTATGGTTGATAGAGGTGCAAAAAACACAATCATGCCTACAACAATTGCTAAAAAAATAGGTCTGCAGTATGAAAAAAACAAAAAGAGTGTATTGCATCTTTATAGAACAACAACCAACATAGTTGGTATCATCAAAAAATGGGAGGTAACCTTACATGCTTGTCCCAATGTTTCAATTTTACAAGATGTAACTATTGTAG